>OZ023213.1:56238540-56330838 GCA_963995525.1 Escarpia spicata | reverse complement strand
CGTTCTCTCGTTCTCTCTCTCTCTCTCTCTCTCTCTCTCTCTTTCTCTTTCTCTTTCTCTCTCTCGTTCTCTCTCTCTCTCTCTCTCTCTCTCTCTCTCTCTCTCTCTCTCTCTCTCTCTCTCTCTCTCTCTGTATCTCTCTCTCTTATATTCACTCGTAATTGGGTACGGTCATGGATCGTTGCACATTTAACACGAATGACGAGACTATTCATATAGGCATGCCAACTGTTCTTCGTCCACAAGCAATGTCATGGTGCATTACCTCAGAGACAAAGCATTGATTCACCTACCTGTTTTGCGACTTTACCTCCGCCACGGTGTTTACGTTTCGTAGACGAACGCTTGAAGATGCACAGTTGGTGAAAGAGAAGATTCACGCAGCAGGTCACCGGAGATCTGATATACCCGGTTGCATGGGCGGCAGTTGACAACAAATGTGTCCTAGAATAACGCACCACTGATGTTGACACACACGCATGCTGAAGTGCGTCTTGCGTCACTGAGTATCATCGGCGATTGCACAAAAGTTGTCCGTGGTCCGGTGTTATTCAAGAATTGACCACAGTGTTCTGCTTGACAAGTTTGCAACCGGTTCTCAAGGCAAGCGTAGACGAATGTCGATTAAAAACAATAACAGTCCGGCACCAGTAATCAGTTTTAAGTAAAATGTAAACGTCCGAAGTAATGTATGTACCTCTATACACGCACCTGAGAAATATGACAAACGTTCCATGAATTGAAATACGTCAAACTTGTAACAATAAGACAGCTGTCATGGGGGCTACTGCCAAGCACAACACCTCAGCTCCATGTCATGCCATGAATATTTAAAAAAAAAAATCGACACACACCTCAGAAGGACGGGGTACTTGTAAATAAAAAAGGGTTGAACTCTCGATAAGCCAAAAGGCTTCCTTGTCCACTTGCCATCTAAAGTTAATTATCTGCGTGGCAATCTTGTTAAATAAGATGAAATTATGCAGACGCGGCGGAGAACAATTTCAATAGCAACCCCCATCTTCTGATGTCACAGTTCAGCCAGGCAAGCAAGCGGAGAAACTGAAGAAAAGTTGAAGTGAAGATACAGCGACATGGCGTAGCGGCAAAAAAAAATCAACAGACCTCCCCCGCCCGTCTTCCCATTCCAGCAGTTGAGATGAGTTATAGGAGGCAGCGCAAGTGACAGCGAGAAGACGGTGAAAATACGGCTGCGCAATGACGAAACATTTTCAACAGCACCCCCCCCCCGCCCCATACTCCCCTTCACCCCCCAGTCATCCGATGTCACCAGTCGAACAGAGACAGTGGAGAAGCTGAAGTTACGGCGGTGCAGCAGCAACACATTTTCTGCGACTACAGCATTTAGTTCGGCTCAGATCGAGAAACCCTCACCTTAAGACTCACAAAAATGTCTTATTACACCCCCGTGAGGTTCACATAAACTCTCTGAGGCTCACAAAAAACTTCCAGTTATACACCTACCAACCCCACCTCCTTCACTGCAACAGCAAGACGTCTCTGGATGCAGTTTTTTTGTGCGACAAATAGTGGCGCCACGTCACGGGGCTTGGTTAATCAAGGCTAGAAAAAAATGCTGTAGTTCCAACAGATGACATTACTGCTATTAGCAGTCCACGGACAGCCGTCTCAGATCTGCTGAACTGGGATGAAACGTACTTAAGAAAGGTCATTCCAGCACGACACAGACGCCTACAAACAATCAGTTCACGTAATATTGTATCATACCTTTACAGACTTATGTTACGTATAAACATCGAATCAAACAGACATGCAAATAATATAGTAATAGTTATAGATGTAGGCTCTCCATGCATAATCTTTGCGCACCATCTTTATCAAACACGTCCGTAGATGAAAACAAGGCTGACCTGGCTCACTGTCTCATCCATTACATGATGGAGCACGGCAAGCACCTGCACGATAAAGGTGAACTCTTCGTGGTGGGGGATTTCAAGACAATAAATGCGCAAAATCAACTGTTAGAGATGTTGTGCATTTAAACAAGGAAGCAGACATGCGCATAGTACATGCATGAGACAGTGACAAGCCCGTTCAACAGGACAGTGGTCGTGTACATAGACACACGTGTCTTCCTCGTGTTGCTTCTCTTTATGGCCTCATATTACATGCATGTGACAGTGACAAGCACGTTCAAGAGGACAGTGGTCGTGTACATAGACACACGTGTCTTCCTCGTGTTGCTTCTCTTTATGGCGTCATATTACATGCATGTGACAGTGACAAGCACGTTCAAGAGGACAGTGGTCGTGTACATAGACACACGTGTCTTCCTCATGTTGCTTCTCTTTATGGCCTCATATTACATGCATGTGACAGTGACAAGCACGTTCAAGGGGACAGTGGTCGTGTACATAGATACACGTGTCTTCCTCGTGTTGCTTCTCTTTATGGCCTCATATTACATGCATGTGACAGTGACAAGCACGTTCAACAGGACAGTGGTCGTGTACATAGACACACGTGTCTTCCTCGTGTTGCTTCTCTTTATGGCCTCATATTACATGCATGTGACATTGACAAGCACGTTCAATAGGACAGTGATCGTGTTCATAGACACACGTGTCTTCCTCGTGTTGCTTCTCTTTATGGCCTCATATTACTTGCATGTGACAGTGACAAGCACGTTCAATAGGACAGTGATCGTGTTCATAGACACACGTGTCTTCCTCGTGTTGCTTCTCTTTATGGCCTCATATTACATGCATGAGACAGTGACAAGCACGTTCAATAGGACAGTGATCGTGTTCATAGACACACGTGTCTTCCTCGTGTTGCTTCTCTTTATGGCCTCATATTACATGCATGTGACAGTGACAAGCACGTTCAACAGGACAGTGGTCGTGTACATAGACACACGTGTCTTCCTCGTGTTGCTTCTCTTTATGGCCTCATATTACATGCATGAGACAGTGACAAGCACGTTCAATAGGACAGTGATCGTGTTCATAGACACACGTGTCTTCCTCGTGTTGCTTCTCTTTATGGCCTCATATTACATGCATGAGACAGTGACAAGTACGTTCAACAGGACAGTGGTCGTGTACATAGACACACGTGTCTTCCTCGTGTTGCTTCTCCTTATGGCCTCATATTACATGCATGAGACAGTGACAAGTACGTTCAAGAGGACAGTGGTCGTGTACATAGACACACGTATCTTCCTCTTGTGTTGCTTCTCTTTATGGCCTCATATTACTTGCATGTGACAGTGACAAGCACGTTCAACAGGACAGTGGTCGTGTTTATAGACACACGTGTCTCACTCGTGTTGCTTCTCTTTATGGCCTCATATTACATGCATGTGACAGTGACGCACGTTCAACAGGACAGTGGTCGTGTACACAGACACACGTGTCTTCCTCATGTTGCTTCTCTTTATGGCCTCATATTACATGCATGTGACAGTGACAAGCACGTTCAAGAGGACAGTGGTCGTGTACATAGACACACGTGTCTTCCTCGTGTTGCTTCTCTTTATGGCCTCATATTACATGCATGTGACAGTGACAAGCACGTTCAAGAGGGCAGTGGTCGTGTACATAGACACACGTGTCTTCCTCGTGTTGCTTCTCTTTATGGCCTCATATTACATGCATGTGACAGTGACAAGCACGTTCAAGAGGACAGTGGTCGTGTACATAGACACACGTGTCTTCCTCATGTTGCTTCTCTTTATGGCCTCATATTACTTGCATGTGACAGTGACAAGCACGTTCAAGGGGACTGTGGTCGTGTACATAGATACACGTGTCTTCCACGTGTTGCTTCTCTTTATGGCCTCATATTACATGCATGTGACAGTGACAAGCACGTTCAACAGGACAGTGGTCGTGTACATAGACACACGTGTCTTCCTCGTGTTGCTTCTCTTTATGGCCTCATATTACATGCATGTGACATTGACAAGCACGTTCAATAGGAGAGTGATCGTGTTCATAGACACACGTGTCTTCCTCGTGTTGCTTCTCTTTATGGCCTCATATTACTTGCATGTGACAGTGACAAGCACGTTCAATAGGACAGTGATCGTGTTCATAGACACACGTGTCTTCCTCGTGTTGCTTCTCTTTATGGCCTCATATTACATGCATGAGACAGTGACAAACACGTTCAATAGGACAGTGATCGTGTTCATAGACACACGTGTCTTCCTCGTGTTGCTTCTCTTTATGGCCTCATATTACATGCATGTGACAGTGACAAGCACGTTCAACAGGACAGTGGTCGTGTACATAGACACACGTGTCTTCCTCGTGTTGCTTCTCTTTATGGCCTCATATTACATGCATGAGACAGTGACAAGCACTTTCAATAGGACAGTGATCGTGTTCATAGACACACATGTCTTCCTCGTGTTGCTTCTCTTTATGGCCTCATATTACATGCATGTGACAGTGACAAGCACGTTCAAGAGGACAGTGGTCATGAACATAGACACACGTGTCTTCCTCATGTTGCTTCTCTTTATGGCCTCATATTACATGCATGTGACAGTGACAAGCACGTTCAAGAGGACAGTGGTCGTGTACATAGACACACGTGTCTTCCTCGTGTTGCTTCTCTTTATGGCCTCATATTACATGCATGTGACAGTGACAAGCACGTTCAAGAGGGCAGTGGTCGTGTACATAGACACACGTGTCTTCCTCGTGTTGCTTCTCTTTATGGCCTCATATTACATGCATGTGACAGTGACAAGCACGTTCAAGAGGACAGTGGTCGTGTACATAGACACACGTGTCTTCCTCATGTTGCTTCTCTTTATGGCCTCATATTACTTGCATGTGACAGTGACAAGCACGTTCAAGGGGACTGTGGTCGTGTACATAGATACACGTGTCTTCCACGTGTTGCTTCTCTTTATGGCCTCATATTACATGCATGTGACAGTGACAAGCACGTTCAACAGGACAGTGGTCGTGTACATAGACACACGTGTCTTCCTCGTGTTGCTTCTCTTTATGGCCTCATATTACATGCATGTGACATTGACAAGCACGTTCAATAGGACAGTGATCGTGTTCATAGACACACGTGTCTTCCTCGTGTTGCTTCTCTTTATGGCCTCATATTACTTGCATGTGACAGTGACAAGCACGTTCAATAGGACAGTGATCGTGTTCATAGACACACGTGTCTTCCTCGTGTTGCTTCTCTTTATGGCCTCATATTACATGCATGAGACAGTGACAAACACGTTCAATAGGACAGTGATCGTGTTCATAGACACACGTGTCTTCCTCGTGTTGCTTCTCTTTATGGCCTCATATTACATGCATGTGACAGTGACAAGCACGTTCAACAGGACAGTGGTCGTGTACATAGACACACGTGTCTTCCTCGTGTTGCTTCTCTTTATGGCCTCATATTACATGCATGAGACAGTGACAAGCACTTTCAATAGGACAGTGATCGTGTTCATAGACACACGTGTCTTCCTCGTGTTGCTTCTCTTTATGGCCTCATATTACATGCATGTGACAGTGACAAGCACGTTCAAGAGGACAGTGGTCATGAACATAGACACACGTGTCTTCCTCGTGTTGCTTCTCTTTATGGCCTCATATTACATGCATGAGACAGTGACAAGTACGTTCAACAGGACAGTGGTCGTGTACATAGACACACGTGTCTTCCTCGTGTTGCTTCTCTTTATGGCCTCATATTACATGCATGTGACAGTGACAAGCACGTTCAAGAGGACAGTGGTCATGAACATAGACACACGTGTCTTCCTCGTGTTGCTTCTCTTTATGGCCTCATATTACATGCATGAGACAGTGACAAGTACGTTCAAGAGGACAGTGGTCGTGTACATAGACACACGTATCTTCCTCGTGTTGCTTCTCTTTATGGCCTCATATTACTTGCATGTGACAGTGACAAGCACGTTCAACAGGACAGTGGTCGTGTACACAGACACACGTGTCTCACTCGTGTTGCTTCTCTTTATGGCCTCATATTACATGCATGTGACAGTGACAAGCACGTTCAACAGGACAGTGGTCGTGTACACAGACACACGTGTCTTCCTCATGTTGCTTCTCTTTATGGCCTCATATTACATGCATGTGACAGTGACAAGCACGTTCAAGAGGACAGCGGTCGTGTACATAGACACACGTGTCTTCCTCGTGTTGCTTCTCTTTATGGCCTCATATTACATGCATGTGACAGTGACAAGCACGTTCAAGAGGACAGCGGTCGTGTACATAGACACACGTGTCTTCCTCGTGTTGCTTCTCTTTATGGCCTCATATTACATGCATGTGACAGTGACAAGCACCTTCAAGAGGACAGCGGTCGTGTACATAGACACACGTGTCTTCCTCGTGTTGCTTCTCTTTATGGCCTCATATTACATACATGTGACAGTGACAAGTACGTTCAAGAGGACAGTGGTCGTGTACACAGACACGCGTGTCTCCCTCGTGTTGCTTCTCTTGATGGCCTCATATTACATGCATGTGACAGTGACAAGCACGTTCAAGAGGACAGTGGTCGTGTACATAGACACACGTGTCTTCCTCGTGTTGCTTCTCTTTATGGCCTCATATTACATGCATGTGACAGTGACAAGCACGTTCAACAGGACAGTGGTCGTGTACATAGACACACGTGTCTTCCTCGTGTTGCTTTTTTTATGGCCTCATATTACATGCATGTGACATTGACAAGCACGTTCAATAGGACAGTGATCGTGTTCATAGACACACGTGTCTTCCTCGTGTTGCTTCTCTTTATGGCCTCATATTACTTGCATGTGACAGTGACAAGCACGTTCAATAGGACAGTGATCGTGTTCATAGACACACGTGTCTTCCTCGTGTTGCTTCTCTTTATGGCCTCATATTACATGCATGTGACAGTGACAAGCACGTTCAACAGGACAGTGGTCGTGTACATAGACACACGTGTCTTCCTCGTGTTGCTTCTCTTTATGGCCTCATATTACATGCACGAGACAGTGACAAGCACGTTCAATAGGACAGTGATCGTGTTCATAGACACACGTGTCTTCCTCGTGTTGCTTCTCTTTATGGCCTCATATTACATGCATGTGACAGTGACAAACACGTTCAAGAGGACAGTGGTCATGAACATAGACACACGTGTCTTCCTCGTGTTGCTTCTCTTTATGGCCATCATATTACATGCATGAGACAGTGACAAGTACGTTCAACAGGACAGTGGTCGTGTACATAGACACACGTGTCTTCCTCGTGTTGCTTCTCTTTATGGCCTCATATTACATGCATGTGACAGTGACAAGCACGTTCAAGAGGACAGTGGTCATGAACATAGACACACGTGTCTTCCTCGTGTTGCTTCTCTTTATGGCCTCATATTACATGTATGAGACAGTGACAAGTACGTTCAAGAGGACAGTGGTCGTGTACATAGACACACGTTTCTTCCTCGTGTTGCTTCTCTTTATGGCCTCATATTACTTGCATGTGACAGTGACAAGCACGTTCAACAGGACAGTGGTCGTGTACATAGACACACGTGTTTCACTCGTGTTGCTTCTCTTTATGGCCTCATATTACATGCATGTGACAGTGACAAGCACGTTCAACAGGACAGTGGTCGTGTACACAGACACACGTGTCTTCCTCATGTTGCTTCTCTTTATGGCCTCATATTACATGCATGTGACAGTGACAAGCACGTTCAAGAGGACAGCGGTCGTGTACATAGACACACGTGTCTTCCTCGTGTTGCTTCTCTTTATGGCCTCATATTACATGCATGTGACAGTGACAAGCACGTTCAAGAGGACATCGGTCGTGTACATAGACACACGTGTCTTCCTCGTGTTGCTTCTCTTTATGGCCTCATATTACATGCATGTGACAGTGACAAGCACGTTCAAGAGGACAGCGGTCGTGTACATAGACACACGTGTCTTCCTCGTGTTGCTTCTCTTTATGGCCTCATATTACATGCATGTGACAGTGACAAGCACGTTCAACAGGACAGTGGTCGTGTACATAGACACACGTGTCTTCCTCGTGTTGCTTCTCTTTATGGCCTCATATTACATGCATGTGACAGTGACAAGCACGTTCAACAGGACAGTGGTCGTGTACATAGACACACGTGTCTTCCTCGTGTTGCTTCTCTTTATGGCCTCATATTACATGCATGTGACAGTGACAAGCACGTTCAAGAGGACAGTGGTCGTAAACATAGACACACGTGTCTTCCTCGTGTTGCTTCTCTTTATGGCCTCATATTACATGCATGTGACAGTGACAAGCACGTTCAAGAGGACAGTGGTCGTGTACATAGACACACGTGTCTTCCTCGTGTTGCTTCTCTTTATGGCCTCATATTACATGCATGTGACAGTGACAAGCACGTTCAAGAGGACAGTCGTCGTGTACATAGACACACGTGTCTTCTTCGTGTTGCTTCTCTTTATGGCCTCATATTACATGCATGTGACAGTGACAAGCACGTTCAAGAGGACAGTCGTCGTGTACATAGACACACGTGTCTTCTTCGTGTTGCTTCTCTTTATGGCCTCATATTACATGCATGTGACAGTGACAAGCACGTTCAAGAGGACAGTCGTCGTGTACATAGACACACGTGTCTTCCTCGTGTTGCTTCTCTTTATGGCCTCATATTACATGCATGTGACAGTGACAAGCACGTTCAACAGGACAGTGGTCGTGTACACAGACACACGTGTCTTCCTCGTGTTGCTTCTCTTTATGGCCTCATATTACATGCATGTGACAGTGACAAGCACGTTCAAGAGGACAGCGGTCGTGTACATAGACACACGTGTCTTCCTCGTGTTGCTTCTCTTTATGGCCTCATATTACATGCATGTGACAGTGACAAGCACGTTCAAGAGGACAGCGGTCGTGTACATAGACACACGTGTCTTCCTCGTGTTGCTTCTCTTTATGGCCTCATATTACATGCATGTGACAGTGACAAGCACGTTCAAGAGGACAGCGGTCGTGTACATAGACACACGTGTCTTCCTCGTGTTGCTTCTGTTTATGGCCTCATATTACATGCATGTGACAGTGACAAGCACGTTCAACAGGACAGTGGTCGTGTACATAGACACACGTGTCTTCCTCGTGTTGCTTCTCTTTATGGCCTCATATTACATGCATGTGACAGTGACAAGCACGTTCAACAGGACAGTGGTCGTGTACATAGACACACGTGTCTTCCTCGTGTTGCTTCTCTTTATGGCCTCATATTACATGCATGTGACAGTGACAAGCACGTTCAAGAGGACAGTCGTCGTGTACATAGACACACGTGTCTTCTTCGTGTTGCTTCTCTTTATGGCCTCATATTACATGCATGTGACAGTGACAAGCACGTTCAAGAGGACAGTCGTCGTGTACATAGACACACGTGTCTTCCTCGTGTTGCTTCTCTTTATGGCCTCATATTACATGCATGTGACAGTGACAAGCACGTTCAACAGGACAGTGGTCGCTACTTTGCTATTAAGGTAGGCCTAGCTAATTTGTGAAACAACCAGTTAATGTTTTGAGTATGAAAACATCAGCAGGAATTGAACCTGCTTCACATATACAAGGCATAACTGGACGAGCACCAATTGTTTTAAAAGCCTTAACTGTCAAAGTTTTTATTTAATAATTCGTATAACAATTTGAATAGGAACTTGCCAAAGGCATGGGGAAGGTCTTCATCTTCAATCGTACGGCTGAGCTATCCTAGTTGACAATTAAACGACGTTGGCGTGTACAAAACAAAGAAAGAAATGGCGACAGAAAAAATAATCTGAGGGAAATTGTGTCATGTTGCCCAGTTTTGCCTTTTGGGTTTACCACAGTATTCGATATAAGATAAGGAAAGAGGAGAAGGTGGTGCTGTGATTTTTACTAATTAATTTTAGTTTGTTCCTGGCACAACACCCCGAAGGATGACTTACTTCGGTTTACTTATGCCTGTGGCAATGCCATGGTTATGCCCTACGACTTCCTGGCAAGGCAGCTTACGTAGCGGTATTTGTAGTCGTCGTAATTTCGTAAAGTAATTCTTCAGTTTTTGCAGCGTTTATCTAGCCTATTCTATGGGGTTTTCAAATGAGTTATACTTAATCAATGGAATAATGCAGGCTAGGCTAGGTGCATCTACCACCCGTGTCGGTAAATTATTCCATAACTTTGTAACTCTGATTCAAAAGCGCTCTTCGGTCAGTACTTACCGGCAATAACTGCGTTGGCCCATAAGAATTATTGTACGATTTCCGCGAATTATACGGCCCCCAAGGACCTATCAGTTGAGGGGAAGCCTTCGGCTTCGTTTCGGCTTTTACGTATTCGATACTTCTTGTCCAGTGACAGTAAACAAAACAGTGTGTGAATGATGGCTATAAGTTAAGACGCTAATACAGCCATTCGATTCTTCTTCCATTATTATAGCAAATTATAAGTACATAATCCCACTGTTAAGTAGTAGTATCAACTCAAGTGACATATACTTCACAAATGCGCAAAACAACAATTTATAAAGCCATGTTAAATAAATATAACTTCCATCGAACATTCGACAACTAGAATTAAAAAGGAGGCGGCACCAAGAAGTTCAACCCGAAAGAAGTTCGGCCGCATCACTACCTGGTTTTGTCTGCGCGGCTAGTATACACCCGCCAGAGTATACACAATTTTCAAGTATAAGAGTTTTGCCACCGTTAGTGCCACGCTAAAGTTGTCCGATGAGGGTCCGAAGACTTTGGTTCTAGTGGTCCGTAAAGCCAGTTAAGATAGGACCCACACACTTTCATTGTTGGATCACGTAAACCGCTTGGAATCGCTAATATATTAGTTCATCACTAATACAGTAGGAGTATGCTGAGTTTAGTAGGCTTAGTCATATTCATATTAAATTGCACATTTGCAAATTGCACGCATGCAGCTGTAATTGTACGAGATGTGGCGGAGTAGCACACGTAATCGAACGAGAACGGCGACAACGTCCAAATACCTGGACTATTCTGCCACCGTCGATTACGATTACAGCGGAAAACATTACATTTGATATTTATTTCACACTCCTGGTGGATTATTTAACCAATCCATGCTCAATGTCGGGCACTCTTTTCCACACACACCCAATCAGTTATCATGCGGGTTTAAAACAATTACAGTTTGGATGTGATGACGTAACAAAATAGTTTGTCATAATTCAACGTGTGTGATTATGAAGTAAGAAGTTGCACTGTTGTATTGATTTACGATTATAAATTACACGTATCGTAATAAAAAGACTACACGCAACTATACTTTGAGTCCATGCACGAGTGCAAACATCATGACGCACGGTCGCACCGACGCACGGTCGCACCGACGCGCCGCGAAAATACAGGTATGATAGGCCTAAATATTTAGGCTCTACAATCCTTCCATAGAAAAACAATAATTAACTTGAATTTAACAAACAGGTTAATAATAATAATTCCGTTTCTTGATATAGTGCTTTTTTATGGAAATTGTTATCAATTACCAAACGAAGCGCTTCACGTGACAAAATTTAATGCTCAAAGATTCAATAAATTATGAAGAGTCATAATAAAGTTTCAAATAATGAAATTAATAACGAATACTGTAAAATAGCCAATAGGTTCTGTCATGCATATGTGACAGGAAGTGTTTCTATTAAGGCGAAATAAGTGTTTTTTTCACGAATGCCATTAATGTTCCAGTCGATCGCATAAGTTTCAGCATGTTTTCTCACGAAACCTGGACACATTTGTCTTATTTCATTAAATGCCTCGCCATTTAAACATAATTCAATGGATACACACAACCAATGCGCCATATACTGTATAATAAATGTGGGCAGCTAATATGTAAAAAATGGTTGCGCTACTGTGAATGACTAATATTTGAGAAAACTGCGTTGTGCCGTGCTATAAAGAGTTAGCGGAAACTGCGGTGTGCCGTGCTATAAAGAGTTAGCGGAAACTGCGGTGTGCCGTGCTATAAAGAGTTAGCGGAAACTGCGGTGTGCCGTGCTATAAAGAGTTAACGGAAACTGCGGTGTGCCGTGCTATAAAGAGTTAGCGGAAACTGCGGTGTGCCGTGCTATAAAGAGTTAGCGGAAACTGCGGTGACGTATATAGACGACGACTTCATTGCCGTAAAGCATGATCACAGGTGGTACATAGAGAAGGTACAGGACGCCATCTTTGTTAAAGACATTAGGGCGAGGATGGTTCAAATGGGGAAAGCGGGATATAAAGAGTAGGAAATGTTATACCAAGTAACGTCTGTCGGCATTGTATACGAGAGTCTAGCCAACGACAAAAGATTCTGGACGATGATATATTTGAACAATTAGTATTGTTATTCCGGAGGCGCCAGTTGTGTTAAATTTACAACGTTTTTTCGTAAAATGAAATGGACAGCATATTGTTATCATTAAAAGGTCTATCACAAGTTAATTACACGATTGCATCACGGAATTGTGCCAACTTTCCTGCGATAAATGGATCAACGCGATAGACGATACCAGGCGAAACGCATACTTTTTGTAACTGTTATACGAAGACTTATTTTGTTATATTATTGTTGTGGTTTCATAGATAGTACATCCGTCACTTACCGTCAAAGCGAAATATTTGTTAATCAGCTATTCTATATAAATTATGCTGGTGGACTATTAAGAAGATGTCATGTTAATTGTGTTATGGTTAAGTACCCAATTATAACAAATATAAGCGATATTCGCGAAACATAGTATCTACGTCCGCATTCAATATATTATTAATGATCCCACAAAAACAAATTCGATACCATTGCAAAGCCATGTTTGTCTATTTCGCCATAAATAACAACATTATTATCTACGTACAACATAAGTAACTTATAACAATTGACATGGTTTGACGCATGACGTGGAAAGAGGTCAAAGACATATGATCAACTTAAACAACATGAAAACTATTAAACCGTGCTGATGAATGTACACTACACATGACGGTTTGTGTTTTCTGTGTACAAGAAAGCAATAATAACCACGTATTGGCTAATATTATAGAGACACGATACGTTGCAAGACGGACGGTCTATGTGTTTCGCGAGGTATCACACGAATCGGACAAGTATCTTCAAACCCTGGCAGGAATAACCATATTGAGGTGTCTCATATTTTGTTTTCAAATCTTAGGTATCTTCTTTATCAAATAAAAAAATTAAAACTATGTATGAAAGTCGCCAAATCGACAATGTGTCCAGGTTTCGTGATATATATAAACGTACATGTATCTCTGTGAAGTTAGGCGATGATTATTGCGCCACACAGCGATCAAATCTAAAACAACAGAATAGAGTTATTACCCAGTAGTGTTTACACTTGGGTTCATGAATAACATGCACTAGTTGGAACATTGAACATTATTGTTTTAAACCATGCAAGATGAATTTTGCCAGACTTTCATTTGTGTCTGGATCATTGGTCTGTAGCATAATATGTACATAATTAGTAACATTTGGACTTAATCTAATACACGAAGGCATATATTTAATTCTCAAGTCGTCTAACTTCGTACATTCATACAAAAAGTGAATTTCATCAGATATTACAGCTTTATCACAAATGTTACAGTCTTTCCATTCTAGATATATTTAAGTTTCTTCTGATATTAACAGGCAATTTGCATGTTCCTATTCTGAATTGAAATAAAAAAATTATAAGTGTTCGGGAAGAGTTTCCGTATACCTTTCTTTTCTGTGAGAAAATTAAAAAAGTTTGTACATCGCATTATTATCATTAATATCATTTATACTTATACTGTGCCAAAGTTGCTTAAATTGGTCACATTGACATTTGTATACACTCTTGGCATCTATTTTACAATCCTGCGTTATCCATATATAATTAATGTCATTATTCTGAAAAATGTTACTAACACATTTAATACAAGGTGACGAGTGCACATTGTTACAATGAAGGTTATATAAGATTGTGATATAGATTTATTTTATGTGTGACATGTTTCAATATAAGTTTAATGTTGAATAGTTGTTTTAGTATAGTCTTATCTGATAAAAGTGTATCCTTATTTAATTTGTTATTTCATAGTTGGCCTGAGAGCCAATCATCGTCTCTATCCGAATCTGGGATAAAGCCCCCTACCGGTAACATTGGCAGGAGTTTAATAATCCAGGCCGTAGTGAGGGGTCAAAGCTGCCACTTCACGGCGCCTGGATAATCGAGGCTGGGGTAAGACCACATTAAGGATTCGTATTCCGAAAGAGTGCCCTTGAAAATACCGTTTTGGTGTCATGTGTGAATTTTGTTCGAGCGCTTTGGCATGGCACATGTCAGTCCAGTGAATACTGAATGTACTACTACATTAGATCTTTCACGAGGTAGCAGTAAACATACGCTAGTCGCTCGCGTATTCGCACAGTGGCTATTTTGCAGAAGGCACGAATATTTCAAAATCCATCACCAGATTGGGGCGAAATTGAGGGGTGTCAGGTTTGGGTGGATTTTTCTGAAAACTGAGATATGAGAATTTTACGAGTTTTCCACAGCACTTGTGTCAATGGAGGTTAAATATGCTGTGAAATTTTCAAGAAAATTGTTCGTCAAATTTAGCAGGAAATGAAGGAAACGTTATAATGGCCGCCTATGTAAAATTTAAATGTGGTCTTACCCCGGCTACTGTGTCAGTTGTGTACCTCCGACGCCCTGCGGTGTTTACATTAACTAAATCAAAGAATTTAACTCCCAATAATCCAAGCAGGTGGCGTAACATGTTTTCTTGATTTCCGGTGGTCTGGTGTTAATCATAATCGTAACAACATGACGTAAAACTTGTTTTGCGATGCTGATTTCGTAAGATGTACAAAATACATCTGATTTATTTCATCAGTAGGACATCGGGTGGTTTTGTCAAGTCACGAATGTCGAAATGTCCGTGTCTCTCGTTGTTTTTCGCTTAGAAATTGCGACGGAAAACCCCGAAATACAGGACTTGTGTTACAATGGTAGGTATTTCCTTTTTCTTTTGCTTGGCTCTGACAGCAAGTCACGTGCATGTGGTTTCAGTATTGTGTTCCCGTCCGTACTAGTTATTTGCTAACGTGACAGCTATTTTCAAAAAGGGAGACAGAAATACTGGCATTGCCGCCAGCTACAGACCAGTTTCCTTAACCAGTCTGCTGTAAACTGCAGGAGCACATCGTGGTCAACAATACATTGATTGATTGAAGCACTTAGTCCTAAAGTAAAGGCTAAAGGCTAGAAGAACATACAATCCTCACTGACTGCCAGCATGGTTTTAGGGCCAAGAGAAGTTGTGAAACCCAGTTACTGACATTAAGTCACGAAATAGCAAATATTCTGGACCGGGGCAAGCAGATGTTTGTATGTTTTCTTCTCATTCGTTTTTTTTGTTTCCTCCAACAATAAACCAACCGATGTTTAATGATCAAGATTGATCGGTCGACGTAACATGTCCTGTTAAAGCTACAGCATTATGGGATCAGAGGATCCACTTACAGGTGGATCGCTGAATTCCTGTCCAACAGATCTCAGCAAGTAGTCGTTGATGGAGCATCATCCGATCAAACCCCTGTCATCAATGGCCCATCAAAGCCCATAGCATACCGGGTTTCTTTAACCGGAAGTAGTGCCATCTGGAATCCTCACCATCAGGACCAAGTCAATTAAATAGATGCTGTGCAAAGGAAGGCCGCGAGATATGTCACCAGCAGTGTAACATCCATGCTAGACCATCTACAGTGGGAGTCTCTGGCATCAAGACGCACCAAGAAACAACTGACCATGCTTTCAAGATCATCCACAAATATGTTGACATCGATCCCCAGCCCTACCTCTCTCCTGCCTCACCAAGAACCAAATCTAGTCATTCCCTTAAGTTCCTTCAGTTTCTCGCATGCACAGATGTTTTTAAATTCTTTTTTTTTCCAGGGTCATTCCTGTGTGGAACTCCTGGCCAGCACATGTTGCTGAGGCTCCCAGTTTGGGTATTTTCCAATGGGAGCTAGCCCAGCTTTTCTTCTATTTTATTTGTCTTAGTCCTTGTCCGAAGTAGGGTAAATGAGGGACTAGGGCTGTGTTGGCCAGGGTTTATCTCCAGGGACCGCTACAGTTGCCGAATTGGCCTAGACCCGTTACCTGAAAAAGACTATGCCAATTTTGTATTCTCTCTCACACTTTTGGTCTTTTGTATATTTTCTTTTTCATCTTCTTTCATTTTTGGTTTCCTCCAACAATACACCAACCATTGTATAATGATCAAGATTGATCAGTCAACATAATATACAGGTATTGCCACAAAGGTATTATGTTGCAGGGTCATTCCATGTCAAATCAATCACTCAAAACATCACTCGACTCCAATTTAGATGAAATTTAGCACAGGTGTTGGCTCCCATGAGAACATCAAAATTACAAATTATCTAGGACAAATATTAATGAAGATATAAGTCACTGAACTTTGACCCGATTCGCATACTGGCCATTACAGTAACATCCATAACTCTGCTTCTAATAAAGGTAGAAAAGAAAGTAAGACATCAATGGAAAGCCATTGTAAAATTACATTTTTTATGTAAATATAAAAGTATCATTTATCATAATATGACCTTTGACTTCCGATACCCAAAAAATGTATCCTTCGATTTGTTTTAATTTTAATTCTACAGCATCCTATATCATTGTTCAAGTGTCCCTGAAAATATTAGGATGGGCAAATAATAATGTTCAGAGATACAGTAAATTTAGTACAGCCGGCAACCTATGTTTGGTCTCCAGATCAGTCTACTGAATTTCTGAATAAACTTTTTAGATCACATAAAAAGCATGCTAAAAGGTCTCTTATAATTAAATGAGTGTACATACATGCTGTAATGTCTCATTTAACATGTGTCAGTCATTGGGTCTACGTTGCTGAGGAGAATACTAACTCAAAGAGTGTCACTTTGTTACGGGTAAAACTATGATGGTGTTGGACCATATGGGTGAAGGAAGGTCAGCCAGAATATTTGTTACATGCGCTAGCCTCCAGTGTCCATTGTAGATGGCTGTTACATACCGTTTGGCATCTGCCAGATGAGGACAACACACCAGGCTGTCACAACCTCTTCCCTTTTCAGGGATGATGTAGAATATAGTGCTACTTCCAAATGATTTAATGATAGTTACTTGATGTGTAGATTATGTGTTCCTGCTGATGTTTTAGCTGTTTCCATATAGCTTGTAAGAAGATAGCTGCTTCATAGTACACTTCCGGGAAACCTCTTCTGTGGTTGGAAAGCAGAACTCAGTAGCTGGTATATGGGCTGATTCAAACAACTACATAAAATATGTTTTTTTGTAGACTGACTTTTGGTCTGGTCTCTTGACCATTCCATCCACACCATCACATGTCGTTTTTGAGAAAAGTGCTACACTGGAGTCTGCTCGTGGTGGCAGAGGTTCAGAAAGTTTTTGCAGTTTTTATACTAACCAGCACAGCCATGAGATAAGTAGATGCACAGGCAACACTGTGCACAGGCAACAGTGTGCACAGACAACACTGTGCACAGGCAACACTGTGTACAGGCAACACTGTGCACAGGCAACACTGTGCACAGGCAACAGTGTGCACAGACAACACTGTGCACAGGCAACAGTGTGCACAGGCAACACTGTGTACAGGCAACTCTGTGCACAGGCAACACTGTGTACAGGCAACACTGTGTACAGGCAACAGTGTGCACAGGCAACAGTGTGCACAGGCAACTCTGTGCACAGGCAACACTGTGTACAGGCAACACTGTGTACAGGCAACAGTGTGCACAGGCAACACTGTGTACAGGCAACACTGTGCACAGGCAACACTGTGCACAGGCAACAGTGTGCACAGACAACACTGTGCACAGGCAACAGTGTGCACAGGCAACACTGTGTACAGGCAACTCTGTGCACAGGCAACACTGTGTACAGGCAACACTGTGTACAGGCAACAGTGTGCACAGGCAACACTGTGTACAGGCAACACTGTGCACAGGCAACAGTGTGCACAGACAACACTGTGCACAGGCAACAGTGTGCACAGGCAACACTGTGTACAGGCAACTCTGTGCACAGGCAACACTGTGTACAGGCAACACTGTGTACAGGCAACAGTGTGCACAGGCAACAGTGTGCACAGGCAACACTGTGTACAGGCAACACTGTGTACAGGCAACACTGTGTACAGGCAACACTGTGTACAGGCAAAACTATGCACAGGCAACATTGTGCACAGGCAACACTGTGTACAGGCAACACTGTGTACAGGCAAAACTATGCACAGGCAACACTGTGTACAGGCAAAACTATGCACAGGCAACACTGTGTACAGGCAACTCTGTGCACAGGCAACACTGTGCACACTAATTATATTGCTTCAATCATGAAGTAGGAAATGATTGTGTGTCACAGTTATGTTGTAATTTCTGACTCCAACATACACGACACCATTGTTGTACACCTCTTCCAAAACACAGCATAATTTTGTTCACTGGAAAATGTACAGCTGGGCAAAGAAACATCAACTTTCCTGATGGTTGTGCTAGTTAGCATACGGACTGCGAACATTTTCTGAACCTCTACCGCCACTAGCAGGATTTGGGGAAATATGCAAAGTGGTAATTTTATGCAACATAACACAGGAAGGGCATATGTGATGATGTGGGTGGAATGGAATGGTCAGCAGACTTGATGCAAAAGCCATTCTACAAAGACCATAATTATATGAACATTACACCACCACACCAATGTAGTCGTGTGAGTTCACATCAGTCTATTTATTCCTGCTATAAAATTCTGTACTTTGGAAGGTATTTTCAACCACAGAAGAGTTATGAATAAGCAACTCTTCTTGCAAGCTGTTTGTAAACAGCTAAAGTAATAACAAGAACACAGAAGGTACTATTCTTTAAGGCATAATCATTGAATCACTTGGAAGTAGTACCATATTCTATATCTTCAATGAAGAGAAGAGGTTGTGAACTTGTCACAGCGCAGTGTGTTGGCCTCATTCTGGCAGACGCCAAAGGATATCTGAAAGTCATCTATGATGGATACTGGAGGCTTGCGTATGTAACAAATGTTATTCCAACTAATCTTCCTTCACCCCAAACCTCATAGTTTTACCCATAACAAAGTGACACTCTTTGGCTTAGTGATCTCCTTACCAATGTTGACCCAATGACTGACACTGATCGTACCTACAGGATATCTAAAGAGAAAACAGAAGAGAGGCCTTGTAAAAAATGTGAACATGTTAAATGAGGCATTACAGCATGTTTGTTATGCAATCTGAAAAGGTTACGCTGACATTCATTGTGGTATCGACTGATCTGCAGACCAAATATAGGACACCCGGCTGTACTAAATTTACTGTATCTGAACATTATTATTTGCCCATCATAATATTTTCAGGGACTCTTGAGCAATGATTTAGTATGCTGTAGAATTAAAATTTAAAAAATCGGAGGATACCTTTTTTGGGTATTGGAGTTCAAAGGTCATATTATGATTAATTATACTTTTTTATTTATATGAAAAGTGTAATTTTGCAATGTAGATGTGCACCTATTTACTGGCT
This sequence comes from Escarpia spicata, assembly GCA_963995525.1. NCBI lineage: Eukaryota > Metazoa > Annelida > Polychaeta > Sabellida > Siboglinidae > Escarpia > Escarpia spicata. Next base: position 56,311,178 of record OZ023213.1, on the reverse strand, counting down.
TTCCAATGATATCTTACTTTCTTTTCTACCTTTGTTAGAAGCAAAGTTATGGACGTTAATGTAATGGCCAGTATGTGAATCGGGTCAAAGTTCAGTGACCTATATCTTCAGTAATATTTGACCTAGATTTTTTATAATTTGTGGTTTTTATGTTCTTATGTGAGCCAACAACTGTGCTAAATAAAAAAAAATGGAGTCGGGTCGTGCAAAAATGGCCTAAAAGTGATTGCTTTGACCCGGAATGATGCGGAATATGCAGGCATATGGAATAATAATCTGCACTGTGTAGAATTTTGATATGTCTGTGCCGTAAGTACCAGATAATCAACATTAAAGTTAAACATGTCAAAATGGTCATCACTGTCAACAGCTGGCAAAAGACAACTATTTATTTTAAATAATAATAATACTCGTAATTGTACTAATTATTTTTAACAGTAGGATCCATAATCAATTACACTTGTGATGTACATTATCACCCATTCTCCGAGATATCTATTTATATATATAACTATGTTTAAAAAAATGAAACTGCATGTATTGTTGCATTCAAATTCATGCATATTTTGGATCAATTCCAATTCAATTAAGAATTGAACCTGAGTCTGATCGTTGCATGTCCTAAATTCATGCGTTGTTCAATTCTGTAACACCTTGGTTTGGTATAGTGTCGTTTTTTTTGTCTTCTGTTTGACTGCTTCTGCCTGCTACAATTAAAGAACTTAGTGAATCGGGTTTGAGAAAACGACACAATACCACGGTGCTGTGGAATAGAGCAATGTATGATTATAGGGAACTATAGTGTAGAATGGAGTCAGTGGCTTAGCTACGCATTGACTCGAGCATTCCACTCTCAACCGAGAGAACCCAGGTTCAAATCCTGTGCTGCCCTGTCAAACTTTGGGCAAGGTCATTCACAATATATTGTTTCAGTTTTCTCAGCTGTATGAATGAGTACCTGGCTATAAACGGTGGTGGAAATTTGTGTACAAAAAATTAATAGTCTGCATTAATTGCAGTGTGGCTGAATGCTTCCCAGATAAGTTGATATGGTTTTTGATTGAACAAGTTTGCCATGCAGCGGTGTGTAAATCTTGAGTAGTCCAAAGGACTGGATCTTGCAATATATAAGAACTTACCGTTTGACTTTTTTGTATACAATTTTATTTCTAAGCCACTTAAAAATGATGAATTGAAGAATAATGTAGTAAATGTAGCATAACCGCCATGTGCGTTCCCTGCAGCTCCCTACTACGATGTCGACAATCGCCACAAGATTAAAGTAAGCTACGCTGACGCTGCCCGCGGTACTTGTGTGGTCCAATTACTCACTGAGAGCAACCTCCTGATACATCGCGGCAAACGACAACATACTGCAATCACCATAGAGACTTTTACGGCCGGTAAAGCAACTTTGGTATCTTAAATATATATATATATATACATACATATATAAACATCATGGTTTAAAATTGCTAAATAAACAAATAAATAGATTAAAAACTAATACTAGAATAAATAATTAAATATATAAATAACTAACTTAACTTTATATTAGTTATCTATTTTAATTAGTAATTTATTTTATTACGTATTGCAGTTTCATGGTATTTTAAAATGATAATTTTTATTAATATAACTTCTTTATTTATTTCATTTTTATTTACCAATGTTTTAATATGTTTATTTACCAATGTTTTAATATGTCGTGAAGTACCACAACAATTTTTGGATAAAATATATTATTGTTCTCTAGACAAGTAATCTTATCACAGTCATTTTATTAACAACTTTTAACCAAATATGGGGAAACTGGCATTTAATTTCAGAATGTGTGTCTGTTGTCTAGAACTGTGTAATATTAAGGATATTTTTGTATAATCAGATGGAAGATATTTTCTTTCTTTAAATCGATAGCTGTTTGCTTTGTGTGGTTTTTCACATTAAAATTAATATAAATTCAATATTTCCTATACATCTTTTGGTACATCTTCTATTTCAGAATTGCCCACTGTCACAGGAACAGTTGAGGAAGTGACTGCCATTAAGGCAGAGATGGCAGACCATGAGGTACAGGAGGCAACTTGTATCAGCCTGGGTAACACAAACACTAGCACAGAAGATGATGGTTTTACAGTAGCTAGGAGCAGGAAGTCGAAAAGAGTCGTCCCACCAAAAGATAACAGTGACGTTGCTAAATCAAACACACCCGCTGTCCTTGTGAAAGATGACGGCGTTGTTCGAGCGACATCATCCAAGGCGAGCAGTAGAGACTTTGCGGGAGCGCCAACATTACCTGAAGACGTGCGTGACAGGCGTTTCTCTGCAGACAGGTTCCCCGAGGGCGAGGGTGTGTCGTCCCACCCTGGAAGTGGCAAGGGAAGGACCAAGGGGCTCACTCCACCCTCCCTTCTCCCAGCGACAATGCGGTTCTTCTCCGGCAACCCTTCGGTGGAAAGTACCGAGGGAATCATTCACCTCTACAAAGACAGGTTTGTCTTGCAGCAAATAAACTCTACTGAAGACTTATTGTATATTACAAACATTAAACCTTTGGGTTCCCAATGACCCTATTTGGGATTTGCTTCTGGGATTTTTCTCTAGCTGTAAGTTACTGTGATCACAATTCTTGCTCTTATCAATGTGATTCTTTAAAATAAAGCATGGAAAAGCTTAAAAGTAAATGACTTCATCCATACACTACTCCATACATTGCTCCATACACTACTCCATACACTGCTCCATACACTGCACCATACACTACTCCATACATTGCTCCATACACTGCTCCATACACTGCACCATACACTGCTCCATACACTGCTCCATACACTGCTCCATACACTGCACCATACACTGCTCCATACACTACTCCATACACTGCTCCATACACTACTCCATACACTACTCCATACACTGCTGCTCACAGCATATATTCTAAGCATGTGTGATATTGCAGAACTCTCCGTGGGGATTCATTCCTAATGACCAGATGCTTTCTGTGTGTCATACTGAGGTGTTTGTTTGCCTACCAGCCAGATGACATCTCTGACAGAGGAAGTTCCCCGCAGTGAGATGATGTGCATTCTGGGAGTTCCTGCGACAATGACATCACCGGATCTCCTGCAGTTCATTGGCCCAGTCGAGTATGATCTTTATGAGAAATAGTTTGTAATATCATTGCGATATGCGTAATTTTTGCATTTTTATATATATAATGTTTGTGATGATAGTGAAGCGGTGGGTTATATATCTATAATCAGAGATAGGTTTAAAAGAATTGCATGGTATTCGTTAAACAGTTAATGAGATTGTTGGTAGGGTGTGAATAAGTTGAATCATCTTGTTTTACAGACCGTGGGTGCAGCATTTGAAAGTGATTCGAGATGCAACACCAAACCAATACATGGTACTCATCAAGTTCCGGACACAGGTACAACGTGGCAGAAATATCTTGTGCAACAAATATATATATATTTGAAAACCTATTTAAGTTTTTTCTCAAAACCTTGACTTCCCTGTACTTTGTTGTTTGTGCTGTTTGTTTTATATATTTATACCGATATAACATTATGTAATAAAAATGTAAAGATAAGACAAGCACAGTGACTTGTGGAGGTGTTTTCAATGTATACATTGTAATCGATAGAATGCTGTCTTCAGGAGTATGCGGACGACTTCTACAAGATGTTCAACAACCACCCGTTCAACTCTATAGAGCCTGACGTGTGTCACCTGGTCTATGTGGCTCGAGTGGAGACAGTCAAGGAACAAGAGGTAAGATTACCTCATCTCCAGTCAGTCCTACCCGTGGCTGGACAGTGGCCCGCCACAGCAAAAAACTAGGTAATAAGTGACACAGGCCTATCCTGCTATGACCAAAACATAGCTGTCTAAGTCATACCCATCAATTTTGTGACTTTTGCAGAAATACTTACTTTATAATTTAATTTATCAATGTCCAGTTTTTTCCTCGACAATCCAAAACTACTAAATACATGCATTTACAAAAACACATTAAAAACAATAGACTGTAATAAACAGCAGACAGTATAATAAACAACAGACAGTATAATAAACGATAACAGTATAATAAACGATAACAGTATAATAACAACAGACAGTATAATAAACAACAGACAGTATAATAAACAATAGACAGTATAATAAACAATAGACAGTATAATAAACAACAGACAGTATAATAAACAACAGACAGTATAATAAACAACAGACAGTATAATAAACAACAGACAGTATAATAAACAACAGACAGTATAATAAACAACAGACAGTATAATAAACAACAGACAGTATAATAAACAACAGACAGTATAATAAACAACAGACAGTATAATAAACAACAGAGAGTATAATAAACAACAGACAGTATAATAAACAACAGACAGTATAATAAACAACAGACCGTATAATAAACAACAGACAGTATAATAAACAACAGACAGTATAATAAACAACAGACAGTATAATAAACGATAACAGTATAATAAACGACAGACAGTATAATAAACAACAGACAGTATAATAAACGACAGACAGTATAATAAACAACAGACAGTATAATAAACAACAGACAGTATAATAAACAATAGACAGTATAATAAACAACAGACAGTATAATAAACAATAGACAGTATAATAAACAATAGACAGTATAATAAACAACAGACAGTATAATAAACAACAGACAGTATAATAAACAATAGACAGTATAATAAACAATAGACAGTATAATAAACAACAGACAGTATAATAAACAACAGACAGTATAATAAACAACAGACAGTATAATAGACAGTATAATAAACAACAGACAGTATAATAAACAATAGACAGTATAATAAACAACAGACAGTATAATAAACAACAGACAGTATAATAAACGATAACAGTATAATAAACAACAGACAGTATAATAAACAACAGACAGTATAATAAACAATAGACAGTATAATAAACAATATACAGTATAATAAACAACAGACAGTATAATAAACAACAGACAGTATAATAAACAATAGGCAGTATAGTAAACAAGACAGTATAATAAACAAGACAGTATAATAAACAACAGACAGTATAATAAACAAGACAGTATAATAAACAAGACAGTATAATAAACAACAGACAGTATAATAAACAAGACAGTATAATAAACAATAGACAGTATAATAAACAACAGACAGTATAATAAACAACAGACAGTATAATAAACAAGACAGTATAATAAACAACAGACAGTATAATAAACAATAGACAGTATAATAAACAACAGACAGTATAATAAACAACAGACAGTATAATAAACGATAACAGTATAATAAACAACAGACAGTATAATAAACAACAGACAGTATAATAAACGATAACAGTATAATAAACGATAACAGTATAATAAATGACAGACAGTATAATAAACGACAGACAGTATAATAAACAATAGACAGTATAATAAACAATAGACAGTATAATAAACAACAGACAGTATAATAAACAACAGACAGTATAATAAACGATAACAGTATAATAAACAACAGACAGTATAATAAACAACAGACAGTATAATAAACGATAACAGTATAATAAACGATAACAGTATAATAAATGACAGACAGTATAATAAACGACAGACAGTATAATAAACAATAGACAGTATAATAAACAATAGACAGTATAATAAACAACAGACAGTATAATAAACAACAGACAGTATAATAAACGATAACAGTATAATAAACAACAGACAGTATAATAAACAACAGACAGTATAATAAACGATAACAGTATAATAAACGATAACAGTATAATAAATGACAGACAGTATAATAAACGACAGACAGTATAATAAACAATAGACAGTATAATAAACAATAGACAGTATAATAAACAACAGACAGTATAATAAACAACAGACAGTATAATAAACGATAACAGTATAATAAATGACAGACAGTATAATAAACGACAGACAGTATAATAAACAACAGACAGTATAATAAACGACAGACAGTATAATAAACGATAGACAGTATAATAAACAACAGACAGTATAATAAACAACAGACAGTATAATAAACGATAACAGTATAATAAATGACAGACAGTATAATAAACGACAGACAGTATAATAAACAACAGACAGTATAATAAACAACAGACAGTATAATAAACAACAGACAGTATAATAAATAATAGACAGTATAATAAACAACAGACAGTATAATAAACAACAGACAGTATAATAAACAACAGACAGTATAATAAACAATAGACAGTATAATAAACAACAGACAGTATAATAAACAACATACAGTATAATAAACAACAGACAGTATAATAAACAACAGACAGTATAATAAACAACAGACAGTATAATAAACAACATACAGTATAATAAACAACAGACAGTATAATAAACAACAGACAGTATAATAAACAACAGACAGTATAATAAACAATAGACAGTATAATAAACAACAGACAGTATAATAAACAACAGACAGTATAATAAACAACAGACAGTATAATAAACAACAGACAGTATAATAAACAACAGACAGTATAATAAACAACAGACAGTATAATAAACAACAGACAGTATAATAAATAATAGACAGTATAATAAACAACAGACAGTATAATAAACAACAGACAGTATAATAAACAACAGACAGTATAATAAACAATAGACAGTATAATAAACAACAGACAGTATAATAAACAACAGACAGTATAATAAACGATAACAGTATAATAAATGACAGACAGTATAATAAACAACAGACAGTATAATAAACAACAGACAGTATAATAAACAACAGACAGTATAATAAACAACAGACAGTATAATAAATAATAGACAGTATAATAAACAACAGACAGTATAATAAACAACAGACAGTATAATAAACAACAGACAGTATAATAAACAACAGACAGTATAATAAACAACAGACAGTATAATAAACAACAGACAGTATAATAAACAACAGACAGTATAATAAACAACAGACAGTATAATAAACAACAGACAGTATAATAAATAATAGACAGTATAATAAACAACAGACAGTATAATAAACAACAGACAGTATAATAAACAATAGACAGTATAATAAACAACAGACAGTATAATAAACAACAGACAGTATAATAAACAATAGACAGTAATAAACAACAGACAGTATAATAAACAACAGACAGTATAATAAACAATAGACAGTATAATAAACAACAGACAGTATAATAAACAACAGACAGTATAATAAACAATAGACAGTATAATAAACAACAGACAGTATAATAAACAATAGACAGTATAATAAACAACAGACAGTATAATAAACAACAGACAGTATAATAAACAACAGACAGTATAATAAACAATAGACAGTATAATAAACAATAGACAGTATAATAAACAATGGACAGTATAATAAACAACAGACAGTATAATAAACAATAGGCAGTATAATAAACAACAGACAGTATCAGGCTGCGAAATAAGGCCGGTCCGATCGTCCCGGACGAGTAGTTTCGGAGCTCGGACTAGTCCAGTTTTAGAAGAGCAGTCCCGTCGGACTAGCTATAATGACGTGAAAGAATGTATACTGTGTGTGTGAAAGTGAAGTGGTGTGATGAAATAAAGCAAAACGATAAGATAAAATTTTGTCACTCGACTACATTTTGCGTCTAATCATCTAATCCGGTACCTGGATTACGGAACTTGAAAATGGCCGCTTTTTTCATCAGTAAGTGGTGCCTCCTAGCGACCATGAGTGGAACCACATGATCAAAATACTCGGTTTGCAGACAGCATCGCGTTCTATCATATTATCGTTCAACCATGTCGCAGGGGCGAATCGGTGATTATTTTAGCAAGCAAACAAACTCCAACAAAGGCACTGGAACACATGTCAGCACATACAAGGGAAAATCTAGCGCAAAGTTGAGGCCAAAATCGTCGTCTAAGACTAAAGCGAATGACGCAACATCAACAACCAACATTGAGTCACATTGTCATGGACATCGCCGGTCATTCTACATCGAAATCATCCGACATTGCCGGTCCTTCGACGTCGACCGATACTGGAGTCATTGCTGGTCCTTCTAGTTCTACACCCACTTCCACTCCTACATCGTCCGACACTGTGGCTGCCTGTCCATCTACTGCTATCGTCTTGTCCAGCAGTGACTCTACCCATGAATGACATGAACAGATCCAAACTGCACCCATCTCATCTGATGACTTTGCACGTGTACTGTTGCGGCATCACCGTATTTTCTTAATTAAACACTATCATTGCTAACAAGCGGATGAACATTTAATTGTGGAGGACTATTGCTACAAGTTGATGGACATTTAATTATGGACAAACATTGCAAACTAGTTGATGCAAATTTAATCATGGACAAGCATTGTTAACAAGTTGATGGACATTTAATTGTTGACAAACATTGCTAACAAGTTTATGCACATTAATTTTAATCGTGGACAAGCATTGCTAACAAGTTGATGGACATTTAATTGTGGACAAACATTTCTAACTAGTTGATGCACATTTAATCACGGACAAGCATTGCTAACCAGTTGATGGACATTTAATTGTGGACAAACATTGCTAATGAATTTATGCACATTAATTTTAATCATGGACAAGCATTGCTAACAAGTTGATGGACTTTTAATTGTGGACAAACATTTCTAACTAGTTGATGCACATTTAATCATGGACAAGCATTGCTAACAAATTGATGGACATTTAATTGTGGATGAACGCTGTTAACAAGCATCAATGTACCCATTAACTGTATATGTATGTCAATGATAATTCTTTCTATAAATGTTACTTGAAGAGAGAATCGATTTGTAATCTTCTCGAGTAAAAGCACTAACTAATTTTAGTCAAACGATAGGCCAACGTGATAAAGCATATATGTGTGTGTGTATTATAATATATGTATATCTATATAGCTATATAATTACCGGGTACATTTAAGGACTAGTAAAAAAAATTCAGGACTAGTTGTTTGTGAGTCAGCCAGTCCGACGGACTACCAACTGGCTAAAAGTATCGTGCACCCTGCAGTATAATAAACAGTAGACAGTATAATAAACAATAGACAGTTTAATAAACAACAGACAGTATAATAAACAACAGACAGTATAATAAACAACAGACAGTATAATAAACAGTAGACAGTTTAATAAACAACAGACAGTATAATAAACAGTAGACAGTATAATAAACAATAGACAGTATAATAAACAACAGACAGTATAATAAACAATAGACAGTTTAATAAACAACAGACAGTATAATAAACAACAGACAGTATAATAAACAACAGACAGTATAATAAACAGTAGACAGTATAATAAACAATAGACAGTTTAATAAACAACAGACAGTATAATAAACAACAGACAGTATAATAAACAACAGACAGTATAATAAACAATAGACAGTATAATAAACAACAGACAGTATAATAAACAACAGACAGTATAATAAACAATAGACAGTTTAATAAACAACAGACAGTATAATAAACAACAGACAGTATAATAAACAACAGACAGTATAATAAACAATAGACAGTATAATAAACAACAGACAGTATAATAAACGACAGACAGTATAATAAACAACAGACAGTATAATAAACAACAGACAGTATAATAAACAATAGACAGTATAATAAACAACAGACAGTATAATAAACAATAGACAGTATAATAAACAATAGACAGTATAATAAACAACAGACAGTATAATAAACAACAGACAGTATAATAAACAATAGACAGTATAATAAACAATAGACAGTATAATAAACAACAGACAGTATAATAAACAACAGACAGTATAATAAACAACAGACAGTATAATAAACAACAGACAGTATAATAGACAGTATAATAAACAACAGACAGTATAATAAACAATAGACAGTATAATAAACAACAGACAGTATAATAAACAACAGACAGTATAATAAACGATAACAGTATAATAAACAACAGACAGTATAATAAACAACAGACAGTATAATAAACAATAGACAGTATAATAAACAATATACAGTATAATAAACAACAGACAGTATAATAAACAACAGACAGTATAATAAACAATAGGCAGTATAGTAAACAAGACAGTATAATAAACAAGACAGTATAATAAACAACAGACAGTATAATAAACAAGACAGTATAATAAACAAGACAGTATAATAAACAACAGACAGTATAATAAACAAGACAGTATAATAAACAATAGACAGTATAATAAACAACAGACAGTATAATAAACAACAGACAGTATAATAAACAAGACAGTATAATAAACAACAGACAGTATAATAAACAATAGACAGTATAATAAACAACAGACAGTATAATAAACAACAGACAGTATAATAAACGATAACAGTATAATAAACAACAGACAGTATAATAAACAACAGACAGTATAATAAACGATAACAGTATAATAAACGATAACAGTATAATAAATGACAGACAGTATAATAAACGACAGACAGTATAATAAACAATAGACAGTATAATAAACAATAGACAGTATAATAAACAACAGACAGTATAATAAACAACAGACAGTATAATAAACGATAACAGTATAATAAATGACAGACAGTATAATAAACGACAGACAGTATAATAAACAACAGACAGTATAATAAACAACAGACAGTATAATAAACAACAGACAGTATAATAAATAATAGACAGTATAATAAACAACAGACAGTATAATAAACAACAGACAGTATAATAAACAACAGACAGTATAATAAACAATAGACAGTATAATAAACAACAGACAGTATAATAAACAACATACAGTATAATAAACAACAGACAGTATAATAAACAACAGACAGTATAATAAACAACAGACAGTATAATAAACAACATACAGTATAATAAACAACAGACAGTATAATAAACAACAGACAGTATAATAAACAACAGACAGTATAATAAACAATAGACAGTATAATAAACAACAGACAGTATAATAAACAACAGACAGTATAATAAACAACAGACAGTATAATAAACAACAGACAGTATAATAAACAACAGACAGTATAATAAACAACAGACAGTATAATAAACAACAGACAGTATAATAAATAATAGACAGTATAATAAACAACAGACAGTATAATAAACAACAGACAGTATAATAAACAACAGACAGTATAATAAACAATAGACAGTATAATAAACAACAGACAGTATAATAAACAACAGACAGTATAATAAACGATAACAGTATAATAAATGACAGACAGTATAATAAACAACAGACAGTATAATAAACAACAGACAGTATAATAAACAACAGACAGTATAATAAACAACAGACAGTATAATAAACAACAGACAGTATAATAAACAACAGACAGTATAATAAACAACAGACAGTATAATAAATAATAGACAGTATAATAAACAACAGACAGTATAATAAACAACAGACAGTATAATAAACAACAGACAGTATAATAAACAACAGACAGTATAATAAACAACAGACAGTATAATAAACAACAGACAGTATAATAAACAACAGACAGTATAATAAACAACAGACAGTATAATAAACAACAGACAGTATAATAAATAATAGACAGTATAATAAACAACAGACAGTATAATAAACAACAGACAGTATAATAAACAATAGACAGTATAATAAACAACAGACAGTATAATAAACAACAGACAGTATAATAAACAATAGACAGTATAATAAACAACAGACAGTATAATAAACAACAGACAGTATAATAAACAACAGACAGTATAATAAACAATAGACAGTATAATAAACAACAGACAGTATAATAAACAACAGACAGTATAATAAACAATAGACAGTATAATAAACAACAGACAGTATAATAAACAATAGACAGTATAATAAACAACAGACAGTATAATAAACAACAGACAGTATAATAAACAACAGACAGTATAATAAACAATAGACAGTATAATAAACAATAGACAGTATAATAAACAATGGACAGTATAATAAACAACAGACAGTATAATAAACAATAGGCAGTATAATAAACAACAGACAGTATCAGGCTGCGAAATAAGGCCGGTCCGATCGTCCCGGACGAGTAGTTTCGGAGCTCGGACTAGTCCAGTTTTAGAAGAGCAGTCCCGTCGGACTAGCTATAATGACGTGAAAGAATGTATACTGTGTGTGTGAAAGTGAAGTGGTGTGATGAAATAAAGCAAAACGATAAGATAAAATTTTGTCACTCGACTACATTTTGCGTCTAATCATCTAATCCGGTACCGGGATTACGGAACTTGAAAATGGCCGCTTTTTTCATCAGTAAGTGGTGCCTCCTAGCGACCATGAGTGGAACCACATGATCAAAATACTCGGTTTGCAGACAGCATCGCGTTCTATCATATTATCGTTCAACCATGTCGCAGGGGCGAATCGGTGATTATTTTAGCAAGCAAACAAACTCCAACAAAGGCACTGGAACACATGTCAGCACATACAAGGGAAAATCTAGCGCAAAGTTGAGGCCAAAATCGTCGTCTAAGACTAAAGCGAATGACGCAACATCAACAACCAACATTGAGTCACATTGTCATGGACATCGCCGGTCATTCTACATCGAAATCATCCGACATTGCCGGTCCTTCGACGTCGACCGATACTGGAGTCATTGCTGGTCCTTCTAGTTCTACACCCACTTCCACTCCTACATCGTCCGACACTGTGGCTGCCTGTCCATCTACTGCTATCGTCTTGTCCAGCAGTGACTCTACCCATGAATGACATGAACAGATCCAAACTGCACCCATCTCATCTGATGACTTTGCACGTGTACTGTTGCGGCATCACCGTATTTTCTTAATTAAACACTATCATTGCTAACAAGCGGATGAACATTTAATTGTGGAGGACTATTGCTACAAGTTGATGGACATTTAATTATGGACAAACATTGCAAACTAGTTGATGCAAATTTAATCATGGACAAGCATTGTTAACAAGTTGATGGACATTTAATTGTTGACAAACATTGCTAACAAGTTTATGCACATTAATTTTAATCGTGGACAAGCATTGCTAACAAGTTGATGGACATTTAATTGTGGACAAACATTTCTAACTAGTTGATGCACATTTAATCACGGACAAGCATTGCTAACCAGTTGATGGACATTTAATTGTGGACAAACATTGCTAATGAATTTATGCACATTAATTTTAATCATGGACAAGCATTGCTAACAAGTTGATGGACTTTTAATTGTGGACAAACATTTCTAACTAGTTGATGCACATTTAATCATGGACAAGCATTGCTAACAAATTGATGGACATTTAATTGTGGATGAACGCTGTTAACAAGCATCAATGTACCCATTAACTGTATATGTATGTCAATGATAATTCTTTCTATAAATGTTACTTGAAGAGAGAATCGATTTGTAATCTTCTCGAGTAAAAGCACTAACTAATTTTAGTCAAACGATAGGCCAACGTGATAAAGCATATATGTGTGTGTGTATTATAATATATGTATATCTATATAGCTATATAATTACCGGGTACATTTAAGGACTAGTAAAAAAAATTCAGGACTAGTTGTTTGTGAGTCAGCCAGTCCGACGGACTACCAACTGGCTAAAAGTATCGTGCACCCTGCAGTATAATAAACAGTAGACAGTATAATAAACAATAGACAGTTTAATAAACAACAGACAGTATAATAAACAACAGACAGTATAATAAACAACAGACAGTATAATAAACAGTAGACAGTATAATAAACAATAGACAGTTTAATAAACAACAGACAGTATAATAAACAGTAGACAGTATAATAAACAATAGACAGTATAATAAACAACAGACAGTATAATAAACAATAGACAGTTTAATAAACAACAGACAGTATAATAAACAACAGACAGTATAATAAACAACAGACAGTATAATAAACAGTAGACAGTATAATAAACAATAGACAGTTTAATAAACAACAGACAGTATAATAAACAACAGACAGTATAATAAACAACAGACAGTATAATAAACAATAGACAGTATAATAAACAACAGACAGTATAATAAACAACAGACAGTATAATAAACAATAGACAGTTTAATAAACAACAGACAGTATAATAAACAACAGACAGTATAATAAACAACAGACAGTATAATAAACAATAGACAGTATAATAAACAACAGACAGTATAATAAACAACAGACAGTATAATAAACAACAGACAGTATAATTCAAAATACCAACATTATAAATCCTAAGTAATATTCAATTCAAATTTTGTTTCAACACATTGTTATTTGTACTTGAAAACTTGATGTGTGCACAATCATATTCAATCAGATATGATTTTAAAATTATCAGCTCCAGTTCCAGAGTGGAATTGTCCCTAGGCTTGTTACATAATATAAACTCTATCTTTGTTCACTGTTTAAATGGCCAAATGTGCTTTATGGGTGCATAGTTTTCTCCCAATAATGTTATTGTCATTTGAATATTAAAACTGGAACATGTTTACATTGCACGTTTCCCAGAGAAGTTGAGACTGTTTGATTGGACAGGTCTGCGAGTGAGTGAAGTGTGACTTTGAGTGGTCCTACTGACTGGATATTGCGCAATATAAAAACTTTCCTTTTTTATGTTGATATTCCTAAATGTATAGCAGTAGTCAAATTATAGTTTAATTGTGTTTCGTTAAAAACACATTTGGGTGATCAGAATGTTAGAATATAGGTCATAATGTAAAACATGATATTGTAATAAAACAATCTGCCTGTGTAGCTATAAACTAGCTGGTTACTCTTGACGTTGTGTGTTTGTAGGGCAGCACTCTGCCCATCTATAAACTTGCTGGTTACTCTTGACGTTGTGTGTTTGTAGGGCGGCAGTCTGCCCATCTATAAACTAGCTGGTTACTCTTGATGTTGTGTGTTTGTAGGGTGGCAGTCTGCCCATCTATAAACTAGCTGGTTACTCTTGACATTGTGTGTTTGTAGGGTGGCAGTCTGCCCATCTATAAACTTGCTGGTTACTCTTGATGTTGTGTGTTTGTAGGGTGGCAGTCTGCCCATCTATAAACTAGCTGGTTACTCTTGACGTTGTGTGTTTGTAGGGTGGCAGTCTGCCCATCTATAAACTTGCTGGTTACTCTTGACATTGTGTGTTTGTAGGGTGGCAGTCTGCCCATCTATAAACTTGCTGGTTACTCTTGACGTTGTGTGTTTGTAGGGCGGCAGTCTGCCCATCTATAAACTAGCTGGTTACTCTTGATGTTGTGTGTTTGTAGGGCGGCAGTCTGCCCATCTATAAACTTGCTGGTTACTCTTGACGTTGTGTGTTTGTAGGGCGGCAGTCTGCCCATCTATAAACTAGCTGGTTACTCTTGATGTTGTGTGTTTGTAGGGCGGCAGTCTGCCCATCTATAAACTTGCTGGTTACTCTTGACGTTGTGTGTTTGTAGGGCGGCAGTCTGCCCATCTATAAACTAGCTGGTTACTCTTGATGTTGTGTGTTTGTAGGGCGGCAGTCTGTCCATCTATAAACTTGCAGGTTACTTTTGTTTCTGTTTGTTTGCAGGGTGGCAGTCTGCCCATTGCTGGTCTCACAGAGCTGCCCGTGTGTCCAGTCTGTCTAGAGAGGATGGTCAGTCACTCCTGTTTCTCTTACTAGAAAAAACATCCAGATAGATACTTTATTGAATTTTTTTAAAGAGAGCTTTGTTGTGTGGTCTGTTATAAAAGTACATCAAACAAAGGCAGTCACAGTAAAATAATATAACTCACATTCTCTCACACACATTCCATCCAGATGGTGCCACAGTCCACACACACACACAGAAGAAAATTTTCCGGAGTATTTGTAAATGTAATTTTTATGACGTAGATTTGAAAAACAATTTTGCGAATTACGTAACATCTCCAAATGATGGGTGCTCCTCTGATCACTCGCCGAAAATATGCATAACATTTACATGTGTCTAATATATGGTACAAAGTCTAAAAATATTAAGAAACCTTAACCACTGGGGACTTTCTAAAAATATGCATAACATTTACATGTGTCTAATGTATGGTACAAACCCTAAAAACAGTAAGGAACCTTAACCAATAGGGACTTTTTTTAAATACACATAACATTTACATGTGTTTAATGTATGGTACAAACCCTAAAAACATTAAGGAACCTTAACCAATAGGGACTAGTTCAAAAGTTCATGTTTATTGTTAACATTATTCTGTTCTATTACATACAGCAGAGTTGCGAAGCACCAGTACATGTTATATTGTTATTATGTTACAGGATGAATCAGTGGATGGTATTCTGACGATCCTGTGTAATCATTCCTTCCATGGATCTTGCCTTGCTCAATGGGGAGACACCAGGTACGTCTGTTTACTCTGTCGCTAGTGGTCTACGTGTGTCATTAGTGGTCTACGTGTGTCACTGGTGGTCTACGTGTGTCACTGGTGGTCTACGTGTGTCATTAGTGGTCTACGTGTGTCACTGGTGGTCTACATGTGTCATTAGTGGTCTACATGTGTCGCTAATGGTCTACGTGTGTCGCTAGTGGTCTACGTGTGTCACTGATGGTCTACATATGTCACTGGTGGTCTACGTGTGTCGCTAATGGTCTATGTGTGTCACTAGCGGTTTACGTGTGTCGCTAGTGGTCTACGTGTGTCACTGGTGGTCTATGTGTGTCACTAGTGGTCCATGTGTATCATTTTTTGGTCTACCTGTGTCACTAGTGCTCTACGTGTGTCACTGGTGGTCTGCCTATGTCACTAGTAGTCTATGTGTTTCGCTAGTGGTCTACCTGTGTCGCTAGTGGTCTACATGTGTTGCTAATGGTCTATGTGTGTCACTGGTGGTGTACTTGTGTCATTAGTGGTCTATGTGTGTCACTGGTGGTCTACATGTATCGCTAGTGGTCTAACTGTGTCGCTAGTGGTCTAGATGTGTCGCTAGTGGTCTACCTGTGTCGCTAGTGGGCCATGTGTGTCGCTATTGGTCTACGTGTGTCATTAGTGGTCTACATGTGTCACTGGTGGTCTACATGTGTCGCTAGTGGTCTACGTGTGTCGCTAGTGGTCTACGTGTGTCACTAGTGGTCCACGTGTGTTGCTAGTGGTCCACGTGTGTCACTAGTGGTCTACGTGTGTTACTGGTGGTCAACATGTGTCACTAGTGGTCTACGTGTGTCGCTAGTGGTCTACGTGTGTCGCTAGTGGTCTACGTGTGTCGCTAGTGGTCTACGTGTGTCACTGGTGGTCTACGTGTTTCACTGTGTCATGTGTGTCGCTAGTGGTCTACGTTTGTCATTGGTGGTCTACATGTGTCACTAGTGGTCTATGTGTGTCACTAATGGTCCACGTGTGTCGCTAGTGGTCTACGTGTGTCGCTAGTGGTCTACGTGTGTTGCACGTCTTTTGTGCTGCAGAGCAGGGATCTTAGCGTTTTGCTGGATCTCCACTGCTCATTTCCTCGCAGCGTAGCACCGTGATCAACGTTAAAATATCATTGTCTTAATGATGTTCATTAGATAGAGCATGTTTGAAACGCCCACCCTAGATGCCAGCTCTATGTGCTGAAACTGTCATAGCAGAATCTGAAATCTGAATGCACATGTTCACTTGTGTTGATGCGTGTCTGTCTTCCAGTTGTCCTGTGTGTCGCTATGTACAAACGCCGGAAGTGGTTCTGGACAATAAGTGTTTCAGCTGTACGTCTAAGGAGGTACGTCATCCGTCGTTGTCAATATCACGATAAACTGTAGCTATGACAGTAGTTCTTCTAATCAGTAAGTTTTGAAAGCACACCACGTTCTCTGTAATAAGGTTGCGTTTGACTTTGTAACTGTTTTATGAATACAGTTTCTCACGTATACAAAAGAAATGAGTAAGTCGTGACGTGGTTGACATTGTGTGTTGTTATTGACAGAGTCTGTGGATCTGTCTCATCTGTGGCCATGTGGGGTGTGGACGATACGTCGAGGGGTGTGCTTACAGGTAACCCTTCGTTTCCATCATCCTCTCTGTGTGTGTCTGTCATGAAATGGGTTTAATTTTTTATCATTTTTTGTGAATTACATTGATTTTGCTGTCAGGCCATTAGCCAGAAATATTTTGTGTCAGTCTTGAGTTAATCAAGAGTGCCTTTTATCAAGCGAACTGCTTGCATGGAAGCCATTCATGTCAATCACAGCCATTATTGCATGGAAGCCATTCACGTCAATCACAGCCATTATTGCATGGAAGCCATTTACGTCAATCACAGCCTTTATTGCATGGAAGCCATTCACGTCAATCACAGCCATTATTGCATGGAAGCCATTCACGTCAATCACAGCCATTATTGCACGGAAGCCATTCACGTCAATCACAGCCATTATTGCCTGGAAGCCATTCACGTCAATCACAGCCATTATTGCATGGAAGCCAATCACGTCAATCACAGCCATTATTGCATGGAAGCCATTCACGTCAATCACAGCCATTATTGCATGGAAGCCATTCACGTCAATCACAGCCATTATTGCATGGAAGCCATTCACGTCAATCACAGCCATTATTGCATGGAAGCCAATCACGTCAATCACAGCCATTATTGCATGGAAGCCATTCACGTCAATCACAGCCATTATTGCATGGAAGCCAATCACGTCAATCACAGCCATTATTGCATGGAAGCCATTCACGTCAATCACAGTCATTATTGCATGGAAGCCATTCATGTCAATCACAGTCATTATTGCATGGAAGCCATTCACGTCAATCACAGCCATTATTGAATGGAAGCCATTCATGTTAATCACAGCCATTATTGGCCAGTTTAATTTTGTCAATGACTTGTGTCATTTGAGCCATTTATTTAGTTAATACTGATCCATTTGACTTGTTTCACCACCAGTTGTGCCTTTGATAGTCATTATTGTGGATGCTTAGACTTGGAGCTGTTAGTTAATCTAGTGTCCAGCTCGCCCCCTATATTCCACTATATTCCACCATGATCAGTTGTAATTACCTGTCTTGGCCTGTCATCTGCCAGTCTTGAAGACAGGCAGATGGGTCTCTAATTAAGCCCCAGGTTGCTGGTAAGGTTCGCCAATGCTATAGATTTCATCAGCTTTGACGAAACACAGTTTCTTAGTAGCAATCTTAATTGTTGTTTAAGTGAACGAGTGTACCTGTGGAGCGCAGTGGCACATTGGCTAGAGCTTCAGACTGTCAATCAAGAGAACCTGGGTTCGAATCCTGTGCTGCTGTAGAACCTTGGGCTCATTCGTTCACTTCAAATTACTCCAGTTCACTCAGCCGTATATATGAGTATCTGACTATAGACAGTGGTGGATATGTGTGTACGAAGTCTGCATTACTTGCGGCATGGCTGAATGTTTCTAGAGAAGTTGAAATGGTGTTCAGTTAAACAGGTCTGCCAGGGAGTAAAGTGCTTTCAGCAGTCCTGAGGATTGAATACTGCTCTATATAAGAGCTTACCTGATTTTTAAATGAAGTGTGTTATTACTGGTTGTGTAGACACTTTGAGGAGACGAACCATACTTACGCCATGCAGCTGGACAACAAGCGAGTGTGGGACTACGCTGGAGACAACTACGTCCACCGCATCATCCAGAGCAAGGGAGACGGAAAACTGGTTGAGTTTAACGAGGGCCGCAACACCGAGGATGAGGAGAAGCTCGACTCTATCACCCTCGAGGTACAGGGGTATACTTCAGTCTATCACCCTCGAGGTAAAGGGCGGGTATACTTCAGTCTATCACCCTCGAGAGAACAGGAATATACTTCAATCTGTCACCCTCGAGGTAAAGGGCGGGTATACTTCAGTCTATCACCCTCAAGGTACAGGGGTATTCTTCTATCTATCACCCTCGAGGTAGAGGGCGGGTATACTTCAATCTATCACTCTTGAGGTACAGGGGTATACTTCACTCTATCACCCTCGATGTAAGGGCGGGGTATACTTCAGTCTATCACCTTCAAGGTAAAGGGGTATCCTTCAGTCTGTCACCCTCAAGGTACAAGGGAATACTTCAGTCTATCACCCTCGAGGCGATAGACTGACGTAAATCGTACCTGTTGTCATGTTACAGTACACGTACCTGTTGTCATGTTACAGTACACATACCTGTTGTCATGTTACAGTAAACGTATCCGTTGTCATGTTACAGGACACGTACCAGTTGTCACATTACAGTAAACGTACCTGTTGTCATGTTACAGTACACGTACCTGTTGTCATGTTACAGTACACGTACCTGTAGTCATGGTACAGTACACGTACCTGTTGTCATGTTACAGTGCACGTACCCGTTGTCATGTTACAGTACACATACCTGTTGTCATGTTACAGTACTCATACCAGTTGTCATGTTACAGTACACGTACCCATTGTCATGTTACAGTACATTTTACCAGTTGTCATGTTACAGTACACGTACCTGTTGTCATGTTACAGTACACGTACCTGTTGTCATGTTACAGTGCACGTACCCATTGTCATGTTACAGTACACGTACCTGTTGTCATGTTACAGTACACGTACCAGTTGTCATGTTACAGTTCACGTACCTGTTGTCATGTTACAGTACACGTACCTGTTGTCATGTTACAGTACACGTACCTGTTGTCATGTTACAGTACACGTACCCGTTGTCATGTTACAGTGCACGTACCCATTGTCATGTTACAGTACACGTACCCGTTGTCATGTTACAGTGCACGTACCCGTTGTCATGTTACAGTACACATACCTGTTGTCATGTTACAGTACTCATACCAGTTGTCATGTTACAGTACTCATACCAGTTGTCATGTTACAGTACACGTACCCATTGTCATGTTACAGTACATTTTACCAGTTGTCATGTTACAGTACACGTACCCGTTGTCATGTTACAGTGCACGTACCCATTGTCATGTTACAGTACACATACCAGTTGTCATGTTACAGTACACTTACCCGTTGTCATGTTACAGTACACTTACCAGTTGTCATGTTACAGTACACGTACCAGTTTTCATGTTACACGTACCAGTTTTCATGTTACAGTGCACGTACCCGTTGTCATGTTACAGTACACATACCCGTTGTCATGTTACAGTACATGTACCAGTTGTCATGTT
Source organism: Escarpia spicata (assembly GCA_963995525.1). Lineage (NCBI taxonomy): Eukaryota > Metazoa > Annelida > Polychaeta > Sabellida > Siboglinidae > Escarpia > Escarpia spicata. The sequence goes on along the minus strand of OZ023213.1, from coordinate 56,289,929 downwards.
ACAGTACACTTACCCATTGTCATGTTACAGTACACATACCAGTTGTCATGTTACAGTGCACGTACCCGTTGTCATGTTACAGTAAACATACCAGTTGTCATGTTACAGTACACGTACCCATTGTCATGTTACAGTGCACGTACCCATTGTCATGTTGCAGTACACTTACCCGTTGTCATGTTACAGTACACTTACCAGTTGTCATGTTACAGTACACGTACCCGTTGTCATGTTACAGAACACGTACCAGTTGTCATGTTACAGTGCACGTACCCGTTGTCATGTTACAGTGCACGTACCCATTGTCATGTTACAGTACATTTTACCAGTTATCATGTTACAGTACACGTACCTGTTGTCATGTTACAGTACACGTACCTGTTGTCATGTTACAGTGCACGTACCCATTGTCATGTTACAGTACACGTACCTGTTGTCATGTTACAGTACACGTACCAGTTGTCATGTTACAGTACACGTACCTGTTGTCATGTTACAGTACACGTACCTGTTGTCATGTTACAGTACACGTAGCTGTTGTCATGTTACAGTACACATACCTGTTGTCATGTTACAGTAAACGTATCCATTGTCATGTTACAGGACACGTACCTGTTGTCACATTACAGTAAACGTACCTGTTGTCATGTTACAGTACACATACCTGTTGTCATGTTACAGTAAACGTATCCGTTGTCATGTTACAGGACACGTACCAGTTGTCACATTACAGTAAACGTACCTGTTGTCATGTTACAGTACACGTACCTGTTGTCATGTTACAGTACACGTACCTGTTGTCATGTTACAGTACACGTAGCTGTTGTCATGTTACAGTGCACGTACCCGTTGTCATGTTACAGTACACATACCTGTTGTCATGTTACAGTACTCATACCAGTTGTCATGTTACAGTACACGTACCCATTGTCATGTTACAGTACATTTTACCAGTTGTCATGTTACAGTACACGTACCTGTTGTCATGTTACAGTACACGTACCTGTTGTCATGTTACAGTGCACGTACCCATTGTCATGTTACAGTACACGTACCTGTTGTCATGTTACAGTACACGTACCAGTTGTCATGTTACAGTACACGTACCTGTTGTCATGTTACAGTACACGTACCTGTTGTCATGTTACAGTACACGTACCTGTTGTCATGTTACAGTACACGTACCTGTTGTCATGTTACAGTACACGTACCTGTTGTCATGTTACAGTGCACGTACCCGTTGTCATGTTACAGTACACGTACCCGTTGTCATGTTACAGTGCACGTACCCGTTGTCATGTTACAGTACACATACCTGTTGTCATGTTACAGTACTCGTACCAGTTGTCATGTTACAGTACACGTACCCATTGTCATGTTACAGTACATTTTACCAGTTGTCATGTTACAGTACACGTACCCGTTGTCATGTTACAGTGCACGTACCCATTGTCATGTTACAGTACACATACCAGTTGTCATGTTACAGTACACTTACCCGTTGTCATGTTACAGTACACTTACCAGTTGTCATGTTACAGTACACGTACCAGTTTTCATGTTACACGTACCAGTTTTCATGTTACAGTGCACGTACCCGTTGTCATGTTACAGTACACATACCCGTTGTCATGTTACAGTACATGTACCAGTTGTCATGTTACAGTACACTTACCCATTGTCATGTTACAGTACACATACCAGTTGTCATGTTACAGTGCACGTACCCGTTGTCGTGTTACAGTAAACATACCAGTTGTCATGTTACAGTACATGTACCCGTTGTCATGTTACAGTGCACGTACCCATTGTCATGTTGCAGTACACTTACCCGTTGTCATGTTACAGTACATGTACCAGTTGTCATGTTACAGTACACGTACCCGTTGTCATGTTACAGTACACGTACCAGTTGTCATGTTACAGTACACGTACCCGTTGTCATGTTACAGTGCACGTACCCATTGTCATGTTACAGTACACATACCAGTTGTCATGTTACAGTACACTTACCCATTGTCATGTTACAGTACACATATCAGTTGTCATGTTACAGTACACATATCAGTTGTCATGTTACAGTACACGTACCAGTTTTCATGTTACAGTACACGTACCAGTTGTCATGTTACAGTACACTTACCCATTGTCATGTTACACTAAACATACCTGTTGTCATGTTACAGTACACATACCCGTTGTCATGTTACAGTACACTTACCAGTTGTCATGTTACAGTACACTTACCCATTGTCATGTTACACTAAACATACCTGTTGTCATGTTACAGTACACGTACCTGTTGACAAGTCAGCTGGAAGCACAGCGACTCTACTTCGAGGAGAAGATGGAGAGGATCGAGACAGAGGCCATGAAGCAGGTCGGGTGCTCATTGTGTCAACGCTAGCAACGTGAATACGTTTAAAGACAACATTGAGAAATATCACAGACGGTATTACATATTAACAGAAATGTTGAGCTGTCATAGTCTAGTTGCCATCAGTGTATTTACCCTGGGTGGCTCTTGTTCAAGCTGGTTACATGTATCTGGATGTGTAAAAATGGAACAGAACAAATTATAATTTTTGAATGTGAGTGTATTTACTGTTTGAGATGTGTTGGCTGTCTCCATAATCTCAGTGTAATCTCATTCTCCTCACATTGCCTGTGTCTGTCAGCAAAGAGATACAATATGCGACTGGTCCCTTCTACCTGGTTTTTATGGGAAGTAAAACATCTCAGGCAGGAGGTAAACATGTAAATTATTGCGGACTCAGAGAGTGTATCTGGTAGTGGTATTTCTATCCCACTGGATGCTGCTTCCAACGGCTGGAGTTACTTCCTGGTCAGGCTGTGCAACAGCAGTGTCATCACTGACTCCCTACAGTTACTTCCTGGTCAGGCTGTGCAGGCAGTGTGTGCAACAGCTGTGTCATCACTGACTCCCTACAGTTACTTCCTGGTCAGGCTGTGCAGGCAGTGTGTGCAACAGCAGTGTCATCACTGACTCCCTACAGTTACTTACTGGTCAGGCTGTGCAGGCAGTGTGTGCAACAGCAGTGTCATCACTGACTCCCTACAGTTACTTACTGGTCAGGCTGTGCAGGCAGTGTGTGCAACAGCAGTGTCATCACTGACTCCCTACAGTTACTTACTGGTCAGGCTGTGCAGGCAGTGTGTGCAACAGCAGTGTCATCACTGACTCCCTACAGTTACTTCCTGGTCAGGCTGTGCAGGCAGTGTGTGCAACAGCAGTGTCATCACTGACTCCCTACAGTTACTTACTGGTCAGGCTGTGCAGGCAGTGTGTGCAACAGCAGTGTCATCACTGACTCCCTACAGTTACTTCCTGGTCAGGCTGTGCAGGCAGTGTGTGCAACAGCAGTGTCATCGCTGACTCCCTACAGGGGTATGTAGCAATGTATGGATGGGTTGTGTTTCTTTGCAAGAATGATACAATGATCAGAGCACTGGACATTCTCAGTACGAACCACTGTTTAACTATCAGGCTGTGTGTAGAATGTTGTGTAACTTATAGCCCCCAACTACCTCAGTTTATCCACCTATATGCTATATATTTAGCTATATGCACGAGTTGATGGCATTTGCCAATGGAGGTGTCAACCTGCTGGTGTAGCAGCTCTCAGTGCATAAATGACTGAAGAATTTAACACGTGACTTGTGGTGGTTGCAGGTGGAGACAATGGAGGTGTCATCATTTGAACCAAGAACTGCTGGTGTAAGCAGATCTCAGTGCATAAATGACTCAAGTATTTCACACGTGACTTGTGCTGGTTGCAGGTGGAGACAATGGAGGTGTCATCATTTGAACCAAGAACTGCTGGTGTAGCTGATCTCAGTGCATAAATGACTCAAGTATTTAACGCGTGACTTGTGCTGGTTGCAGGTGGAGACAATGGAGGTGTCATCATTTGAACCAAGAACTGCTGGTGTAGCTGATCTCAGTGCATAAATGACTCAAGTATTTAACGCGTGACTTGTGCTGGTTGCAGGTGGAGACAATGGAGGTGTCATCATTTGAACCAAGAACTGCTGGTGTAGCAGCTCTCAGTGCATAAATGACTGAAGAATTTAACACGTGACTTGTGGTGGTTGCAGGTGGAGACAATGGAGGTGTCATCATTTGAACCAAGAACTGCTGGTGTAAGCAGATCTCAGTGCATAAATGACTCAAGTATTTCACACGTGACTTGTGCTGGTTGCAGGTGGAGACAATGGAGGTGTCATCATTTGAACCAAGAACTGCTGGTGTAGCTGATCTCAGTGCATAAATGACTCAAGTATTTAACGCGTGACTTGTGCTGGTTGCAGGTGGAGACAATGGAGGTGTCATCATTTGAACCAAGAACTGCTGGTGTAGCAGATCTCAGTGCATAAATGACTCAAGTATTTAACACATGACTTGTGCTGGTTGCAGGTGGAAACAATGGAGGTGTCATCATTTGAACCAATAACTGCTGGTGTAGCAGATCTAAGTGCATAAATGACTCAAGTATTTAACACGTGACTTGTGCTGGTTGCAGGTGGAGACAATGGAGGTGTCATCATTTGAACCAAGAACTGCTGGTGTAGCAGATCTCCGTAAATAAATGACTCAAATATTTAACACATGACTTGTGCTGGTTGCAGGTGGAGACAATGGAGGTGTCATCATTTGAACCTAGAACTGCTGGTGTAGCAGATCTCAGTGCATAAATGACTCAAATATTTAACACGTGACTTGTGCTGGTTGCAGGTGGAGACAATGGAGGTGTCATCATTTGAACCAAGAACTACTGGTGTAGCTGATCTCAGTGCATAAATGACTCAAGTATTTAACACATGACTTGTGCTGGTTGCAGGTGGAAACAATGGAGGTGTCATCATTTGAACCAATAACTGCTGGTGTAGCAGATCTAAGTGCATAAATGACTCAAGTATTTAACACGTGACTTGTGCTGGTTGCAGGTGGAGACAATGGAGGTGTCATCATTTGAACCAAGAACTGCTGGTGTAGCAGATCTCCGTAAATAAATGACTCAAATATTTAACACATGACTTGTGCTGGTTGCAGGTGGAGACAATGGAGGTGTCATCATTTGAACCTAGAACTGCTGGTGTAGCAGATCTCAGTGCATAAATGACTCAAATATTTAACACGTGACTTGTGCTGGTTGCAGGTGGAGACAATGGAGGTGTCATCATTTGAACCAAGAACTGCTGGTGTAGCAGATCTCGGTGCATAAATGACTCAAGTATTTAACACGTGACTTGTGCTGGTTGCAGGTGGAGACAATGGAGGTGTCATCATTTGAACCAAGAACTGCTGGTGTAGCAGATCTCAGTGCATAAATGACTCAAGTATTTAACACGTGACTTGTGCTGGTTGCAGGTGGAGACAATGGAGGTGTCATCATTTGAACCAAGAACTGCTGGTGTAGCAGATCTCGGTGCATAAATGACTCAAGTATTTAACACGTGACTTGTGCTGGTTGCAGGTGGAGACAATGGAGATGCGTTCTAAGAAGTCTTTAGAGGAATGTGGTCGTCTGGAACACAGACTGAGTGTGGCAACTAAGGAGAGGCAGACGATTGAGAAGAAATGTACTCAGGTGATTTATGATTGCACTGTTGTTGACCGTAGTGTAAAGTAAACAAACAGTTTATACCATCCTTTTCCACATGGAAAGACGTAAACTTTACTGATACTTTGAAGCTCAGTTTGGCTATGAATTCATCAGTAGAGTTTGCACGAAGAGATCCTATGAGTGATTCCTGTTGATGTTTTGTTCACTTTAGTTGTGTTTTTACTAAGTAATACAGACAATTGTCAGTTATAATAAATAATACCAATCTGTATCTGTATTTTGACTGGCAAAATGTCCTATGGACACATCACGCCAGTGCGCATGGTGGCTCTTATGGATTAATGTTTTACATGTTGGGCTAGACTAATCTGGAATGAGTTCAGTGATGTACTTGATACAATGCTTGGAGGTAGAGAATTCCACTCTTTTATTGTGACTGGGAAAAAGCTGTTTCCAAATATGTTTGTCGAGTTCCTGATTTGTACTAACTGTTTATTATGTTTACGTGAGCATCTGGTGTTGCGTTTGATGTATTGATCTAGTGGGATAACCCTAACCCTAACTGTTTATTATGTTTACGTGAGCATCTGGTGTTGCGTTTGATGTATTGATCTAGTGGAATAACCCTAACCCTAACTGTTTATTATGTTTACGTGAGCATCTGGTGTTGCATTTGATGTATTGATCTAGTGGGATAACCCTAACCTTAACTGTTTATTATGTTTACGTGAGCATCTGGTGTTGCGTTTGATGTATTGATCTAGTGGGATAACCCTAACCCTAACTGTTTATTATGTTTACGTGAGCATCTGGTGTTGCGTTTGATGTATTGATCTAGTGGGATAACCCTAACCCTAACTGTTTATTATGTTTATGTGAGCATCTGGTGTTGCGTTTGATGTATTGATCTAACAGAAACAGCCTTGTGCCTTGTTTGAATCCCTGACATGAAAAAATGATAGTTTTTGTTAATATGCCATTAAATGCATGGCATATGTTTTACATGTAGTTTAAACTTAAGATCCTCAGTCACCTTAGAAACACTTTGAACTCAAATTCTAATCTGGTCTGGATGCTAACAATAGGGTGTCAGTAATTAGGCATCTGACTGTCTGTTTATCTAACAAAGCTGAGCTCAATTGGAGAGGTAGGTCCAGGTGGCAAAACATACTCAGGGCAAACAAAAGCTGATATGTCATGGCTATGACATTGTTTCTGTGGTGAGAAGCCAATAACCTAAGACTCCTTGCTTCCAGGACAGACACTTCTTTTGTTCTACGCATAGAGTTGCACACATCAATAATGTTTTTATTAAATCCCATTATATCATGCGTTCAGTGACTTTCCAAACACTGATACTACCCGTATACCATGTATATATATATATATATAAATATATATGAATGTATGTATTTATGCGAACATGTATATGCTTATATTAATATGTGCATAAGCATTTGGGTGTGTGTATAATTATCTATATATATGTTTTGTATATATGTATATATAATTCATGTATGTATAGATATATCTTTTTTGATGTTTTTTAAATTTAATATATTTCCTAACAAAATGTACTAGTTTTAACAAATAGCATTTTATCGTGTTTCTTGTATTTTATTCAGTCTCATGATTGCAAGGAAATAAATTATTATTATTATGTTCCCTCAATACATGCATGATGTACTTAACATTTTAGGAAAAGTACACCCGGTAATTGTGTCCAGAAATAGTCCAGACACTACACTGTACTCGATATCAACACTGTATTTGCTTAATATGCATTGCTATTAAAACCACATGTATCTGACTAATTTTCCCAATTCCCATGATGCTCCAGTCCATATATTCAGTATTAGGGTCACATCACTATTAGGGTCACGTTTGCCCAGTTCCGTGGGACTAATACAGAGGTTCCACTGTGTATATATTTAGATTGTGTCCACATGTGTTTTAATTTGTTTTCGATTGAAATTAAAAGTTTCTATATAAAGTTGCTCTACCTGCCACTAGATGTCGCTGAAGCTAATGAAGTTGACGGACGACCTCGGTGACGAGAAGGAGATGAACCGCGGTCTCCGTGACAACCAGCGGAAGTGGCAGGAGAAGGTGGCGCTACTGGAGGCGGACCTCGCAAGAAAGGATACGGTAAGGATGCACTGGCTGGTATTTGACTGCTCAAACTATTGCCTGGACCTGACTAGTAGCTTTCTGGGGGGGGGGGCACTAGTAAAGTGTAAAGTGCTTTCAGTTATAAGGATTAGATACTACGCTATATAGGAACTTACCTTTTACTATGATCACCAAAGTTAATTCTAACTACTGACAGCCAGTGACTATCCCATAGGAACGCAATACTGACTGAAACAAAGTTAATTTATATTTTACAATTACATTAACCTCTTCCAGAAAAGTTAATTAATTAAATTAAATTGTGTTTTTGAAAAAGTATACTACTTAAATTAATTCAATAAAAAAAATATCAATTGAAATTGACCCTGTCAGAGTGTCAACGGGGCTGTCTGTTAATCAGTATGCAGGCATTGATCCTCCTTTTGTATTCTTTACATGAATAGGTAAATGTCAAGAAGTGTGAATGAACCAGTCTTTTGGTTGCAGCCAGCCAGCCACTGAAAACTGCAGTTATTCTGTGCTATTCCAGTAAGGTGCAAATGTACTTTTGTTAACAATCCCTAGGTGGCGCCTCTATCATAATGCGTTCCGGAAGTAGTGCATGAATTTGTTTTGAGGTGATGGGTGATACATCAGAAGGGGTAAGACCACATTAAGGATTCGTCCGCCATTACGCACCAAGAGAGTACCCTTAAAAATACCGTTTTGGTGTGATATGTGAATTTTTTTCGAGCACTTTTGTCATGGCACATGTTAGTCCAGTGAATATTGAATGTACAACTGCACTAGATCTTTCGCGAGGTAGCAATAAATATACACTAGACGCGTATTCGCACAGTGGCTATTTTGCAGCACGCACCAATATTTCAAAATCCGTCAGGTTTGGGTGGAGGAGTTTTTGCCCACAGCACTTACACTTACAAAGTACTGTTTTATTCGAATGGTTTTGCCTTCTCCGAGAAGGGCCCAAAAATTGTGCCCAAACCCAGCCGAAGCCGAGCGGCACGTGTATGTAATTACTGTTGTCAGCAGACCTGCCCTCACTTAACGTTCATTGGACAGATTCGCAACCCCAGATAAGGACGGTTGTTTAAGCCGCTAAACTATATTGTGGCTATACAGCAGGCGCCAGGTTGATTTGTGGTGTGTGCTGCTATTTAGGTCAATCTACTTTGTTCGTTTATTTATAATGATAATGATATTCTGTATTTATAAAAATGTAGAACAAAATAATGGCAATGCATTTATATTCAATTTATGTCATAGTTATGTTTTGTTAAATATTAGTTGTTTAATAATTGTTATATCAAAGTTGGACTGTACACATTTCAAACTGTCTGGTCTAAATTTTTGCATATACTTTGAAATATTTCATTTCAAGTTAGTGTTGGCATGTTTAATAATGTAAATATAAATAAAAAATAGTTTATGATTTTAAATTATATGGGGAACAGAAAATAATTTGTTTGTGTGTTTTCAATACTCAATTGTCATGTCAAAGTTGGACTGTACATATTTCAAAATGTCTTGTCTAACGTTTTGCTTATACTTTGAAATATTTTATTTCAAGTTAGTGTTGACATGTTTAATAATGTAAATATATATAAAAAATAGTTTTATTTTAAATTATATGGGGAACAGAAAATCTATTTGTTGAGTATTTTCAGGAAGGCGCTGATTCTTCTTACCAGCCATTCCACCGGAATATCAAGTTTGTTTTTCTTTCGGTCTGTCCATTAGATATGTCAGGCTAGAATACAAAAGAAAAAAACTACTTTTTTACCTTTAGAATACAACAGATTTTATTGAAGACAAGTATACTGGATAAAGAAAATTGGCCTGTATATCATGCATTATACAAAACACAATTAAATCTATTTCAAGTTGTACATTCAAATGGATTGTGTTGAAGGTTCAGATAGACAACTACGTGCAGGCAGCAGTCCAAAAATGTATAGTACAAAAAGGGTTATTTTTGGCATCGGAAAACATGCTATGTACTGTATGTATTCATATATACAGTACATAAAATAGTTCTTTTTAAAGATTTGTAGGTTCTCCGAAAACATACAGTGTCCGAATACTTACTGTCATTACAGTAGTAGCATTGACAGATTGATGTGGAGCGCAGTGGTGCAGTGGTGCAGTGGTGCAGTGGTGCAGTGGCTAGAGCTTCGCAATCTCTCGACTGAGAGAACCCAGGTTCGAACCCTGTACTGCGGTGTTGAACCTTGGGCAAGTTCGTTCACTCTACATTGCTCCAGTTCACTCACCTGTATGAATGAGTACCTGGCTATAGACAGTGGTGGATATTTGTGTACGAATAGACTTTGTACATTAATTGCAGTGTGGCTAAATGCTTCCCAGAGAAGTCGTGATGGTGTTCGATTGAACAGGTCTGCCAGGGAATAAAGTATAAAGCGCTTTGAGCAGTTCTGAGGACTGGATACTGCGCTGTATAAGAACTTACCTTTAGATTGTCGTTGCTGACGTGGGTGTTGTTTGTCTCAGGAGATCGGTGAGTTGAAGGAACAGTTGAGAGACTTGATGTTCTTCCTTGAGGCGAAGCAGACTCTGGCAACAACAACAGAGGCAACACAGCAGGAGATACAGGACGGACAGATCATTGTACAGTCACCTACAACATCTGGTCACGTAGGCAAGAAGAGCAGGAAGAAGACGAGGTGACAGTCGCGTCGTGGCGAAGCGTCTGGCCTGGAGGCAATGTCCTGCAGTTCAACTCTTGTGAACAATGTCTAGTCTGAAGAGGATAAACACAGCAGTGTTGAACCTTCTCCAGGACAGCTAATTTTTATGGAGTATATTTCTTCTTAGAATATCCAAAGACTAGATTACCTGTTGTATAGACGTCCCCTCTTAACAAGGTAGCTTCGTCAGTGCCTATGATGTCCCAATCGGACGTTAGCATTATTTTATATATGTATATATATATATATATATTATACATATATAATATATATATATATATAATATGTATATTATATTTATATATATACATATAATATTATATATATATATATATATATAATATTATATATATATGGAAGCTCTAAGTTCCCTTCACCTCGAATGAATGTAGCTTCTGTTGTTCGGAGCCATGTTGCCTCGTTTACCTGTCTTCTACTTTTGTCTGTGGCCCTCTCTCTCACTTTCACGCCCTCCTGGTATACTTTGTGCCAATATCTGGATAATAGGCAAAATTCCACACACCAGGTAATCAAATCTTTGGATATGTTACAAAGAATTGTACTCAGTAATTGAGTAGTTAATTATTTGTTCTTGTTCTGCTACAAGTGATTGGTGGATAATTGTCATGTTTATGTCTGCTCAACTCTTTCAGTGATAAATCAATGTTTTGTGGCATATGCATATACATGAGATGTCGTTGTGAGATGTGAAAGTATGCATTGTTTGTTGCGTTGTTGGTGTATACGAGCCACGAATTATGATTGTTGTAGCCGTGTCGCATGGATTGTGTAATGGATTTTCAGTATAAACGCCTCCTGCATGTGAACTGCCCATGTGTGTAATCTACTGTTACCTGACTGCCATTATTAATGGTCTTTGATTATGAGGCTTGTTTCATCCTGTCCTAGTGAGCATTGTGTCTTTGATTATAAGGCTTGTTTCATCCTGTCCTAGTGAGCATTGTGTCTTTGATTATAAGGCTTGTTTCATCCTGTCCTAGTGTGCATTGTGTCTTTGATTATAAGGCTTGTTTCATCCTGTCCTAGTGTGCATTGTGTCTTTGATTATGAGGCTTGTTTCATCCTGTCCTTGTGAGCATTGTGTCTTTGATTATGAGGCTTGTTTCATCCTGTCCTAGTGAGCATTGTGTCTATGATTATGAGGCTTGTTTCATCCTGTCCTTGTGAGCATTGTGTCTTTGATTATGAGGCTTGTTTCATCCTGTCCTTGTGAGCATTGTGTCTTTGATTATGAGGCTTGTTTCATCCTGTCCTTATCAGCATTGTATCTTTGATTATGAGGCTTGTTTCATCCTGTCCTGGTGAGCATTGTGTCTTTGATTATGAGGCTTGTTTCATCCTGTCCTAGTGAGCATTGTGCCTTTGATTATGAGGCTTGTTTCATCCTGTCCTAGTGTGCATTGTGTCTTTGATTATGAGGCTTGTTTCATCCTGTCCTAGTGTGCATTGTGTCTTTGATTATGAGGCTTGTTTCATCCTGTCCTGGTGTGCATCGTGTCTTTGATTATGAGGCTTGTCTCATCCTGTCCTGGTGAGCATTGTGTCTTTGATTATGAGGCTTGTTTCATCCTGTCCTGGTGAGCATTGTGTCTTTGATTATGAGGCTTGTTTCATCCTGTCCTGGTGAGCATTGTGTCTTTGATTATGAGGCTTGTTTCATCCTGTCCTTGTGAGCATTGTGTCTTTGATTATGAGGCTTGTTTCATCCTGTCCTAGTGAGCATTGTGTCTGATTATGAGGCTTGTTTCATCCTGTCCTGGTGAGCATTGTGTCTTTGATTATGAGGCTTGTTTCATCCTGTCGTGGTGTGCATTGTGTCTTTGATTATGAGGCTTGTTTCATCCTGTCCTGGTGAGCATTGTTTCTTTGATTATGAGGCTTGTTTCATCCTGTCCTTGTGAGCATTGTGTCTTTGATTATGAGGCTTGTTTCATCCTGTCCTAGTGTGCATTGTGTCTTTGATTATGAGGCTTGTTTCATCCTGTCCTGGTGAGCTTTGTGTCTTTGATTATGAGGCTTGTTTCATCCTGTCCTTATCAGCATTGTGTCTTTGATTATGAGGCTTGTTTCATCCTGTCCTGGTGAGCATTGTGTCTTTGATTATAAGGCTTGTTTCATCCTGTCCTTGTGAGCATTGTGTCTTTGATTATGAGGCTTGTTTCATCCTGTCCTAGTGAGCATTGTGTCTTTGATTATGAGGCTTGTTTCATCCTGTCCTGGTGAGCATTGTGTCTTTGATTATGAGGCTTGTTTCATCCTGTCCTGGTGTGCATCGTGTCTTTGATTATGAGGCTTGTCTCATCCTGTCCTGGTGAGCATTGTGTCTTTGATTATGAGGCTTGTTTCATCCTGTCCTGGTGAGCATTGTGTCTTTGATTATGAGGCTTGTTTCATCCTGTCCTGGTGAGCATTGTGTCTTTGATTATGAGGCTTGTTTCATCCTGTCCTTGTGAGCATTGTGTCTTTGATTATGAGGCTTGTTTCATCCTGTCCTAGTGAGCATTGTGTCTGATTATGAGGCTTGTTTCATCCTGTCCTGGTGAGCATTGTGTCTTTGATTATGAGGCTTGTTTCATCCTGTCGTGGTGTGCATTGTGTCTTTGATTATGAGGCTTGTTTCATCCTGTCCTGGTGAGCATTGTGTCTTTGATTATGAGGCTTGTTTCATCCTGTCCTTGTGAGCATTGTGTCTTTGATTATGAGGCTTGTTTCATCCTGTCCTAGTGTGCATTGTGTCTTTGATTATGAGGCTTGTTTCATCCTGTCCTGGTGAGCTTTGTGTCTTTGATTATGAGGCTTGTTTCATCCTGTCCTGGTGTGCATCGTGTCTTTGATTATGAGGCTTGTCTCATCCTGTCCTGGTGAGCATTGTGTCTTTGATTATGAGGCTTGTTTCATCCTGTCCTGGTGAGCATTGTGTCTTTGATTATGAGGCTTGTTTCATCCTGTCCTGGTGAGCATTGTGTCTTTGATTATGAGGCTTGTTTCATCCTGTCCTGGTGAGCATTGTGTCTTTGATTATGAGGCTTGTTTCATCCTGTCCTGGTGAGCATTGTGTCTTTGATTATGAGGCTTGTTTCATACTGTCCTGGTGAGCATTGTGTCTTTGATTATGAGGCTTGTTTCATCCTGTGCTGGTGAGCATTGTGTCTTTGATTATGAGGCTTGTTTCATCCTGTCCTAGTGTGCATTGTGTCTTTGATTATGAGGCTTGTTTCATCCTGTCCTAGTGAGCATTGTGTCTTTGATTATGAGGCTTGTTTCATCCTGTCCTTATGAGCATTGTGTCTTTGATTATGAGGCTTGTTTCATCCTGTCCTAGTGAGCATTGTGTCTTTAATTATGAGGCTTGTTTCATCCTGTCCTAGTGAGCATTGTGTCTTTGATTATGAGGCTTGTTTCATCCTGTCCTTATCAGCATTGTGTCTTTGATTATGAGGCTTGTTTCATCCTGTCCTAGTGTGCATTGTGTCTTTGATTATGAGGCTTGTTTCATCCTGTCCTGGTGAGCATTGTGTCTTTGATTATGAGGCTTGTTTCATCCTGTCCTGGTGAGCATTGTGTCTTTGATTATAAGGCTTGTTTCATCCTGTCCTTGTGAGCATTGTGTCTTTGATTATGAGGCTTGTTTCATCCTGTCCTAGTGAGCATTGTGTCTTTGATTATGAGGCTTGTTTCATCCTGTCCTGGTGAGCATTGTGTCTTTGATTATGAGGCTTGTTTCATCCTGTCCTAGTGAGCATTGTGTCTTTGATTATGAGGCTTGTTTCATCCTGTCCTGGTGAGCATTGTGTCTTTGATTATGAGGCTTGTTTCATCCTGTCCTGGTGAGCATTGTGTCTTTGATTATGAGGCTTGTTTCATCCTGTCCTGGTGAGCATTGTGTCTTTGATTATGAGGCTTGTTTCATCCTGTCCTGGTGAGCATTGTGTCTTTGATTATGAGGCTTGTTTCATCCTGTCCTGGTGAGCATTGTGTCTTTGATTATGAGGCTTGTTTCATCCTGTCCTAGTGTGCATTGTGTCTTTGATTATGAGGCTTGTTTCATCCTGTCCTAGTGAGCATTGTGTCTTTGATTATAAGGCTTGTTTCATCCTGTCCTTGTGAGCATTGTGTCTTTGATTATGAGGCTTGTTTCATCGTGTCCTAGTGAGCATTGTGTCTTTGATTATGAGGCGTGTTTCATCCTGTCCTAGTGAGCATTGTGTCTTTGATTATAAGGCTTGTTTCATCCTGTCCTTGTGAGCATTGTGTCTTTGATTATGAGGCTTGTTTCATCGTGTCCTAGTGAGCATTGTGTCTTTGATTATGAGGCGTGTTTCATCCTGTCCTAGTGTGCATTGTGTCTTTGATTATGAGGCTTGTTTCATCGTGTCCTAGTGAGCATTGTGTCTTTGATTATGAGGCTTGTTTCATCCTGTCCTAGTGAGCATCGTGTCTTTGATTATGAGGCTTGTTTCATCCTGTCCTGGTGTGCATCGTGTCTTTGATTATGAGGCTTGTCTCATCCTGTCCTGGTGAGCATTGTGTCTTTGATTATGAGGCTTGTTTCATCCTGTCCTGGTGAGCATTGTGTCTTTGATTATGAGGCTTGTTTCATCCTGTCCTGGTGAGCATTGTGTCTTTGATTATGAGGCTTGTTTCATCCTGTCCTAGTGAGCATTGTGTCTGATTATGAGGCTTGTTTCATCCTGTCCTGGTGAGCATTGTGTCTTTGATTATGAGGCTTGTTTCATCCTGTCGTGGTGTGCATTGTGTCTTTGATTATGAGGCTTGTTTCATCCTGTCCTGGTGAGCATTGTGTCTTTGATTATGAGGCTTGTTTCATCCTGTCCTTGTGAGCATTGTGTCTTTGATTATGAGGCTTGTTTCATCCTGTCCTAGTGTGCATTGTGTCTTTGATTATGAGGCTTGTTTCATCCTGTCCTGGTGAGCTTTGTGTCTTTGATTATGAGGCTTGTTTCATCCTGTCCTTATCAGCATTGTGTCTTTGATTATGAGGCTTGTTTCATCCTGTCCTGGTGAGCATTGTGTCTTTGATTATAAGGCTTGTTTCATCCTGTCCTTGTGAGCATTGTGTCTTTGATTATGAGGCTTGTTTCATCCTGTCCTAGTGAGCATTGTGTCTTTGATTATGAGGCTTGTTTCATCCTGTCCTAGTGAGCATTGTGTCTTTGATTATGAGGCTTGTTTCATCCTGTCCTAGTGAGCATTGTGTCTTTGATTATGAGGCTTGTTTCATCCTGTCCTGGTGAGCATTGTGTCTTTGATTATGAGGCTTGTTTCATCCTGTCCTGGTGAGCATTGTGTCTTTGATTATGAGGCTTGTTTCATCCTGTCCTGGTGAGCATTGTGTCTTTGATTATGAGGCTTGTTTCATACTGTCCTGGTGAGCATTGTGTCTTTGATTATGAGGCTTGTTTCATCCTGTGCTGGTGAGCATTGTGTCTTTGATTATGAGGCTTGTTTCATCCTGTCCTAGTGTGCATTGTGTCTTTGATTATGAGGCTTGTTTCATCCTGTCCTAGTGAGCATTGTGTCTTTGATTATGAGGCTTGTTTCATCCTGTCCTTATGAGCATTGTGTCTTTGATTATGAGGCTTGTTTCATCCTGTCCTAGTGAGCATTGTGTCTTTAATTATGAGGCTTGTTTCATCCTGTCCTAGTGAGCATTGTGTCTTTGATTATGAGGCTTGTTTCATCCTGTCCTTATCAGCATTGTGTCTTTGATTATGAGGCTTGTTTCATCCTGTCCTAGTGAGCATTGTGTCTTTGATTATGAGGCTTGTTTCATCCTGTCCTTATCAGCATTGTGTCTTTGATTATGAGGCTTGTTTCATCCTGTCCTAGTGAGCATTGTGTCTTTGATTATGAGGCTTGTTTCATCCTGTCCTTATCAGCATTGTGTCTTTGATTATGAGGCTTGTTTCATCCTGTCCTAGTGAGCATTGTGTCTTTGATTATGAGGCTTGTTTAATTGTGTCCATATGAGCATTTTGTCTTTGATGATTTCATTTGTTTCATCGTGTCATTATGAGCATTGTGTGTTCGATTATGTGTCCTTACTGATTTGACTTGTTTAATGATGTCCTTATGAGCAATGTGTCTTTGATTAAATGTGTCTTGCTTCATCATGTCCTTATGAGAATTGTGTCCTTACTCATTTGATTTGTTTCAGTGTGTCCTTATGAGATTTGTGTCTTGAACGATGTGACTTGTTTCATCATGTTCTTATGAGCAGTGTCTTGAGCGATGTGACTTGTTTCGTCATGTTCTTATGAGCTTTGTGTCTTGAGCGATGTGACTTGTTTCGTCATGTTCTTATGAACATTGTGTCTTGAGCGATGTGACTTGTTTCTGTGTGTCCTTATGACCAATGTGTCTTGAGCGATGTGACTTGTTTCATCGTGACTTTATAAGCATTGTGTCTGTAATGATGTGACTTGTTCTGTCGTATCCTTATCAGCATTACATGTCACCTGTTGTAATATGCCTGAGAATACACAGGTTTATGACTGTGCGCAGTGTATGCTTTTTTCTTGGACAAATTGAAATACAAAGACTTGAATGTGTATG
The DNA here is from genome assembly GCA_963995525.1 of Escarpia spicata. Classification (NCBI taxonomy): domain Eukaryota; kingdom Metazoa; phylum Annelida; class Polychaeta; order Sabellida; family Siboglinidae; genus Escarpia; species Escarpia spicata. Next base: position 56,272,903 of record OZ023213.1, on the reverse strand, counting down.
CTGGTAATATGGGTACATGTGCTTTCATTCCATATTGATGTTATATTTATGAATGACCGTATCCAATAGTCACCTGTCTATATTCAGTTATGTCATCAGTAATTAATTATCATTGTTGTATTGTATAACTACATAATATTTGTACGTTTAATTTATATCTGATTTGTCTTTGATTAACAATATATTAATTACTTTAAGATAATTAATACAGAATACCTACAACAATTATCAAATGTGATACGACACATACAAATATACATAAACGCTATTAAACAGCATTTGAACGTAGTTTTCTAGCTTCTTTATTCGGGTAGCCGAATGTGGGGACATATCAGCACAACTATATGCCATATACACTGGCACTTTTTGCTAGACCAGACCAGACCAGACCAGACTCGAATTGCAGTATGTCTACTTCACCGACAGTAACTGTGTTAAACGAAGCCGGCGTGACGTCATAATCACAGACTTGAAAACTTTGGCCTACGTCGGGGCTAGTCGGCATCAGTCTGACATATTTTAAAGTTTACTTGATTATGACATCACGCCGGCTTCCAGTATAGCAGTCGGTGTGGTGGATACACTGCAGTTGGAGGGAGTCGGGTCTGGTCGGGCGATAAGTGCCAGTGTATCTCGGCCGTAAGGTATAATGCGCCTAGCTAGTGGACTATATCAGCGAAGAGGGTGTAACTTGGCCATGGGACACTTTAATGCGGTGGACGATATCTGTCGATCACCAGACTTATGTTCAGCAAGCATACCATTTATGTAGCCAAATGTAACCTGTGCAGGTAAATAAGTCTACACCGCATTCCACTGCCGCGACGCGGTGCCAATGTTCATTGCGTGGAATGCGCAGTACACTGCTAACTACTCCTGTCCTCGATGACAAATTTATTAATAGCGGCGACAGCCATGTGCCGTGGTATGGAACAGTACCGAACACTGCTGAGCAGCTGTGGCTGATTTTGTTCTCCAACTGCCCCCCCCCCCCCCAAGACATCCAACGGACCTCCTCCCCCGAGATATCCAACTGAACCCCCCTTGATACCCCGAGCAGAACTTATTTATTTATAATGGACGTCATCTTGTAAAATCTGAGATTTAAGTGTTGGAAATCGGGGTCAATTAACTGTCAGTGCACCAAACGTTTCTTGTTTCCTTGTACATATATTTACCAGTCGAGTGTTGGGAAGTCAAATGTTCAGTGCATGCAGATGATTAATAACTAACTGTCAGCCTGAAATACATAGTTCAAGACATCACTAAATCCTTCGATATTGACAATTTTGTACATGAATTTACTATTACTGGCAGGTTGTCCTTCCGCTCTTTGCAATGAAAATAGCAGATAGAATACATAAAATACCTGATTTATTTCACCCACCTATGCTTCTAATTTTCCACTTTTGTGAACCGAAAAAAATACAAGTATGACTTTGAGAATAATTATTACAATCAGAAACAAAACGTAACACCATATTAAGAAATATGGCTAAAATGTGTAGGAGGGTCGGTTGTGCAGCAGCGTGACGTCATCAATTCTCATTGAACAATAAAACTTCGATGAACAATGGATTGTTATGATGTAAATCGATTTGAACGTCCGATTAAACCGTTAAAAACCTTAACAAACGGGGAATTTCGAAATAATGAGTGTTACTTTTCTTCTGAGGGGTCATATATAGATGAGTTTTTAAAAATTTGGGGACCTTGGTGCAAGTCTTCTGGGAGGAAAACGTTAACGCGCACGCACACACCCATGCACGCACACGTACGCTAGCTCGATGATGACGATATATTATTATACAGATCTGTACAGTGGTGGGTGTGTGACACGTATGTCTGATCGAAGTACGAAAATTACAAGTTGTTTTTTGCCCGCAGGAAGTAAATAATGAACCTAAATAGAAGGAACAATTACTAATTTATAGTAGACCATATATATATATGTATATATACTATTTGTACACAGATATCCACCACAGTGGTATATATATATATATGTGTGTGTGTACATATATATGTGTACACATATTCGCCTAGTAATTGCAGCATGGCTTAATGCTTCCCACAGAAGTCAAATGAACATGTCTGCCAGGGGGTGATGTGTCGAGCTCTTTGAGTAGTCCTGGTGACTGGATGTCGCACCGCACTATAATAACTTGCCTATATTTGCGTTTCTTTTAACATTGACAGATACTTCGGAACAGACTATACTTGACCTAATTCGCGGTAAATTGACGTTGAACATTACGGCGCACAGGTAAGTTTGGCAGGAGTTGTGTCTCTTGACTAGTTTAATAAATCTCAGTCTGTGGAGTCTGTATCTGGGTGCAGCATTAAGAAGAAGTGCGAAATTGTGTGCAAATTTAAGGTCACGATTTTGACCCAGCTGTTTCCTAAACCACGCTTCAGTGACGCGAGCACAGGTGTTGATGGGCGATACAGCGACGATGTAAACTGCCTATGATTTAATGTGAATGACTCGAGTACGTGTCGCGCTCTCATATTATTACCGATTCAAAGACTCTTTGACAGTATGCGTATTTCTGTATAAATTGGTGTTAATTTATTCATTCTTGCAATATTGGAAAAATGCTATTCTTATATACTAATTTCGTGACACCCTTGTCGCCGATTGTTGACTACGGAAACCGGATGCTGCGCATGCGCGTTAAAAACTTTCTTGGTTGCTCTGTTTGTGTTTACGTTTGTTGGAATTGCATTGCATTCAGTGGCGTGTTTAGCATCTCGGAAAGAAATTATTTAGTCATCCAGGCGTTAGTGAGCAACGTTTTAAAGTTTTCATTTTCACAAAGGACTGTAAATGAATGGAACAGATTACCTGCTGATTGTGTGGGTGCTAGTAGCGTGAATATGTTTAAAAATAAAATCGACACATACCTCAGCCGGGCGGGATACACATAGATAAAAAGGTCGGACTCTCGAAAAGCCAAGGGCTTCCTTGTCCACCTGCTACCTAGAGTTAATTCTCTGGGTGGCAATCTTGTTAAAATCTTGTTAAACGCTACAATGTAGTGACCGGACATGGGGTCCAATACATTTGTATTTGAAAGTATTTAAATACATTGTTGAAGTATTTGTAATGGTATTTGACACTAATTAAATGAAAGTATTTGTATTTAAATACTTCCATAAAGTACTTGAAATGTTCAAATACTATTTCAGATACTTTTATTTTGGCATGGTTATTAATAAATGATAAATTAGATTTTGTATTCACCTATCTTGTTTAACTTCTTGAGAGTCAAACAATTTACTGGTTCATTTGACGATTGAACACATTTTCCAGTCAGAAAGAAAGCCTTTGTGTGGAAGTCACTGAGATCATTATGAGAGCATACCAGTGAAGTCAGGATCAATTTGTTAGTTGTCACCTGTGACCAAGATGCAATTAGCAACAACAGGACTGGCTTTTGATCATGGTTTTAATACCCCTGCTAAGAAATCTGCTAGCTGCTAAGGCCTGCTGTTGTGTCAATGCTTGTGTGAACTGATAAGACATATTTGCACTCTGTTTCTGTTTAATAATCGGCAAATCCCAGCTGGGTATCGCGCCAATGATGTTGGTTGCTCTATGAGCATTGCGCACAGCCTAGCAGTTCCTTAAATTGTGGGGCGTCTTTTGCATTAACTTATGATACTTCTAGGATATTCCATACAGTTTAAAGTGCTGGGGGAACAGTTTCTATATTCTTCAGTGTTGGCTCTGATGTGTTTATGTTTGTAAGGGTGATTTGAGCGTGTGCGTCTGTCTGCAGGTACTAAAATGTTTCTGGATGGGACAGCAATTTTATTGTGTACGATTCTGAACGTGAGTAATAATCGGAGGTTTCTTCTCCTCTCCTCGAAATTTGACCAACCTAAATCTTTTATCATATTTGTTACGCTGCTATTGCAATTGTAGTCGCCTTTTACGAAGCGGGCTGCTCTTCTTTGTATTTTCTCGAGTGTGTTTATATCTTTTTGTAAATGTGGGTCCCATACTGTGCAGCCGTATTCTAGAATGGGGCGAACAAGGGTAATATAAGCTCTTTCTTTTAGTACCTGCGGACACGATTTCAGATTTCTCCTTAGAAATGATAAAATGGCATTGGCGTTGTTGCAAGTGCGATATGAGATATGTGTTGACCAGGATAGGTTGTCTGTGGCCATTACCCCAAGATATTTTCCTGTGTCAACTTCTTTTAGTATATGATTGCCAAGTGAGTATTATCTGGATAATGTATTTGAATTTGGAGTTCTGGCGATTCGCATTACATTGCACTTTGTTGCAATAAACTGCATACCCCAATCTTGTCCCCATTTATTGAGAGCGTTTAAGTCCGTTTGAAAGGCCAACTGGTCCGTCTGTGTTTAGACGGGTCTGTATAACAGACAATCGTCTGCAAACAGACGGACATTGGAAGACACTTGCATGGGTGGGTCATTTATATATAGTACAAATAACAGAGGGGCTAAAACAGTACCCTGGGGCACGCCTGACTCGACATTGACATTATCCGAAAAAAACTCCCTTCTACAAGGACTCTGGGTACGGTGTTTAAGAAAGTTAGCTATCCAGCGATGTGTATTACCATTTATGCAATAAGGACTGAGTTTACAAAGGAGTTTGTTGTGGGGTACGGTGTCGAAAGCATGAATGCTGTTTTCTAAAAGCATGTTGGACAGGAGTTAAAATGTCATACTCATCAAGATGTTTACGGACATGTGAGCAGATGATATGTTCGAGTAGTTTACACGCTACACATGTTAATGATATAGGCCAGTAGTTGGACGTATCTTATGTATCGGCATAACATCCGCATTTCTCCAGTCTAATGGGATTTCCTCTGTGTTTAATGACTGGTTAAAGAGAAGTGTGAAAATTGGGGCAAGCTCGGTTACAAGTTCTTTCAACACACAACAGGGAATGTTACCTGGAACGGACGCTTTAGAGTGGTTAATGTCCGACATTAGCTTCTTGATACCAACAGTGTCGGTATGTAATGTATTTATGGATGGGAAGCTTTTGCCTTGGATATTGGGCATGGCTGTGTCGTCATCTTTTGTGAAGACAGACTGGAACTGCCTATTTAGAATATCTGCTTTCGTTGTACTGTCAGTGGGAGCAACGCCAGACTCCCTCAAGGGAGGTATTCCAAAGGTTTCTTGCCTCTAGGATTGTATACACCGCCAGAAAGGTCTGGTGTCATTTGCCTCTAGACTGGTTGGTAGTACCTCGTTGATGTAATTCCAGTGTGCCTTTCTTATCTCTTGGGCAACAAGTCATTTAAAGTCTTTGAATTTTACCCAGTTCTGGTGGTTTTTGGTCTTATTTTCTGACCTACCCACTCTGTGTTTTGGGGGAAGGAAGGGGCTTCCCAAACCAGATCATTCACATTGCTTGCCTACATTGTTGCAATTTTACAGCATACCAGATAGCCAGTCTATAAGAAATATCTCATGTAATAGTTATACAAAACATCATGAAATTATGTCGATAAACAACATAATTATCTCGTAATATAAGATTTGTTATTGGTTTTGGTACAGACATAAGACACAGTTTGTAAAACGACAACTGTATGTGGGAATGTTTGATTTATGCGATGTCACGCAGCAATAGCAATGTAATTCACTAATATAACAGTTACTAACATTGTTGGCAAAGGCAAAGCTTGACGGAGGTCACGCGCAACTATTCTGCAAGAGGCCGCCACCTCGCGGTGTGCAACAATGAATACTGACATGATAAACAAAATCCCGCCGAAATATAGGTTGGTATCCAGGCACTTGATGGAGACCCCTGGATCCGCCCGTCGATTGTTTACATATCTTATTCAGTATAGACACTATTAGCTAACGCAATAAGCACAAACCTGACGCCAAAAAATACGCCAAACGCAGCTTTTGTGATCCAATCAGAGGTATACGCGGGATCTGCAGTTCGATTTCGCGTATGAACGCCAAACACGGATGTTTCGCGTAAGTACAAACGCCAACTTATTTCGTACATAAATAGTTATGGTAATTCAAATGTAACTATACAAAGTAATAGCTACACCTTATAGGAACACACATATAGTTATATGGGCCTACTATGTATATTAACCTAAACTGATTTATTTTGTAAACGTAGTTGAGTCGTTGGTTGCATTATGTCTACTCTGACTACGTTGCAATGCTGGCATATAACGTTTTTGTGCAACTACGAAATTAAATATCTTTAAACAGAAACCTAAGCATTGTATTTGGCGGTTTATATAAAATGTAGATGTATGGCCTATCTACCTTGCCAACTGGACTAGATACAGACAGTTGATTGAAAACAACTGTTACTTAAAATGTATTGCAATCTGTTCCCGCCGTTCATATTTAATTAAAAAAACAAACAACGTTAATAACCATTTTATAAATGGTAACGTAACAATTACCCCGAAAACCCTCCGATCCCATGTAACGTTTCGTCACATACACCCGCCACGCTTCAGCTTGACATACTTTATGGATGTTCCCTAGTACCTTAGACCAATTAAAAATATATATTGCCCATTACGGTACCACACGCTGTGGTATACAAACATCATTATTAGGCTGTTCTTGCATAACAGGACTCGAAACACAATTTTTTGTTTGCTTAGCCTAATCGTACGAGCCGGTTTGCCTTTCTTGCGTCCTAAATTCTACCTTCCTACGATTATCGATTGCGATAACAATTAAATTGTTCCGTTAACACAATTATATATATATCTACATATTTTCAACATGCATTATACTGTTAGTAACACGCAGAAAATCATTACATATGAGAAAATAATTACCTGCTGGAGCCGAACGTAAAACCGCTCACTGCGCGCTTAGCTAATGGTGTCTCATTAGACGTCGACCCGAGATCTGCGGCTTACTTCAAATTTGAGATCGCGTTCAGATTTGGCGCACGGTCGCGGCGCTTAATTGCGTTAGCTAATGGTCTCTAATATCAAAGCAGCATCACAGTTCGTTTACCCGCTGTATTCTGAGCACTTTTCGGAAGTCCAAGCGAAAATGCTCGACCTTTGTATCGATGTCTGCACTTGTAACTACGTAGTAGGCCAAATACAAGGTGCACTCTAAGAATTCCTCGCGGATCTTCTGCTTTTAAAACAGGACACTGTTTAACTGTTCCTTAAACTTCTTTGTTTGACACTCACATGTTTGTTCAGCGATGATAAAAATACTAAAACACACCTTCAGCTAGCATTTCGGACATTATCTCGCAGAGCTATAGCAGCTCCTCGTAAATGGCAATAGTTCCGATCTGTTTTATCTTCGAGACCTACTTATACTGGGATTGGAATTGGAACAATTTATTCGACAATAAACAAACAAAAGCACACAATGCAACATACATTTTTACAATAGTTAGTCTATGTCGGGAGGCTCTCACTAAGGCTCAAAAACCGCTAGCGTGAGAGCCACCCACGGGAAAAGAATATTTACTGCAATTAATTAAACGTAGTAAATGATTATTCAGTGTACAAAGACGAGACACGACACAAATACTAAAAGGTTAGTATAAGCGGAGGCAGGTTAGATCTTCATGACCAGGGCTGCTCTGGTTAGGGAATACACACGGAAATCGGCCTATTAGTAAAAAGAGGATACAATTAAGAAATATTTGTGGTTTCAGTCAATCAATCAATCAATATGTTTATTTTCCAACACATGTAATACAGATTATTGTAACATAGACTGTTTAGTGTCAGAAGTTTCGAATCAATTTATGCAAATACATGCGTGTAGGCTGTTTATTATATAATAAAAGTATTCACTTTAAACACTTACAGATTATTGTTTTTCCTACATAAATAGCAAGTAGCCGTTGTGCAAGTCTCTTGGTATTGAGATAAGTATTGATTTTTGTAACAAAAACACGTCTCCAGAAACTATCGCCGCGATGCTCGTCAGTGTGGTTGGTGGTTTACCGTTTTTCGTATAGAATGTGTTTACCTTGGTTTTGCAACTCTAGCAGATTGTCTCGCACATGGGTTTGCAAACCGAGCACCGACTGTTGACCAGTGGAAATGAACTAGAACAAGATAAGGCATGGTTAGAGAGGAGAGTGTAACAAGAACGACTGCGGAGAAATTGCAAATAACTGGTGGCAATGTCTCTAGTTCGTGTGTCAGAAATGTCTCTTCGGAGGAACATGTTCAGAAGGAAGTCACATCGTAGCGTCGATTAGTCACCTCGCGGTGTTCTGACAACTAATTCTGCATTGAGGGGTGCCCGAGCAACCAAAGGACACCCCCTGGATCCGCCCATGCCATATTTGTTTCAGGGTCAGCGGCATGACGAAGGCTCCGGAGAGCAGATTGCGGTGCTGTGTGTACGGCTTCCTATGTGGCATCGTCGTCGGCGCTCTTTTTGTGCTCGCACAATCTCGGGCAGCCACCGACGTCACAGTGACGTCATCGCAGTCACGTGCGCCTATCAAGGACCTAGTGACGTCATCGCCGTCTCGGGCCGCCGCCAACATCCCAGTGACGTCATCGCCAAAGGTCTACGCAGATGAGACTACCCATGAGAGGCTGCCAGTGATAATAAAAGGTAGGATAAAGAAGGGTCACATGCAGTCAATCATCCGTAATAATTACTGCATTAAAAAGACACGCGATATAACAATAATAGTAAAGAGGTGCTAAGTCTACCTTTGGCGGCAGAACTCACGCTTTTTTCTATTTTGGGGGGATACCGTGGTACTCTCTCGGTCTACCGCTTTAGTGCCGAAATCTACCACCAGACCGATATTTCACAGTATATTTTTTTCTGATTTTAAATCGTCATTAACCGATGAACTTAATTACTAATTTGTAATCCAGTTATACTGTCTAACCAACAACATGGTATGGCTGACGAACTGGTGAGACCACCGCATGGTATGATTGACGAACTGGTGAGACCACCGCATGATATGATTGACGAACTGGTGAGACCACCGCATGGTATGACTGACGAACTGGTGAGACCACCGCATGGTATGACTGACGAAGCAGACCTAAACATTGCTTAGCGTTGTGGCGCCGAAGTGGCTTCTCTTCCTTTCCCACTCATTCCTTCCAGGATGGGGTCACATCACGTGATCTCTTCTGTCCGTCGACGAGTCGTCTCCACCTATCGCTATTCTCTGCCGCCTTCGGCTCTTCACTCCTGCACTTTCGCGATCTCTCCTAACACTGTATCTCCACCTTATCGTCGTGTTTCTTCTCAGTCTACCACCCTCTTCTGTTTGCCATAAATACATTCGTCTACCTTTCCTCGCCCATTCCTTGTGGATGTCTTGTCTATCTCCGTCTACGCCCGTCCACTAAAGTTGATGCTCTGCATTCTGTCCACTGTCTTATCTTCCGGCTGTTCGAAATTTCCACAATGCTTTGTTCTGGCTATAATTGATCAAATACATTTTGATAATGCTCTGCTCCTTGGACATGAATTAGTAGACTCCACAATGACCAGTGCTTTCAACGATAAGACGACTGTAGCCAGTTAACTGCTGTTATCCACGTGTCTCACTATTTATAATTCTAGACACAGTATCGACCACCCCTCCACCCAAACCTTCCTCCCGTCAACCACGCATTCTGTGCATGATCATGACGACACCTGGCGGCTGGGACAGCAAGGCATACGCCGTACGCGAGACGTGGGCAAGACGCTGTGACGTCACGACGTTCTTCTACTCGCGAGAGGCGGGCAACATCACGGGGGCGCGCGCCCTCGACGTGCCCGAGGGACGCGACCACCTGACGGGGAAGACCATGGCGGCACTGCGGCTGAGCTTCAACGAACAGCGCGGCGCCGTCGACTGGTTCCTCAAGGGAGACGATGACACGTACATTATCATGGAGAATCTGAGACATTATCTCGCCCAGTTTGACCCGAGCAAACCCCACTACGTCGGTGGACGCTCCATGGATTTAATCGGCAACGGTTACAATGGCGGCGGCGCCGGATACTTGCTGAGTAACGAGGCAGCGCGCCTGGTGGTCGAACGCGGAACTGAGGTTCGTTGTCTGCAAGATGGCAGCATCGAAGACCTCGACATGGGACGTTGTCTGGAGAAGTTCGGGGTATACCCGAAGAACACGAGAGACTCGCGAGACAGATTCGTCTTTCACTGCGACCACCCGATCAAGTTACTGGCCGGCGAAGGCAATGCACCCAGCGTCTACACCTACACGAGGGGCAACCGCACCTTTGGCAATCCACAAGTAAGGTTCTTTTGTGTGTATTAATAGGCCCTACCCTTGGAGCATTGCAAGTGCATCCCCTCCGAGGCGCCAAGATCCACTCAAATCGTTCTGTGAGCATTCGCTTGTTTGGACCGTTGGCCTTTAATCTACTATTTGGCGATGAATTTCAAAAAACACAACGATAGTCATTTATAATTAGTATTTTCTTACGTGTCTTTGATATGCTATGCTTGGTCCTTTCTCCCACCAGAGATAATTAAAAGGTGATTTATTCACCAGGTGGAGCCATTGTAAACGAGCGGTCTATTACTCTATGTGTGGGGGGAAGATTGTTCAACACTATGCGCTTGTAGTGAACGTCTGTCATGGTTACTTATTTCAGAATTAACAACATTAAACTAAACTAGGGCACACTATTAATTAGAATGCAGTTCAAGTAAGCATTATGAGAGCGTCTGAAACTGCGCAAATTGCGGTTCGTCTGTGTTACTGGATTCTTCATTTTGAAATCTTATTTTCAAAGAACTCACTGCGAAAAGTTGCTATAAATATAATAATAACAATAGTGGTTTATGTCAGACATTCATTCAGTATGTTCATATAAAACATTATAAGTAAAAACATTGTATTTTAACAGTTATGCAAAGCTGATATTCACTGATCCAATAATGTGTCGGTATTTGTATATTTTGGTAAGACGCCAATTTATCGCAAGCAATTTTGTCATGATGGTTGGCTTCTGCAGAAAACCGGCTTCTAACGTAGTGATAGCGCTTTTGTAATTTAAAAAAAAACGTGTTGTTAATTCAAATGTTGGCAAGTTAACCGTTTCCGTCTGTTGCAGGGACTTCGCGTGCTGAGCCCGGAGACGATCAGTTTTCATTACATGGATCCTGCGCACATGTTTATGTACGACTTCCTGCTGTATGACCTTCACAGACACACAATAACGTGAAGGTCGTTGGGAGCAGAATGAGAGCAAATATAAAGAGACGAAGAGGAGAAAGAGAGCTCGGAGAACACGAGAACAGGAAACCCTAAAACCAGATGGATATAATATATGTACATGTATCTAAGAAGAGATGTATCGAAAGGGTGGCGGTGTACGGCCGGGGGCGGCCGAGAATGGTTGGATGACTCTACAGGAGAGAGGGCAGGACAGATCGGGTGGTTGGCCATCACCCCACAATGGGTCAAGGTGAAAGCAGAAGAAGAAAACAAAACACAGGAACATTGACCTTGGGGTGCGTGCAGCAAGGTTGTTGTCATGACGACTCCTAGCCGGGGATACGTAGTGGTTTCTGCAACCAAAAAAAGTACGCATGCAAATACCAGCAATCGAGGGCGGTCGATCTAGCATGAGTTGCGAGAAATTACCGCGGAGAAACGCATGCATATTGTCGCGTATGCTCGTCTCACTTCAGCGTCGTAGCTGGCGGAAAGAACGACGCCAATCGCCATGCCGGCACGTCGCAACATATAAGCCTAACGAAATTCACGAAATCAAACGAAAGAGTGACGTCGTTTTTCGTCAACCCGAGAGATGCGAGCATAGCCAAAAGGGTGTTGACAGCAGAAACACTCGCCGATCATTTCACCCGGGTGGTAAAGAAAATGTTTCCCGACAGCGAGACCGCTAAAAAGTTTGCTTGTGGTCGCAAGAACATTTTAACAGCGTTATCTTTATTTAGGCTTTTAGCCTAGCCTTGACTAGCTTGATTTTGTGCCGCGAAAACAGCTCCCGATTTGTGATTTCAGGAACTTCACAGGTGTGATTACTGCTCGGAAGACTGAGCCTCACTCACACACGTTGGTCTTCGTGACGCTGTTTCAGTGACAACTTGTTAACCTGTTATGCCAAATTATCCTCCCGATTTTTTCGCTCCTTAGCTAGTTATGAAGTTAACTTAACAAGCACCTTAGTGAGACGCGTTCATTTTTGAAAATTCTCCTGAAATTTAAACGACGGATTCTGTTTAATAATGAATTAAAGACGGTCCCTCGTCTTGATGATGTTGACATGTTGCATTGCCCAAATGTAGTTGACTGTTCCGTTTTTAAAGTATACAAAGTGTACAAACCTATGACTATGTGTAGATATAGTAAATTCCAAGTTTGATGTTGATATAATGTAGGGTTTATACGCAAATAGCATAATAACGAAAGTTGACTGGCAGCTGAATACAACAGAACCCTAACGCGTAGGCTAAGTATGCGAATAAACCACAGTGTACTCTTACCTTTGGGCCTCACTATAATCTCGTTTACAACGAATCCAACAGTCCTCTGACGTACCCGACAACGCAGGCGGAGCTACGCCATTTCGTTGTTGTTGGTTTCGTAACCAAACAAGAGAAACAAACTTGCAGAAGAATCAATATAACGACAATAGCCTTAGGCAGGTTTTGTAAGCGGTTTATATTTATCGAGATATTAGCAACACAATTGCTGTACATTAATTTGCTGCAGCCTGTACTAAATGTGTAGTGCTCACTCCTCAAGTGTATAGCTCTCTTCCTGCTTAATACTTATGGTTTATTGATACATTGACGTCTAAACGTTGGTACACCTTATTTTATTGAGATTAATCATATAAAATGCATAAAGTGCATGCATTGTGCATGGAATTGTAGGAAACGTAATAAGCGAGACCATCTAATCGCCACTACCGGGACAGCGGCGGTGGCGTCCATAACGGCGGTGGCGTCCATGTATCCACTCTTAAAACTGGTTAGGGTGTTAGATTTTCTGAAGTCGTAATCAAACAGATTGTACGAACAGCAGTATAAACACATCTTTGCATGGGTCATGTATCAGTCTGGTGCTTTTTCAATTGACAATGAAACACCTTGGAGTTATGACGTGGACGGAGCCAGAAGAGACTGACGTCATAGATGCACAGTCGAACCTCGCTTTACGGTCACCTCAGCATTACAGCCACCTCGCAGTTAAGGATGCCCTATGATAATATTATTTTCATAACAGTACAGTATAGTAAATTAGTGCCGTTAATACGGACACCTCGCTATTCTGGGGATGTCCGAAATGTTTGAAGTAGGAGAACGCCTCAGATAGACAATGCCTTTAGACCCGTCGTCATTCTGGTGATGACCTTTATTTCGGGGACGTAGCCGAATATTTACTTGGAAGTGTGTTTAAGAGAAGCCAAATAATATTTATTTTTGTGATTCGAAAGAATTGTATTTCCTTACTTACTTACTTACACATAGTTCCTCCGAGTCCTTTCGTGACATCGGGCGGCGAGGTTCCTCCGTCTGGTCATTTACGACTTCTTTGGCCTCATTCCAGGTGATTCTCATTCTGTCAAGTCTTCCATAAATGTCTTGTGCCAGATCTTAATCGGCCTTCCTCTTTTCCTGTTACCACTCCATCGCTACATGTGCAAGTCTCTCCCTCGGTAGATGGAGTACATGCCCAGCTAGTCTCCTTCGCCTACACTTGACGATGTCATGTAGTCTCTCCAGACCTGCCCTCCTCATCATTTCTTCATTGGTGATGTGCTCTCTCCATGATATCCCCAATACGAATCGAAGCCATCACCTTTGGAAGATGTCTAATTGTTTTGGATATCCTCTTTGTATTATTCCACGTCTGGCAGGCATACATCGCTGTTGGTATTACAATTGTCATGTAGATACGTAGTTTTATAGCCTTACTGATGGTGGTACTGGACCGTATAGGACGTAGTCTGCTGTGGCCTTGCCTACGTCATTCGCACATCTACTTCCGCGTCACCCTCGCTAGAGGTGTAGCTTCCGAGGTGGGGGAAGTTCTCGACGCACTGCAGGTCATGCTGACTGATCGCAATGTTGGGGTCAGGTCCATTACCAACTGACATCGTTTTTGTCTTCTCGTAGCTGATCCGCAATCCGAGCCTCTCTCCGTTATCGTTCAAGTTATTTGTCATCTCTTGCAGGATCTCTGGCTAATTGCTGAGCAGTGCAATGTCATCAGCAAAGTCAAGGTCTGTCAACCTATTATTTACCCATTTAACGCCGGACTATTCATCGTCGTCCTCATGATGAAGTCAATAACAGCAACAAAGAGGAACGAGGACAGGATGCATCCTTGACGTACACCTGTCTCTATATAGAACATGTCTGTGTAGCCATCGTTGGTCTTGATGCAGCAGTTGGTGTTTCGGTGTAGCTAATTGAAAATGTTTATATATTTGTTTGGCTCGCCGTACAGTTTCACGATTTTCCACAACGACTCTCGGTGCACAATGTCGAAAGCCTTCTTAAATTCAATGAAGTTGACTAGAAGAGACTTCTGGAACTCTCTGCTTTGTTCAATGATGTTTCGCAATGTGAAGACATGTTCACAGCATGATCTCCCGCTTCGAAAACCAGCTTGCTCCTCCCGAATGTGTTGGTCAACTGTTGTCTTCAGCCAGTTGATGATCACACTGCAGAACACCTTTCCAGGCACTGACATCAATGTTATTCCTCGCCAGTTATTGCAATCGCTCAGGAACCTCTTCTTCGGTAATCTTACGCTCACGCCTCTTCTCCAATCGCTCGGGACTTCCTCTTCGCACCAGATCAGGTTGAACAAGTAAGTTAACTCATCTACAACCCCGTCCTTGCCATGTTTCAATAGTTCGGCCGTTACTTCGTCAAACCCCGCTACTTTGTATTCTTGAGGCTGTCCATGGCTTTGGATATTTCCACCTTGATGATGTCATCGGTGGTGACACCAAGCTGTTCTGTGTTTGGTTTCTGCTCGAAGTCGAAGAGTGTGGTGGGTGTTGGTTGATTTAACACTTCTCGGAAGTATTCGATCCACCTTGTTGCTTCTCCCTCCCTTGTTAGAAGCACTCTGCCATCTGTGCTTTTAGTTGGTATGTTGGAGTTGCATGTTAGCTCTCTCTCTCTCACAATCCCACACAGAGTCTTCGAGTCATTTCGTTATGTTTGCGCTTCTTTACCTTTCTCTTCTAACCATTTCCTCCTATCTGTCCTACAGCTCTTTTTTACTTCCGTGTCCAGTCTCCTGTATTTGTAGAATTGTACAAAACGTCGTAACACGAATGATAGCGTTATTTTCGTTGGTGGGCAAGATGTTATGGGCATGATGTTATGTGCGCATTGCGATGAATATTATTAGCAACCGCTGCGTTATATAAAATGAAGTGGACTATTGTGTCATCTAATTCGTTTCAAATTTGTACATAACGTTCTAGCTTCAGAATAGGTGTTCGATAGGTTCATGTGAAATTCATAGACGACTTTCGTTTCGGGCAAGTTTATTACTCGGAAAAAACAATTAGCTTTCTCAACAATTATGTCACGTCAATACAATCTATCATTACGTTATGTAAATAAATACTAGATGGAATTGATAATTTCATTTTAGTGCGCCGAAAAATCAGCCATCGTTGCAGGGAAATTAATCTTTGATTTGTGCACGCTGAATCCCCTATTAAATCATATCATCAGCCATCTTTTTCCGAATTGATTGTAAACGTTATTTCTAGAAACTCATCGATTTCACGTTCCTGTTAGTTCGAGAATGTCAGCCTAGCGATCGGCCTCAACAAACACTTTGATTTCCTCATCGATTAGCGCCGACAGCTTTGTGCTCGTAATAGCGGATCGTTAGCCGCGGAATCGTGGAGCACTCTTGACCAAGTCCAGCCGGCTTGACCGGCACTATGTAGTCGTGCGTTTGTTCTCGGAATTGCTGTAGTCGTTATAGTTGAATCACGCGTTAACATTTGTGGCTTTGTTTCTTTGATGGAGGAGACCTGCTTTCATCACACAAATGTTCCTAGTGTGGGTTCTCTAGCTTTGTTCTTTCTCTGCAACCGCTAAAGTAGGCAAAACCAGTTCAATCAAGTAATTAAAAGCGTGTATTTTAACAAATAAAAAAATTACAAATATTATATATATAGGTAGATGTATTAAATGGTCTAACATGTTAAACAGGAATAAGCGTGGCCATTTGTTGCATAACTAAACTAATCCTTTCTTAACCACAGGTTTTTATATTGCTGTGTGTGAACATAATTTGTCGTAGGTCTGCTTCATTCGAATACACACTTGTGGAATCGCTGGATTCCGTTTGATTTCCATCCACCAGGTAGAGAGGTGTCGAGGATACCCAGGGTTGCCGTAAATCTCCTGTGGGAAATGTCGCAGGCAAATCGAGTTCACGTGGTCATATTGGGGACGTACTCACGACAATTTATTTTATAACAACATTTCAGGTGACAAAAAAACGCGAGAACACAAGAAAACACACTAAGCTGATGTGGTAAAGGGTTGACGTTGAAGTAACAGACCTCCCGGCCGTAATGAACAATCGACGTCGAAGTAACATACCTCCTGGCCCTGATGAACATGCGACGTTGAAGTAACAAACCTCCCAGCCCTGATGAGCAATCGACTCATGTAAAAACGACTCATCTATGCTCCGGCCAGACTGACCAATGGTGGTGATGATGACGTGACGAATTAGGTGACCTATGAGGTCATATGAAATTGCATGTGACGTAGACTATAAGGTGACGTATGGGGTGAAATGCGTGGAGCGCGGAGGCGCAGTTCATAGAGCATCCGACTCTGAATCGAGAAAACCCGGGTTCGAATCCTGTGCTGCCATGTTGACTCTTGTTCTTTCTAAGTTGCTCCAGTTCACTAGGCTGTATGGAGGAGTACCTAGCTATAGACAATGGTGGGTATTTGTGTTCGCGCATTAATTGCAGCGTTGCTGGATGCTTTGCTGGATAACTTACCTTTTATATAAAGGTGACGTATGAAATGACAAGTGGGGTGAAATATGACTTGATATATGACGTGATACTTTCGTGACATATGGAGTGACATATAAGGTGACACGTGACATGGAATACGAGGTGACATATGATGTGACACACGAACTGTCACACGAGCTAACGTATGGGATGACAGACGGAAAGTTATTCGAATCGTGTTTATCTTTATGAGACTAATCAAATAAAACTGTACTGCGTGCATTATTGTAGAACGCATGCGGAGAAATCAAACGTTTCTTATCCGTTGCACGCTGTGATCGTGTGTAAATGTTAATCGAAAATGTCCACGGAGCCGTTGCCACTAATTATCTAATGGACTGCTCCGACACCGTAACAGTGGCGACCACAGAAAGCGATCGTTTCACATGCATTGGAGCGTTAGAAATCACGGCTATTGCCTGATTACAGTAAATGGTAATTAACAAGAAAGTCCACGTAGTAATCTTCTCTAGGCACATAGGGCGATTGTACATGTCTGTGTGCACTGGCCTGGACGGACCATGCAGAGTCAACCTTTTAACATAATCAATGCAGCAATTACTCCGCCATCTTATCATTCAATCACTGTCCGTATAGGCATTGCTAATTTACGAACGTGTTGACTCTATTAATCAAACTTGGCATGTTTTTGTGTATATTAGCATAATATATGACACGTCACTTCTGAGACACCACCTTCTGCACAATGTGTATTTAGTAATCGCATCCACAGTGTACACTACTTTTTAGCGATCAAATCACCTTCATGTAATAACAAATTGTGCTTTATAACAGATAGCCGACGGGAAAGCCGTGCTACTGATATGGCAAGATTTCTGCAGCAGATGTTTACATGAAACATTTACAGGACCCGCTCATATAGTTGACTACACAGTTGACTTTCATCTATCTTGACGTCATAATTACGTGATCTAGTGATTACCTGTTGTTGAAGTTACCTTTCCCGACTCGAAGCGCACTGTTAGGCTTCCCAGCTTAGCACGTATTTGGCATCTTCGATAATTAAAACCTGCTTTGACGTAGTGAACTGCTTAATGATGATATCCGTAATCAACGTCAACACAGTGACCGTTAAAAGTGGACATTTAAGGTCAATGTTGACACAGTAAACAGCTTAAAGTGAACACCCATGGTAGTCTAAACACAGACATAGAGAATGTGAACATATAAATAATGACACGCACATTGCGATGCGCCTCGTTGTAATTTGAGTGTCGTATTTGTAGTAATATTTAGCACGTCAATATTTTACAGTTAGCGAGTTTAAAACAAGCAAGGCGCACGTTCAGCGTCAGTCAGATCATGATGGAATCTCCTACCAGAATGCGTATGTCGCCACCATAAGAACGTCGATATGCACGCACGCACGCATGCACGCACACCCGAACGAACGCGTACACGCACGCACGCATGAACGAACGCTCGCACGCGCGCACGCACACATACATTACATATCGACGTCCCATGATCTGACTGCCGCATGAACGAACGCTCGCACGCGCGCACACACACACACACTCACTCATACACACACACACACACACACACACACACACACACACACACACACACACACACACACACACACACACACACACACACACACACACACATTGCATATCGACGTCCCATGATCTGACTGCCGCTGAACGTGCGCCTTACCAGTTATTGTTTTTAACTCGCTAACTGTAAAATATTTACGTGCCAAATATTACTACAAAAATATGACACTCAAATTACACTGATGCTCGTCGCAATGTGCGTGTCATTATTTATATGTTCACATTCACAGTGTGTGTGTGTGCTTGCGTGCTTGCGTGCGTGCGTGTGTGTGGTGTGTGTGTGCGCGCTATCTCTCGGTAAAGGTCAACTGCATCTCGTCCCTTCTCACGCCAGTTGACTAGAGATGTAAACATACATCGAACTATCGGTGCATCGCGATAGTTGATTTTACCATAGATACATAAAGTACTATTAGCACTATTAGCAAGACAACATCCCGGAATCCCGAGCTTAATGACACAATAAAATCGAAGAATTACGCCATGTTCGTTGTACAATGAAAAGGCCTCAACTGATGGTCGGTCGGATGGGCCAAGGCGCTAGGGACGATAAGCAACGTTGCTTCGGCAACCGAGAAGGCATCAGTTCTGGCGTTTGTCTGACCTGAGGGGAACAGAAAATAAATTAGAACCAGATGATTCGAATGTCGCAGAAGTACATACACGCCGTATGACTTTGCCATGAGGGGTCCAGATGTGTAGCAGTGGAACCGAGCGTAGTCCGGCCCAACGTGACATATTTTGACATTTTATAGCATTTGTTTAGCTTTACAAACAAATATAATTATAGCTCCCATCTTATTTATATACACCACACCTTATTTATATGCATCACACTATTAGGATATATATATTGCTTCCACCAATATCTTCGCTGGCCACAGGACACAGAACATTAATGTCTGCCTGTGTATGATTCAGAACAGTCTTGTTTCAACTGCTCTTTAAATAGTTGCAGCCTAGTATGACGTTTTAAGTATTTCTAGACAAGTGTTATTATTTCATTTGTGGTATCCAACACTTCTTTTAGTATCTTTAGTTTTCTAATACAATATGCAGAAGCCAGATCAAAGAAATTCCATAACAGTAACAATACAAGCACAGAGGTTCAGATTGCTTCATTTATGAATGGCCTGTAACTACGCCAGTTTCCGCTCCAGATATAATAGGAGGCCTACGTAACTATTAACCACAACATTGTTCGCTAGCTTTGTTTATCAATACTTCGTGTTAAACGATCTTTGCGCAAGACTGTGATGGTATAGACACCAAGGCGTTCTAATTTATGAAAAGCAGTAAAATATTCGCGGTCCTCAATGTTATCGCCTACCCATCTTACGCAAATTGCACGCTGTTTGTGGTTCGACAAGTCATTCGTTTCATCAGCCATGATGCCGAAACCAAATCCGTGTTCTACAACCAGCTAAAAGATTCTCGCAAGATTGTTATACCCACGACCTACAACATGATATTTTGCAACCCAGCACTTGTGTATTGGCTTGTTTTTCTTAAGCCATGTCATCAACCGGTAACCAACTATACCGTAAAGCCTGGATAACATTAGAGTCACCCCCATCCTCGCATGAAATGGCCTTACCTTGCCAAAATAGTGGGTTTTATAGAAACTTCAGCACAGTTGTTCTGATAATTGCGTTTTCAATTTATTGTTCACCGACATCTCGTAACTATCGATAGTAAAGTATCGGTAACTGAACAGAAAACATAAGAGTTGTCATGTGCGGGAAACCCCAGTTTACTATCAATTGTACACGAACAGCTGAACAGCTGAAGTTACGGCGGCGTGGCGGCGGAAATTTTCAACAAAACCGCCCATACCCCCCCCCCCCCCCCCCCCCCCCCCCCGTCTTTCAATGACAAGCTCAGACACAGTGCGACAGGGGAAGCGTGCTGAGACGCTGATGACAATCTCCCGGATTTCAAAAACAAAACTTGACAGGTGTGTAGTTGCATCCTTCCAATCGATAAAACCACGTGATATAAGCGTTGGTTCTACTGACGATGACATTATAATCGCTATGCTGTAATAGGCCTACATGTGCTAGGCCCAAGACTGTTCATTTTATATATTAATGACATATGTAATGTATCAGAACTTGTTAAATTTGTGTTGTTTGCAGATGATACCAACATATTATATTCTGACACGGATGTACATAGACTAAAACATGTTGTTAATTGTGAACTAGATAAACTATATACATGGTTCACCGTTAACAAATTGTCTCTGAATATATCAAAAACCAACTACATTATCTTTGGTAACCGTAAGATAAATATTGACTTAGATATAACATTTTGCAATCACAGAATTAATAGAGTTAACATGACAAAATTCCTTGGAGTAAACATTGATGAAAAACTTACATGGAAATATCATATAAACAGTGTGAAGACTGGGCTATCTAGAATAGTTGGAGTAATGTATAGAGCAAGTCATATCCTAGGAAACAAAAGTTTACTTACTTTATATTATTCACTCTTCTTACCAATAATGAGTTACTGTTGTGAAGTTTGGGGAACTACATATATCACCAATGTACATTGTATTACAATCTTACAAAAAAGGGTGATTAGACTGATATATGGTGTTGATAGGCTTCATCATACCAATACGTTATTTAATAGATGTAGAGTACTAACATTTCAAGACTTAATAGATTTTAAGATCTTGTCAATTATGTATAAAGTGTATAACAATTTACTAGTACCTGTGCAGTGTTTGTTTACTAAACAAACTTCCTCACACTCCTCCCGAGTTCAATATCAATATGTCCGACAATGTGTTCGAACTAACGTTAAACTAAAGTGTTTAGCAATCTATGGTGTAAAACGCTGGAATTCATTACCTTCCAGTACTACAATGGTGTCAACATTTCATACATTTGTTTGTAAATTAAAAAGGAACATGATCGAGAAATATAACTAAAAATAGGTCATTGGTCAAAAACTGTATATTCAATTCTAACTTGCACTACACTGTTATCAATAAGTGAGCATATCGCAACTAAAAATATAAATTATTAATTGTCAAATAAGTACTACTATCAATGTGTTATTTTTTGTATTTATATTATAATAGCCAATAATAACTAACATTGTACTATTATGTAATATCTGCCATATTCCACGTGATGTATGTAAATAATTCTTAGGGGTATACAAATACAAGAGTTTCTTCAGTATACCCCTTTTTTCTGACATACTCATTCTGATATACCATATACACTGTATGTATCTTTTGTTGGAAAAATAAACATTTACTTACTTACTTACTTACTTACATAAATGGAACAAAAATAAACGAAACGACATCGTGGCAAATGGCCGTGTGGCTGCCGCTATATTCGACGCGTGGAAGAAGTGGTCCGGTCCGCTGCAGTCCCTACCATTGTGGACTACCTGGCAACAGTGACAGATTTGCGAGACGACAGATCACCTGTCACTGCAAGTTGGACAATGATCCATTTCCCACCTGCTTGTGCATAACTAGGTACTAGTGCTATGTTCCGGCGAATAGGACGTACACGTTTCACCAGAATCCTAGCTAATTACACATGCTTTACTGACAAGATGAAAAGATTATGTAAGACCCGCGCATCCACTGACATTGGTTTGATAATCGAATAAATGTACTCCTGCGGTAATATTAGATTCGTATGATGATTAACAGTTGATAACGTACGGATTCCAGTTAACTTGACAGATTGCTGGTTGGCAATGATGCATTTCCTGTCTATTGCTTATACGAATACGAATACATTAATTTCAGGCAAAAAACATATACAATTGGTACGTATAAATAAAAATACATAGCTTTTTAAAAGTACATAAATTAGGCACATAAATAGATAAAACTGTAACTAAAATAAGCTAACAAGTTAAATAAAGTTAATAAATAAGTTTTAATTTTTTTTAATAATTAAATAAATATGTATTATAAAATCATCGTTTCACAATATACAGAGATTCTGCCCAGCTAGACCACATTGGCAAAAGTATCGATCGCATTATTAACAAATATGCTATTCCCATTGTCCCATCGGTGGTACCCTAGGATCCGTCAATGCATATTGTTGTAGGCAATTGTATGTTTTAAATAAGTGTCCTTGTTAAAATTTACACAGAGTTGGGAACAATAAATTGTACAACAATATGCATGAAACATATTTAGTTTATCACCGATAGAACAGTGGTGACATTTACGGATAATGCTATTAGATCTGGCATAAAAGCTACGCAGATGTCTTAATAGTCCATTTGTCATTCCATGAACCTAGAAATGTTCTATCTTATGAACTTTTTGTTGATTTATACTCATATGGGGTCCTAGAACAAATCCAGCTTGGTTGCCCAAACAGCAACTTTGGGCAACTCTGGTAATTTACATAAATTGATTTGTCAATATCTTGAAAAATTTACTTTAGAACCACTTGTCCTAGAATTATGTACACTACGTGTAACAGATGTGACTTCGTGTTTCAAATATGACTGATTATTGTTTTCTTCTCACGAACAAATGTGTCAAATATTATAAGATTATCCATTTATGTGCATTGATAAACTAAAATATAATTTAGTAGAAGTTTCCATTCATTGTCCACCGAGAGGTCAACTTTGACCTTTACCTGTCCTTCAGCATCTGATCTTGACCTTGAACTAAAAAAATAACATCAGAAATGGATGCTACGCATCCCAACACCCCTTAAAAGAGGTATTACCTCTATACATAATTCTAGGACAAGAGGTTCTAAAAACAATTTTCCAAGATATCGACAAGTCACCATCTTGGATTGATGCAAATTACCAGAGGTGCCCAAAGTTGCTGTTTGGGCAACCAAGCTGAATTTGAAATGAGTACAAATCAACAACAAAAGTTCATAGGCTAGAACATTTCTATGTTGGCTATTGACATATACATATGACTGTCAAATGGACTATAACATATCTTCATCATCTTTCAGGTCATTGTATATAACTACTCCTAAATAATTTGTCTTTTCAACAAATACAAGTTTGTTATTGTTCATATAAATATCTGGGCAGTTCAGATGAACGCCACGTGATTCGATGACCATACATATCGACTTTATAGGATTATATTCAATATCATTTTCCCAAAAAAATTTCCTAAAATATTCAGCAAAACCTGAAGATCACTACATTGGACTAGGAGCAATAACTCATAAATCGTCTGCATAAAACATATGATTAGTAGAGCAGTTGCGTGTGTGACAACCAGTACCTGTATTATTTAACACATTGCTTAAATCATCGACGTATACAGTAAATAGGCAGGGAGACAAAATCCCACTTTGTCGAACATCGTTAGATACATTAAAAAAGTCAGAGGTTGTGGAACCCCATTTAATACAAAACATTTGGGGTTTGTACCAGTATACCAAGATTCGCACGAGTAGGACAGACATACCTCGATGAAGTAATTGTCTAAAGAGTGTCCAGTGGTTCATTCTATCAACTGCTTTAGATGCGTCTAAACGCAAGTATACACAGGACTGCTGTAGCTTCTACAATACTGAATAACAGTTTTAACACATAAATACAATGATCAGTGGAATGTCCCTTCTTGAATCCAAACGAATTGTATCCATATACGATTCCATAAGATCAAGCTCTATAGGTGTGTAGTTATTAACATAACTTGTGTCACCAGACTTGTTTTTGACCAAGGGGATAATAATAGTTTTCATAAAGTCAACAGGTATATGTCCATGTGAGATAACACTAGTATAAAAACGGACAGTAGTATAGTTATGCGCCTATCTGCATGTATAAAATGTTCTGCTGATAGCCCATCGTTGCCGCATGCTTTATCAGACTTCAATGAATCGATAGCAGATACTCTTTCCATGTTGTCTGATGTTAAATTCAATAGAAATAAATATAGGATACATTTTATCAGCATGCTTCTCGTTAGAAACATTGTCTTGACTTTCTGCAGTTACATAATTAGCGATAATAAGTCTAATGGGAGATAGTCCGAACTAAACATATAAGGTAACATGTAAACATATAAGGTGATCTAACCACGAGGTAAAATTGTGAACATCAGTTACACAAGTATACGTATTGGGGGTTCGATCAAATGTTTCATAATCTGAGATTATCAGACCAATAGTGTCACACATATCGATTAGCTCAGCCTCAAAAGGAGTGTTTAAAGCAGCATTAAAATCACCAGTTATAACAACGTTGCTTGTGTCTTTTTCCTTCTGTTTATATAAGTTTGATGATGAGGGGCTATAGTCAGTGTCTTCTTTAGTGCCATAGGTAAGCGTTCACCACCATGAACAGCTGCTGAGCTAAGGGAAATTATGCCTACAACACCTTCAACCAAACCTCGACCAGCCTCGCAAATATACTAAGTTCTTCCCTTGATGCCAGCTATGGATCCGCACACGGACGACAATCCTGCTTCATTTAGCTTAATTCACTCACCGACAATTTGTCTCTAATCGTCGTCGACAGAATGATCTCGTGAGCGCGAAGCGTTATATTGAGGTAGACACTGATTGGATTATTTGATTAAATTGCATTCAGCCCATTGACAGCTGCATGTCTCAACAATTCGTATTGTGTGTGCTAATTCGAGTCCGCCTGGTTCATTTGTCTTTTCACTCCTAGCCGCTACAGTTATCTCGCACGTAGACCGTCTGCAGACGAGGACTTTTCGTGAAGGGTCGCCATAGGTCGCCGAGAGAACGACGGTTCGAGCCCACCTGCAGCTGTTTCGAAACCAATTTCGCTTACCCTAATTTGCATGCGTCTTTCAGAAGAGACACTAAAAGCTGTTGGTCGAAGGGAAGTAAAGTTAACATTCAGCCAACCCACACAGTATACATGTAACCTACCGTGGTATCACAAAGTAGTGAGAAGTATCCCATGAAGCTTCTCAACAAATCTCCAACTGCACCACCACATGTCGCAATCCAAGCTACCCCCGGTTCCATCGCCTTAACAATAGATTATTAAATATATGTAACATAAACTTCTCTCAACCAAGTATACATTGTTCACATCACTTGTTCTATCCAACTTTCCATACGGTTGTGAGAAGTGGCAACTTCATGCTGATGCAGACAAAAAAATAAAGCCCTTAAAAGCAAGTGCTAGAGGAAGCTTGTCCGCATCTCGTGCACGGAGCATGAGAACAACGAGTATGTTCTGAGGAAGGAGAACTTCTTGGTGGGCCTACAAGAACCTCTACTGGCGACTGTCAACAGACAACTGGAATGGTTTGGGCACGTAACATGGCATGTCAGCCTCCCGAAATCCCACAGGGCATCGTAGAGGGCAGAGGCCGCCTCGGACGTTAGTGGAAACTGATAGGGCACCGTGAAGGAGTGGACAGCCCTCGCCGTGCCAGAGCCCCTCACCACAACCACTGACAGATAGGAAAGGAGAAAGATCACAGTTGCAGCTTCATTTATGTCCCTCCGACGACCAAGTCGGTCAAGGGACTAAGTAAGTATGTCAGTGTTAATATATATATATATATATATATATATACATATATATATAATACAATATATATATAATACAATATATATATATATAATACAATATATATATATATATATATATATACATATGTATATATATATATACACCTGTATATATATATACACCTGTATATATATACATATATATATATATATTTACTCGAACAAAAGTGGCGGGGGCATTGGGCCATGACCCCGCTCTTTGGATTTTGGAAATATATGTATATATATATATATATATAAATATATATATATATTCATATATATACATATATTTCCAAAATCCAAAGATATATATATGTATTCATATATATATACATATATTTCCAAAATCCAAAGAGCGGGGTCATGGCCCAATGCCCCCGCCACTTTTGTTCGAGTACAGTATGAGAGGCGCAGAGTATTCCAGGTGAAACAACAATGTCGTAGCTGACTGCCTACGTGCGTCTACGGCAGGTGGCCGGAGCTATCGGAAGGATAACGTGAATGCCACAGGACGTTCTTACGCTGACGATGACAGAAGATTCTTGGAGCAGGCGGTAACACCAGTTCCGGCGGAAGTGACGACAGTATCGTTGCAGTCGTCGACAGTGTCACAGGACAACGACGCCACAGGAGCATGCACAACAGGAGACTCATTAGCAAAATGTGAAAATCAATTACCCAAACAATTATTTATGTGTTTCAAGAAATTCTGCTGTTTATTACAATAATGATTACATTTGAAGACGTTGTGGGTGGATCTCAGCGTCGTCTCATCTTGTTGCCTAATGGCATCCAGGTACACCGGTGAGCCCAAACTTACTTCCGGTTTTGAAGCGCAACCGACGATTTCGCTAGTCACTGCTAGTGAATAAAACCAGTAGGTTGTATCAACACAATGCTACAGTCTGTAGAACCACGTCGTCGCTGTTCATTCCGTTCCATCGCTGTTCGAGTTTTGTCGGAGCGCTCTCGAATAACGAAATGAGGTCGTAACCTTTTCGCAAACGATTCATTCGCACTCTTCAGTTTTGAGTTTATTATCGTGCGAGGAACGTGCATAAGGCGTGCAAGTAGTTAATAGAAATATTCCAATCGTATCTACTGCGCGAATCTCATAAGCACAACGGGCTGAATCGATCACACAACTCCATCATACGGGATATGATCACTGGGTTACGTAGTATTTACGACTGTCATGTGACGGCAATTAATATTGTTAATAGTGATTACTATGATTAAAATGCTGGTGCTGGACGTAGCATTATCAATAATGAGTAATTTGCACTGGCGTCAATGATTAAAGACGACTGGACAGGCTGTGTGCGTCAGAGGTAGCCTTAAGGGTTCCTCTTGGGTCACTTGGGCACAACATAAAGCTCACTATAGCATATAATCCACCGGACATAATCGCTATCCCAACAGATAACATTCCACATGCTATAATCCGACAAGCCTAAATCCAAAATATGACAAATGAACAAAATATGACATATAATGTGTTTCATTGAACGTGCCTTGATCTCATTCATTTATCCATGAAAGTATCTCATATTTAGTTACTGGACCCCAAATTACACTTTTGTTTGTCGTGGATACATCGTCATTATTGTACGTAGAATGTACAGCTTTACCTTCCTGCCTTTTCACGGAGCTCCACGAATGGTGTGTCGCGGATTACCTTATTATTATTATTATTACTACTATTATTACTATTATTATTATTACTATTATTACTATTATTAGTATTATTATTATCATCGCCATATTTATTCGGACTAGAAACTCTACACACGTGAGTGTGTCGTGTCAAAACATTACAATGTTCCGTGAATAAAAGAAAAAAGCATAATAAACGAAAGTTTGTACTGTGGTATTTTGTCCGGATATACCCAATAGATCGAACACTATCCAAAACATCAAATAAATCCTCGATGGACTGTAGACATGGATATCTTTGTCCTTTTTTCATCTACATAAAACCCGGAATATATTTCGATTTTGTTCTTAAATATATTCACACTGTTAGCATTGCCGCAATCAGTAGATCTTGTGTTGCATTCATGTCTAGATCCGTGTAGATAGCGGGACGGGGTCCGTGTAGATAGCGGGACGGGGTCCGTGTAGATAGCGGGACGATGTCCGTGTAGATAGCGGGACGGGGTCCGTGTACCTGGCGGTTCTGCGGTGTGGCTAGTGGCCAGCCGAGTCGGTAGTGGTCGCGCCGTTGATGGTGTATTGATCGTCGCGGTAAATCAATCTTGCCAATGTCGGTTTTGTTCGTATTACTGATTCGTTTCACAGTGTCAACAAGATCCAGTTTCTGCAGCTTATCGTGTCGTCATCCTGTTGCGTGACTTGTCTCTCTGCTGCCGACCACGTAGGCGCGACGCGCACACCAACTCGCTGACGATGTCTTGGTGCCGCGTAGTACCCCGACATCGTCCACGACCGTGAGTGTCGCCGTGCCATGGAGTTAGGGCGGTCACGACACGAGAGGAAGTCACACAACCTGCCCTCCCTCAAGCACGGGGAAGCGAACATCATGAACCACCGCACAGACACGAAGGCGAAGACCAAATCGACATACAACAAGATCGACGTATACAACACAGGGAGGGTGACACAGCGACCTCACAGGAAGAACTACTCAGACGTACCCCATCAGTTGACGCGACACCGCGATTACGATCGGATGTCGATCGGGTCGCCAATCCCGGCCATTCTCCCCGAGGATGACGACCCTGACGACAAAGGGGTAGCCACGTCGTCGCCGTTCCCTGCCATCAAGGTGTCGTCGTGCAGCGAGCTGCGGTCCACGCTGACGGCGGCCTCCTCAGAGGAGCTGCTCTCGCCAGCAGACACGGGCACGGCGTCCGGCGGGCTGCTCAGTCTCTCCTCGCCGCTCTACCGCAAGTCGACTAACGGCCGCTACCTGCAGGTGATGTCCGTCTTTTTTCCTTAATCCAGTGTGGGGGTGGGGTGCTCATTACCCTGTTCCTTCCGCCTTCTTGACGTCTATTCCTGTCTTAATCAACGGGTTCGTTCCGCCCTCTTTGCCGTCTATTCCGGTCTTCATCACCCGGTTCGTTCCGCCCTCTTTTTCGTCTATTTCGGTCTTCATCACCCGGTTCGTTCCGCCCTCTTTTCCGTCTATTATGGTCTTCATCGCCCGGTTCGTGCCGCCCTTTTTCCGTCTATTCCGGTCTACACCGCCCGGTTCGTTCCGCCCTCGTGCGGGGTGGGGTACACATACCTCGGTACGTTCTGCATTCTTCACTATTTCTCTCCATCTTTCTCGTTCTTCTGCGATGGTCTTTCACTGTCGATTGTTCATACCTGCACTTTTGAGATATATGTCTCATCATTGCGATCTCATCTCTGAATCCACTGTCTTCTTTCAGTCTTCCCGTGTCGTGTCCTGTTTGAGACAGCAGTATGAGTAAATGCAAACATGCATGTTACATAATCTGCCCTGCTCTGTGTTATTAGTTCTTGTGTTCAACTGTGTTAATACCTGTAGCAATAAATTAGGATATGAAAGTCTGACTGTGTTTATCTTAAGATTGTAGTATACGCCTTTAGAGCACGGTGACGCGAGAGATTCCGGGTTGGAATCATTTAGCTGCCGTTTCCATCCTTGGGCAAGGTCGTTCATGTCATGTCGCTACCCTTCATCTAGCTACTGCTATGTGAATGAGTACCGGGCAATGTACAGTGTTTGAAATTTGTGTACGGATAATCTTCGCGCAGTGATTACAGCGTGGCTGAATACTTCCCAGGGAAACCGAGATGGTGTTCAATTGAACAGGTCTGCCAGGGAATAAAGCGTAAAACGATTTGAAGTGTCTTAAGGACTGGTTACTACTCTATAAAGGAACATACATTTTTACAACTGTACAGGGCCTAGTAGATACATTGCACCGTTTCACACCGAATAACGTTTTACACGGCGCCCTGAACGGCAAGACTGGTATTCATCGACTGATAGCGGTCACATTATATTAAGCAATTACCATGTATATATTTTTAACAATGCTGGTTCACCAAAATACATCTCAGCGGTCATTGTGTCGGCATACAATTTGTGTCATACAGGGGTCTAACATGAATTTACAATATACTTTATGACCTACTTAATGTTTTGCATGGATCGTGTTTGCAGCATTTTACTTCCGGGGACTTGTCGACGAGTCGATCGGAGGGTGACATACGCACGACGTCAGTCAAATGTCCGGGGAGGTCATCAAACTCAGGTCATTTCGACGATCTGACCCGCTCTCATGACCTGGTCAGTTGCCAGTTGTTGAAGTTGGACATCGGCACAGGCCGTTCGAAAGGACAAAGTGGACCCCCGGGACGGAAGCCGCCTCAACGACTGGTGCCGATTCGTTATTCCGCCACTGCTGTCAATGCACCTCCGTGACGTCACCAACATAGCGTCTAAACGTTGTCAGTTCTCCGCCGTGACGTCACCAACATACCGTCTAAACGTTGTCAATTGTCCGCCGTGACGTCACCAACATACCGTCTAAACGTTGTCAGTTCTCCGCCGTGACGTTACCAACATACCGTCTAAACGTTGTCAGTTCTCCGCCGTGACGTCACCAACATACCGTCTAAACGATGTCAGTTCTCCGCCGTGACGTTACCAACATACCGTCTAAACGTTGTCAGTTCTCCGCCGTGACGTCACCAACATACCGTCTAAACGTTGTCAGTTCTCCGCCGTGACGTCACCAACATAGCGTCTGAACGATGTTAATACGTCGCCGTGACTTCACTAACTTGTCGCCAAAACGATGTCAATACACCGCCGTGACGTCACTAACATAGCGTCTAAATGATGCCAATACGCCGTCATGACGTCATCAATACATCGTCTAAACGATGTCAATACGCTGCCGTGCTGTCATCAACATGTCGCCTAAACGCCGTCAATACACCGCCGTGATGTCAACAGTGTCACTGTGACGTCAATACGCAACCTCAACGTCGACTAGTCGTGTTACTTTCGTCAATACGTCGCTGTGGCGTGTTAACACCCTTGATTCGTCGTCTTGACGTCAACAATACTATTGACGACAAAGTGCATCGTTTTGACGCCGTACATAACTGGTAATAACGTCATCAATACCCCGTTCAAACCACCGATACATGGTAGGGCGCAGTGGCGTAGTGTTTAGAATATTGTACTGTATAAATGAGTACCAGGCTATAGAGAATGGTAGATGTAAATTTTGTTTTTCGTGCAATAGTTTTGCAGCGTGATTATAATCTTATACAGAAGTGAAGGTGTTCGATTTAACAGATCTGCCAGTGGGTGACGCGCCCTGAACAATACCAACGACTGGATACCGCTAAGTAAAAACTTACCTTAATTTGTTACTTTTACGTTGCCACACGTCATTCCGCCATTGACGTCACTGACTTCAATACGCCGCAGGACGCCGTACGTATCATCAACCATGACGTCATCGGTAAGGGGCAATGACAACTACCGTGACCCTCGCAATACTGCGCCCGGACGCTAACGATATGTTACCATGAAAACTTCAAAATGCCCACGTCACCAGTATGCCGCCAATACATTATCAATATTTGACAAGACACCGTCAAAGTGACGCCATAATACGGTCACAGATCCGCAGTGACGCCATAAAACGGTCACAGATCCGCAGTGACGCCATAAATACGTCACCATGGCGTCAGTGTCTTTAATATCAGCCTTCAGTAGGTATATGGTTATCGGGATTACGAAAAAAATAAAGCTGGCGTTAAGTCTTAATAATACATGTTATCGTGTGCGTCGCTTAGTGACATGTTCAGTTGGACCAGGAGAGAGAATGCAAAGATTTTGCATCGTAAATGTTGGACGCATCGAAATCCGAAAATTATAAATTGGATCCGCGCATGTTATAATCAGTTTTGATTTGAAAGTCAAACTATAATTTTAGAAAATGAAACGCATACTCCAGATTATCAGTATTAATACAATTTATTCGGAACGTACGCGATGTACCACATTCACCAAGAAACCTAACAATCGTGCGTGTCTGGAAATTATATATGTTTGCTTATTACAGTGTATTATTTTCTCATATGTATTTCGGTAGTAACTCCATAAAGAATGATTAACTCACAATGAATCTGTGTTCGAGCCTTGCGTTGTGTTTGTACACTGGTGTATATACCACTATGCATCTGTGACTTGGAAACAGTTTCCTGCGTAACTGTTCACGCTGTATAGTTTCTGTTCATCATATGATATTCATAACATGTGCGACATATGTCGGCTTAGAATATCGCAACCATTGTGTGCGTTGATCAGCATCGCCAGTTATCGGAACCCACTTTTATCTATTCAACACAGATCGGTGATCGGACTTGATATATTTCCACTTAGACAGCCATTGCGACCTTTCTTTAGATTTAAAAACAATGCGTGCAACAGTTGTTTCTTTAAAATTACACGTGGTGTTTGACCTTTACTGACCTCCATTAACACAGCAGGTGGCGTAATATTCGTGAAAATCGAATTTCTCATTTTACCAAAAGTAAATTCTTAACATAAGTGACAGCCCTACGTTTATGATAACACCAGAGAATGATTTGCTATTTTACGACACACGTCCTAACGTCAAAAGTAACCAACTGGTACGTTTTGTACCATTTGAAAGCTCTGACGACACGCTGGAAAAAAAAAAGTTTTTTATTCATCCAGATACAAATGCCCTCAGAAGTTCACACACAATTACTAATCCTCATTTTCCTAGGGATTCTTTTTGTAATGGCGGACGAATCCTAACAGTGACTGTCTTTACATAGTCGGTGACAACCCGTGTGTTGGCCTAGCAGTGTTGTGTTATTTGAATTTCCCATACCTTGAGCAGTTCCACGCGTTGAAATAATCTTATAACTGTTTAATCTGAAACGGTTGTCGAAGACGCCATCAAGGAATTATTATTACGTCTCACAAACACTTATGACGTCATTGGTGTGTGTGTGTGTGTGAGTGTGTGTGTGTGTGTGTGTTTGTGAGTGTGTGTGTGTGTGTGTGTGTGTGTGTGTGTGTGTGTGTGTGTGTGTGTGTGTGTGTGTGTGTGAGTGTGTGTGTGTGTGTGTGTGTGTGTGTGTGTGTGTGTGTGTGTGTGTGTGTGTGTGTGTGAGTGTGTGTGTGTGTGTGTGTGTGTGTGTGTGTGAGTGTGTGTGTGTGTGTGTGTGTGTGTGTGTGTGTGTGTGTGTGTGAGTGTGTGTGTGTGTGTGAGTGTGAGTGTGTGTGTGTGTGTGTGTGTGAGTGTGTGTGTGTGAGTGTGTGTGTGTGTGTGTGTGTGTGTGTGTGTGTATGTGTGTGTGTGTGAGTGTGTGTGTGTGTGAGTGTGTGTGTGTGTGTGTGTGTGTGTGTGTGTGTGAGTGTGAGTGTGTGTGTGTGTGTGAGTGTGTGTGTGAGTGTGTGAGTGTGAGTGTGTGTGTGTGTGAGTGTGTGTGTGTGTGTGTGTGAGTGTGTGAGTGTGAGTGTGTGTGAGTGTGAGTGTGTGTGTGTGTGTGTGAGTGTGTGTGAGTGTGTGAGTGTGTGAGTGTGTGTGTGTGTGTGTGTGTGTGTGAGTGTGTGTGTGTGAGTGTGTGTGAGTGTGTGTGTGTGTGTGTGTGTGTGTGTGTGAGTGTGTGTGAGTGTGTGTGTGTGAGTGTGTGTGTGAGTGTGTGTGTGTGTGTGAGTGTGTGAGTGTGTGTGTGTGTGTGTGTGAGTGTGAGTGTGTGTGTGTGTGTGTGTGTGTGTGTGTGTGTGTGTGTGTGTGTGTGTGTGTGTGTGTGTGTGTGTGTGTGTGTGTGTTAGTGTGTGTGAGTGTGTGTGTGTGTGTGTGTGTGTGTGTGTGTGTGTGTGTGTGTGTGTGTGTGTGTGTGTGTGTGTGTGTGTGTGTGTGTGTGTGTGTGTGTGTGTGTGAGTGTGTGTGTGAGTGTGTGTGTGAGTATGTGTGTGTGTGAGTGTGTGTGAGTGTGTGTGTGTGTGAGTGTGTGTGTGTGAGTGTGTGTGTGTGTGTGTGAGTGTGTGTGTGTAGGAGTGTGTGTGTATGTGTGAGTGTGAGTGTGTGTGTGTGAGTGTGTGTGTGTGTGTGTGTGTGTGTGTGTGTGTGTGTGTGTGAGTGTGTGTGTGTGTGTGAGTGTGTGTGTGTGTGTGTGTGTGAGTGTGTGTGTGTGTGAGTGTGTGTGTGTGTGTGTGTGAGTGTGTGTGTGTGTGTGAGT
>OZ023213.1:56228540-56233540 GCA_963995525.1 Escarpia spicata | reverse complement strand
ACCTCGTCACTCTGTGAATCAGGCAACCAGTTATATATCCTAAGTCCACTACCCTCCTATTTTCCGGGATTGGGGGGGCATGGCCCCTTTGGCCCTCCTCTGGCTACACCACTGGCCTAGTGTATGTAGACAAAGTAGCTACTCAACCATTGTAAGTGTAGAACTTTTGCGGAGTGTGAACATTCGTCGTTTGATGGTGACCTTGTTTAACCTTCACTCCACACCTACTGCACCACTTGATAGCTCCACGTCGTATCCCATATTTACGAGGAGACAGTTGGCTTTCCAACTGTGTACGACATTGCCTTGAATAGACAGGTAACGTAGATATACACAAACATTTATATTGTATGACGTTTGCGGGATGACACAATTTCGATGGAATTCGCTAAGGCGAGAGCGTCTTCCCAGAGGTCTCCAAATGTTTGAGGCCGAGGGGTTATTGTGGGGCAATGTGTGCACGTGCGCACAGAGGGTACGCCAGTGGGATATTATAAATGGACCCCCGTCGTATGCACCGGGGATCCATTCCCACGGCGTTAAAAATGGGCCCCTGTAAACAATTTAATTGTTACTGAGATGATTGAGTTAAAAGTGGTCAGTTATCGAATGTGCTATAACAAACGCACAACTGTTCAAAAAAACGTGTCCGAACTATTTCAATATTTGTTACGGTTAATAACATTGTTTTCACAATTTTCTTGGCACAATTTTGCCTTTCAGAATAGCACATTTTTCATTTACAGACAATAGTGAACCACGTCTGTAATATTTAAATCACTAAAGACAGATACAGTTCCATTTATGACTGAGGATCATTTACAATATGAAACCGGTCATGTTTAGCCGCTTTTCCCCAGTGAATGTAGGAGGTGCAATGTTTCACCATTCACAAATACTCCACTGCCTGATCCATGGGTACGGTCTCGCATCAAAGGGAATCCCGCTAAAGCTAACAGCGTATATCATCTTGAAGATGTTGTCAAGATGGTAAATACCATCAAATCATAGAGAACATGGAACCTAAGAGGAATGGCTAAAAGATGAGATCGACGAATTGTCTTACCACGTCTATATGGAAAAGTATCGCAAATTCGTCGAGAAATTATAGGAAAAAGGCTAAGTTTGAAGCTGGCTTACTTGAAGTGCGAATATTCACGGAGAAGCTGGAGGCAACGTCAACTACTTCAACATGTCTCATCATCTCAACGTTGATGAAGAAACTGAGAAAGGAAACATGGAGCATCTCATGCAGACACACGTACCTGTCGTCAATGCCAAACGAATTTCCAAACTAACGTCCCGAGCGAAAGATGGTCATTTGTTCCGAGTTCCGTCCATCGTGGAGGTGCAGTATCTTTAGCAAATCGCATGCAAGTTGGGAGGACTTTTTCAGAGTTCGTGAATGACTTCACCGTTTACCATGGTGCGCTCGAACATCTTCTCCTAGCCAAAACCTTCCAAATGTTTATGTGAACACGGATTCTCGGCTTTAATCTCCACGAAGACGAAATTTCGACACTCAGAATCTGCCTGTCCAAAACTGCTCCCTGAATTGGGTCCATGATTTTGAAAAAGCTAGCTCATCCCTCTAGTTTTTACATTTTTATTATAAATTCGGCGTACACTTTTATTTTATTAATACAATTATGTAGTATCGTTGAACTGAGTGTAGAATATTGTTTTTATACAGTCTATAATATGTCATGTTAAATGATGAGCGTGCCCTGACATCAGGGGGTACGGGGGGAGAAACAGATTGGCAACCGCTGATCTAGTCCAACTACACACAAACGTGCCACGTCGCTCGAGTTTTCCCCATATATAGTAAATTGTTATTACTGTTTGAATGTCGTATATCGTTTTTCCTTAAAACGGAAACATTATGACAGATTAGGCCTACATATATATTTGTTCTTGTGTTCGTCATACAAGTACAGTAGCACCTCGTTATTACGGCCACCGTTATGACTGTGCCAAAGTGACATTAATATCAAGCTGACCGTATTAACAGGACTAAATTCCTACACTTATCCGTTATGAAAATAATAATAATTTTTGATTATGTCAGGGTGACCTTAATTGCAAGATGGCTGTATTACCGATTTGACCGTAAAGCGTGGTGCATCACTTCCTGCATGACTGCCCAAGACTCCAAAAAGAGAGGAAAGCCACCTGGCTTGCAGAAACTCCAGTCAAAAGATAGTTGGCCTGTTGGTAGATTTGCGGCACACAGCGAGAAGTCCTAGTCAATGTACCCACTATTCCATGAATTGTTTAATACATTCGGGATTTCCTGGATCATTCGAGTTTCGATCATTCTTGAACGTTTACGCATCTGGGATAATGACACTTTAGACGTCCAGTAATTATGCTTAAGGACTGTTCCTGCTTTTGTGATTAAATAGACTTGAGAGTGTGACAATTAATGTCAATCCATTCTGAGAAATTATTAACTTTCATGAAAATGAATTCATCACGAACGGAGTTTCTCAACAGAATACGGAATGCAGGCCCGTGGCGTAGATTGTTTTTTAAGGGGGAAGGCGGAACATTGTGGGGGAGGCTGGAATGTAGAGCCTACAGATAACACGTTACGGCGACTTTCTGATGGGTCAGGATAGGAGAAACGATTGCGTAATGAGATTAATAGTGGACTAATTACTGCAACCATCTAGCAGGGAGAGACACGACTATTTAGACGAGACAAGCCGCTCTCTCGTTGACTCGTTCACATGGAACGATTGTTGTAAATAGTTGGGCATGGTGTTAACGGCTGTACTAGTTCATGCAAGAAGAAGACTTTCTCTTATTTGACCTGTCAGGCACTTCAAATAATGCGCATGACCCATCAACGACAACTTATAATTTTAAATCGTACATTTCGAGTTGGCTCGTCACGGCCCAGAGAAATGGCACACGCGTCTGGTAAGACCATGTTTAATTTTCCCAAGGATGACTATGTTGATAGCTTGAATTCCATGAATGTAGGAAAATATTATCTTATGTGTGTTAAACTTCCTGGCGTCCATTGGTGTTCACAGACGTCCAGCTGTTTTAATCCGTTTGCAAACGCTCGTGTCTGACCAGTCACCGACATGTAAGCGTTGTTCACAAAAGTAGAAGAAATGTTTACACAATGTACGTCCGCCCGCATAACCTCCTTCTACCATCCCCTCGCTCCTGGCGTCGGCGTCCGCCAAATTCTCTTCTTCCCATTCCTCTCCTTCCGTTCCTCCG
Organism: Escarpia spicata; assembly: GCA_963995525.1. Classification (NCBI taxonomy): domain Eukaryota; kingdom Metazoa; phylum Annelida; class Polychaeta; order Sabellida; family Siboglinidae; genus Escarpia; species Escarpia spicata. The sequence continues at coordinate 56,230,300 of OZ023213.1, read as the reverse complement.
TTCCTCCGTCCCTCCGTCCCTCTCTCCTTCCCTCCCTCCCTCCCTCCCTCCCTCCCTCCCTCCCTCCCTCCCTCCCTCCCTCCCTCCCTCTCCGTTCCTGCCTGCCTCCTCCTCCCTCCCTCCTTTAAGTATGTTCTGGTCTGCGGTATTTTTAGGCCCTCTGCATGAGAACAGAATTTAAAAAAAAAATCAACTGAACTGGCTGAGACGAGGGACTACCGAAAGCAGAGGTCTGCAAAAATGTCATCCTCGTCTAAGCTAACTGTCTACGTATGCCGCAAGTGCGGCAGACACTGCCACGCCAGAGCGGGACTTTTAAGTCATTCCAGGCGATGCACATCACCAACTTGACAACCACAACATAAACCATTGTCTTGAAAGACAAATGAATATATTAAACAACATTTGTAATAAAACATCGTCAATTCAACATCAACGACCATTAAACACCAACCGCGATTTATTCAACAGCTTAAATACATTTTAAAACTATGTCCATAGTTGCAAGTCAAACATTTTATACATAATAATCTACTAAAGACACCTGATCACAATCTGCACTTAAGCGTCTCACTCATAAATGTATCCAAGCCGTATATGAATGTGCACTAACAAATTCAAGATAACAAGAACATATTAAACTATACTGAACAAAATCAGCCAAAATAGTTGGCTCAAAATGTTGTCAAGTAGAATAACAACGAGTGACAATAATGTACTTCAAGTTAGGATTATACTTGTATAATATTTAGTAATACATCCATCATGCCGATATTTTAATTACAATCAAATAAATAACAATTACTAATAGTAGTGCTTATTTACACAATATTACAATGCATATTGACAATTAATATATAACACATTAAACCTCGACTCGAAATAAAATCCAACGCTTTTTTCCTATGAAAGTGAAAGTGATGCATTGCAGGTGTTTTCAACGTGAAAAGAGTGATTTGTTAACCCCGATTCAGAACAATACGTTAGTGCGTTAAATAGGGGCAGTGTTTTGAACACCCTACATCGGTGAGGTAGACGTCAGTAACCCGCTGCAAAACCGTCATACTCATGAGGTCTAGCTCACAGAACCATCGTGCCCACGAGATCAACGTCACATAACCATCATACCCACGAGATCAACGTCACAGAACCATCATACCCTTAAGATCTACCTCACAGAACCATAATACCCATGAGGTCCACCTTCATGGACAGGTAGAGACAGTCGTCCAGTACATAGTCGGCGACGGTCGACAGTTTGACGAAGTTCTCGACGCCGAAGCTTGGGTTGCGCTTGCTGACTGGCTGGCCGAGGAACGGCATGTTATCGGTGCACGTGCTCGGCTTGAGACTCGTTGACACGTTGTTGCCGCCGCCCGCCGAGACGAGCGTGAACGTGACTCGGTGACTGAATGGCCACACCATCAGTGCGTCGTAGTCGCCGGGTAGGAGGCACACGTAGGTCGACAGGTACTTGCCTTTCGCTGGAACACACAGGCGTACTAGTCGGTAATCTGTGCCAACAACGTGTAACTGACTATAGCCTCTGAAAGGGGTAGGCCCTACTGTATATGTTCTACTTTCCAGTTGTACATCTCGGGAAACAATTAATGCATTCGTTCGGTTTGTACTGTTTTGTTTGCGTACCCATACACAGTATACATTTGATACATGTGTATATTGTGCACAGCAGTCATGCAGACATGCACGCAAACGCACGCGAACACACTAAAGTGACACTCACATATACTTACGTACTG
>OZ023213.1:56033540-56223540 GCA_963995525.1 Escarpia spicata | reverse complement strand
GATGTGTCTAGTGGCGTAGTGTAGTGTGGTAGTAACACAGGTCTGTGTGATGTGTCTAGTGTCATAGTGTAGTGTGGTAGTAACACAGGTCTGTGTGATGTGTCTAGTGTCATAGTGTAGTGTGGTAGTAACACAGGTCTGTGTGATGTGTCTAGTGTCATAGTGTAGTGTGGAAGTAACACAGGTCTGTGTGATGTTTCTAGTTGCGTAGTGTAGTGTGGTAGTAACACAGGTCTGTGTGATGTGTCTAGTGACCTAGTGTAGTGTGGTAGTAACACAGGTCTGTGTGATGTGCCTAGTGTCATAGTGTAGTGTGGTAGTAACACAGGTCTGTGTGATGTGTCTAGTGGCGTAGTGTAGTGTGGTAGTAACACAGGTCTGTGTGATGTGTCTAGTGTCATAGTGTAGTGTGGAAGTAACACAGGTCTGTGTGATGTGTCTAGTGGCGTAGTGTAGTGTGGAAGTAACACAGGTCTGTGTGATGTGTCTAGTGTCATAGTGTAGTGTGGAAGTAACACAGGTCTGTGTGATGTGTCTAGTGGCGTAGTGTAGTGTGGTAGTAACACAGGTCTGTGTGATGTGTCTAGTGACGTAGTGTAGTGTGGTAGTAACACAGGTCTGTGTGATGTTTCTAGTGGCGTAGTGTAGTTTGGTAGTAACACAGGTCTGTGTGATGTTTCTAGTGGCGTAGTGTAGTGTGGTAGTAACACAGGTCTGTGTGATGTATCTAGTGGCGTAGTGTAGTGTGGTAGTAACACAGGTCTGTGTGATGTGTCTAGTGACGTAGTGTAGTGTGGAAGTAACACAGGTCTGTGTGATGTGTCTAGTGACGTAGTGTAGTGTGGAAGTAACACAGGTCTGTGTGATGTGTCTAGTGGCATAGTGTAGTGTGGTAGTAAAACAGGTCTGTGTGATGTGTCTAGTGGCGTAGTGTAGTGTGGTAGTAACACAGGTCTGTGTGATGTGTCTAGTGGCGTAGTGTAGTGTGGTAGTAACACAGGTCTGTGTGATGTGTCTAGTGACCTAGTGTAGTGTGGTAGTAACACAGGTCTGTGTGATGTGCCTAGTGTCATAGTGTAGTGTGGTAGTAACACAGGTCTGTGTGATGTGTCTAGTGGCGTAGTGTAGTGTGGTAGTAACACAGGTCTGTGTGATGTGTCTAGTGTCATAGTGTAGTGTGGAAGTAACACAGGTCTGTGTGATGTGTCTAGTGGCGTAGTGTAGTGTGGAAGTAACACAGGTCTGTGTGATGTGTCTAGTGTCATAGTGTAATGTGGAAGTAACACAGGTATGTGTGATGTGTCTAGTGGCGTAGTGTAGTGTGGTAGTAACACAGGTCTGTGTGATGTGTCTAGTGACGTAGTGTAGTGTGGTAGTAACACAGGTCTGTGTGATGTGTCTAGTGGCGTAGTGTAGTTTGATAGTAACACAGGTCTGTGTGATGTTTCTAGTGGCGTAGTGTAGTGTGGTAGTAACACAGGTCTGTGTGATGTGTCTAGTGGCGTAGTGTAGTGTGGTAGTAACACAGGTCTGTGTGATGTGTCTAGTGACGTAGTGTAGTGTGGAAGTAACACAGGTCTGTGTGATGTGTCTAGTGACGTAGTGTAGTGTGGAAGTAACACAGGTCTGTGTGATGTGTCTAGTGGCATAGTGTAGTGTGGTAGTAAAACAGGTCTGTGTGATGTGTCTAGTGGCGTAGTGTAGTGTGGTAGTAACACAGGTCTGTGTGATGTGTCTAGTGGCGTAGTGTAGTGTGGAAGTAACACAGGTCTGTGTGATGTGTGTAGTGTCATAGTGTAGTGTGGTCGTAACACAGGTCTGTGTGATGTGTCTAGTGGCGTAGTGTAATGTGGTAGTAGCACAGGTCTGTGTGATGTGTCTAGTGGCGTAGTGTAGTGTGGTAGTAACACAGATCTGTGTGATATGTCTAGTGGCGTAGTGTAATGTGGTAGTAGCACAGGTCTGTGTGATGTGTCTAGTGGCGTAGTGTAGTGTGGTAGTAACACAGGTCTGTGTGATGTGTCTAGTGTCATAGTGTAGTGTGGAAGTAACACAGGTCTGTGTGATGTGTCTAGTGGCGTAGTGTAATGTGGTATTAACACAGGTCTGTGTGATGTGTCTAGTGTCATAGTATAGTGTGGAAGTAACACAGGTCTGTGTGATGTGTCTAGTGGCGTAGTGTAGTGTGGTAGTAACACAGGTCTGTGTGATGTGTCTAGTGACGTAGTGTAGTGTGGTAGTAACACAGGTCTGTGTGATGTGTCTAGTGTCATAGTGTAGTGTGGTAGTAACACAGGTCTGTGTGATGTGTCTAGTGGCGTAGTGTAGTGTGGTAGTAACACAGGTCTGTGTGATGTGTCTAGTGTCATAGTGTAGTGTGGTAGTAACACAGGTCTGTGTGATGTGTCTAGTGTCATAGTGTAGTGTGGAAGTAACACATGTCTGTGTGATGTGTCTAGTGGCGTAGTGTAATGTGGTAGTAACACAGGTCTGTGTGATGTGTCTAGTGTCATAGTGTAGTGTGGAAGTAACACAGGTCTGTGTGATGTTTCTAGTGGCGTAGTGTAGTGTGGTAGTAACACAGGTCTGTGTGATGTTTCTAGTGGCATAGTGTAGTGTCGAAGTAACACAGGTCTGTGTGATGTTTCTAGTGGCGTATTGTTGTGGTAGTAGTAATACAGGTCTGTGTGATGTTTCTAGTGGCGTAGTGTAGTGTGGTAGTAACACAGGTCTGTGTGATGTGTCTAGTGGCGTAGTGTAGTGTGGTAGTAACACAGGTCTGTGTGATGTGTCTAGTGTCATAGTGTAGTTTGGAAGTAACACAGGTCTGTGTGATGTTTCTAGTGGCGTAGTGTAGTGTGGTAGTAACACAGGTCTGTGTGATGTGTCTAGTGGCGTAGTGTAGTGTGGTAGTAACACAGGTCTGTGTGATGTGTCTAGTGGCGTAGTGTAGTGTGGTAGTAACACAGGTCTGTGTGATGTGTCTAGTGTCATAGTGTAGTGTGGAAGTAACACAGGTATGTGTGATGTGTCTAGTGGCGTAGTGTAGTGTGGAAGTAACACAGGTCTGTGTGATGTGTCTAGTATCATAGTGTAGTGTGGTAGTAACACAGGTCTGTGTGATGTGTCTAGTGACGTAGTGTAGTGTGGTAGTAACACAGGTCTGTGTGATGTGTCTAGTGGCGTAGTGTAGTTTGGTAGTAACACAGGTCTGTGTGATGTGTCTAGTGGCATAGTGTAGTGTGGTAGTAACACAGGTCTGTGTGATGTTTCTAGTGGCATAGTGTAGTGTGACAGTAACACAGGTCTGTGTGATGTTTCTAGTGGCGTAGTGTAGTGTGGTAGTAACACAGGTCTGTGTGATGTGTCTAGTGGCGTAGTGTAGTGTGGAAGTAACACAGGTCTGTGTGATGTGTCTAGTGGCGTAGTGTAGTGTGGTAGTAACACAGGTCTGTGTGATGTGTCTAGTGTCATAGTGTAGTGTGGAAGTAACACAGGTCTGTGTGATGTGTCTAGTGACGTAGTGTAGTGTGGAAGTAACACAGGTCTGTGTGATGTGTCTAGTGACGTAGTGTAGTGTGGTAGTAACACAGGTCTGTGTGATGTGTCTAGTGGCGTAGTGTAGTGTGGTAGTAACACAGGTCTGTGTGATGTGTCTAGTGTCATAGTGTAGTGTGGAAGTAACACAGGTCTGTGTGATGTGTCTAGTGACGTAGTGTAGTGTGGAAGTAACACAGGTCTGTGTGATGTGTCTAGAGACGTAGTGTAGTGTGGTAGTAACACAGGTCTGTGTGATGTGTCTAGTGGCGTAGTGTAGTGTGGTAGTAACACAGGTCTGTGTGATGTGTCTAGTGGCGTAGTGTAGTGTGGTAGTAACACAGGTCTGTGTGATGTTTCTAGTGTCATAGTGAAGTGTGGAAGTAACACAGGTATGTGTGATGTGTCTAGTGACGTAGTGTAGTGTGGTAGTAACACAGGTCTCTGTGATGTGTCTAGTGTCATAGTGTAGTGTGGAAGTAACACAGGTCTGTGTGATGTGTCTAGTGGCGTAGTGTAGTGTGGTAGTAACACAGGTCTGATGTGTCTAGTGGCGTAGTGTAGTGAGTAGTGTATAGTGCATGCTCCTCACACTCTCGCTTTCAGCCCCATCACAGGGGCGAAAAGGGACATGAGTGCGCAAACCTCCCCTGTTGGTACGTAGCCTCTCCATAGACAAGACTAGCATGATCTCCTTGTGGTACACCACGGTAACTGGACACCTTACGGCCCCAGGCTAGTATGATAGGGATCTATGAGAAGGACAATTCTCATTCCAAACCTGGGTAGACCCAGGTCACCAGCCCTGGCAGGCAGTGGGTCTAGGAGAAGGAAAACCCTTATTTCAAAACCATGGACACTGAGGCCGGGCGGTGGTAAATAACCTGGCCAACTCACACAGCCGGAGTGGGGTGGTGGGAACCCTGGTGGAGGACATTCCATCTAAAGGCGGAAGAATCAAATTCATTGGCCAACGGCAACCACAATCCAGTCAGCCAGTGGCGCGGCGACGGAAACAACAGCTAACGAAAGAACATGATGAGTACAATGACATGCACCAGGGTTAAAACCCTGAAACCGAAGGTGATTGCAGCAATGGGACACAGGTGACAGTTACCACCAATTATGACGTAACCTCCTCAAAGTCTCAAGGGATGTTACTGATGACAATCATAAAGTGACTACCAACATTCTCAGGTCCAACAGGACAACGACCATCAGCACATTCAGCACAAGAACACTGAGATCACCAGTAGCACTACACGAGCTACAGTACCACGGCGTGAAGTACGGCAATAGACCACCAGTAGCACTACACGAGCTACAGTACCACGGCGTGAAGTACGGCAATAGATCACCAGTAGCACTACACGAGCTACAGTACCACGGCGTGAAGTACGGCATTAGACCACCAGTAGCACTACACGAGCTACAGTACCACGGTGTGAAGTACGGCAATAGATCACCAGTAGCACTACACGAGCTACAGTACCACGGCGTGAAGTACGGCAATAGATCACCAGTAGCACTACACGAGCTACAGTACCACGGCCTGAAGTACGGCATTAGATCACCAGTAGCACTACACGAGCTACAGTACCACGGCGTGAAGTACGGCATTAGATCACCAATAGCACTACACGAGCTACAGTACCACGGCCTGAAGTACGGCAATAGATCACCAGTAGCACTACACGAGCTACAGTACCACGGCGTGAAGTACGGCATTAGATCACCAATAGCACTACACGAGCTACAGTACCACGGCCTGAAGTACGGCAATAGATCACCAGTAGCACTACACGAGCTACAGTACCACGGCGTGAAGTACGGCATTAGATCACCAGTAGCACTACACGAGCTACAGTACCACGGCCTGAAGTACGGCAATAGATCACCAGTAGCACTACACGAGCTACAGTACCACGGCGTGAAGTACGGCATTAGATCACCAGTAGCACTACACGAGCTACAGTACCACGGCCTGAAGTACGGCAATAGATCACCAGTAGCACTACACGAGCTACAGTACCACGGCGTGAAGTACGGCAATAGATCACCAGTAGCACTACACGAGCTACAGTACCACGGCGTGAAGTACGGCAATAGATCACCAGTAGCACTACACGAGCTACAGTACCACGGCGTGAAGTACGGCAATAGATCACCAGTAGCACTACACGAGCTACAGTACCACGGCGTGAAGTACGGCAATAGATCACCAGTAGCACTACACGAGCAACAGTACCACGGCGTGAAGTACGGCAATAGATCACCAGTAGCACTACACGAGCTACAGTACCACGGCGTGAAGTACGGCAATAGATCACCAGTAGCACTACACGAGCTACAATACCACGGTGTGAAGTACGGCAATAGATCACCAGTAGCACTACACGAGCTACAGTACCACGGCGTGAAGTACGGCAATAGATCACCAGTAGCACTATACGAGCTACAATACCACGGTGTGAAGTACGGCAATAGATCACCAGTAGCACTACACGAGCTACAGTACCACGGTGTGAAGTACGGCAATAGATCACCAGTAGCACTACACGAGCTACAGTACCACGGCGTGAAGTACGGCAATAGATCACCAGTAGCACTACACGAGCTACAGTACCACGGTGTGAAGTACGGCATCGAAATTATGTGTATACAACAGCACCGGATGATACTTAAAGAAGAAATTAAATACCACATGTCAGAGGGAAATTGGCAATTAATAACATCTTCTGCAACCAAGACTACAATGGGACCGGCTGTTGGTGGAGTTGGATTCCTACTTAATCCAGCAGCAATTAATTTTTTTTAATACTGAGAAGATATCTCCTAGAATCATCATCACCTCATTTACTGCCAATCCACAAGTCAACATCATTGGCTGCTGCAGCCCTACCAATGTGAGCAACGAAGGCAACATAAATCAGTTCTACGGAGATATTCAAAGCCTAATTGACAATATCCCCAAACACAATATTCTTGTTATAGGGGGCGATTTCAATGCAAAGCTGAGAAACAATGTGGTCAAATACTCCTACCACAATGATAAAAACAAATGGCTCCGGCTCCTGGACTTTATCCAGGAAAACAACATGCTACCAGCAAACACACTATTCAAAACAAAGCAAAACAAATTATGGACATTCCGGTACCCAAATCGTGGTAAAGCACAGATAGGTCATATTCAGCCGCCTACAGCTCTTTCAAGTCAGTTGGCTCAGACCACAGAATACTATCAACTATCATTAGATGAGTCTCAGAGTTCCAAAGAAGACACCATCTGCTAGACTGAATGTCGAGTGGAAATCCAAGAAGAATGATGAAAACTTACAAAGGAAATTCACACTTGAACTCAAGAACTAATATGATATTCTTTGCGAAGATATAGAGGACACCCCGATTGAGAAATGCAATTGCCTAGTGGAAGCAAATCACTAAGTAGCTAAAAGGATACTACCAAGAAAGAAAAAAATACTGAAAAGACTTATTCTGCCTGATGACCGAGATGTTTGTCAAGCAAGAAAAGATGTAAGCAAGCAGACGATAAATGAAAATTATCGAGAACAACGCATGACATGTTGGGCTGGCGGTAAATGTGAATAAAACTAAGGTAATCACCGTCAACATAAAAGATGAATATAAAGTAATAAAGGCGGCTAGTGGTGACATACTTGAGGGAGTAGACGGCGGCCAGTATCTAGGTTCCTGGGTACGCATTGCAATCAAAGAAGTTCACCAACGCATTGCCCTAGCCTGGTAAGCATGTAACAAGTTAGACCATGTGTGGAAGGCAAACATAAGAAGAACCCTTAAATTGTCAATCTTCAGTGCCACAGTTGAAAGCATGTTGTTGTACGGAGCCGATATCTGGACCATCACAAAAGAACTAGAGAAAAACTAGATGGAAGTTACACCAGAAAGTGCATAAATGTCCACTGCATCAATAGGCTTACAAATGAAGAACTATAATTATGGACATGTAGACAAACACACACACAAAAATTCGCAGGAGGCACCTACAACTAGCTGGCCATTGCTACCATAATACTGAAGAACCAGTGTCAACATTCATCCTGTGGACACCCACACATATGGCAAGAAAAACAAACGGAAACAGAAGAAAACATACGCCAAGGTGATCTGCGAAAACCTTGATATTGAAGAAACAGAACGACCGATCAGGATGATGATTTACAAACGTAAACGTGTATACTAGGCTTTCCGAGAAGGTCGTTATTCTACCTGAGATACGAGTCGTTTTTCTATTTATGTAGCCATTCTGATAAATTCGAATGTTTTTAATTGATACAGCCATTCTGATAACTAGGAATGTTTTTGTTTAAGTCATCATTCCGGTAAATACGCATGTTTTTTTTCTTCTACTTATGACGCCATTTCGATATCATTATCAATGGTTGTTTTGTATATTCCGCCATTAATTCTTTTGTCTTCTATTTATTTTGATCATTATCAATGGTTGTTTTATCATTAATGATTGTCATGGCTCATTAACGTGTTTTGAATATTGTTAACTCTGGCGACCAACTTGGCGCTTTAAATATTAATAATCAGCTGAAATTAAGCCTTATCTTTGCTGGCCCACTAAGTTGACATCGCGGCCACATTAAACATTAATACACTGGCGATTCCAGTCCAGTTCATCCAAGTGGCGACTGAACACGACAATTCTGTTGTTGCCGTGGCCGTAACCATAGCACTTTCAGTGGCCGGTGACAACGTTATTGGCGCTATAAAGCAGAATTAAATTGTGAATCGATGTCAACAGAATGGATCAGCAATTGTGACAATTGGATGCGTGACATGAAGATTAGACCCAAGAGAGCAATAACAGGTACTTGTGAAAAAACGGAAAGGAGTCTCACTGTAGTCTAGTTGTAAACTATAGTATTGACAATGTGACGAGAGATAAAAACCGTTGCAGATGTAGTTAAAAAGACAGTTGGGATAGGTGTACCAACACACTGCCCTTATATCACCGCAACATCACCCTCATATCATCTTCACATCACCCTCACATCACCCTCACATCACCCTCATATCATCTTCACATCACCCTCACATCACCCTCACACCACCCTCACATCACCCTCACATCACCCTCATATCATCTTCACATCACCCTCACATCACCCTCATATCATCTTCACATCACCCTCACATCACCATCACACCACCATCACATCACCCTCATATCATCTTCACATCACCCTCACATCACCCTCACATCACCCTCACACCACCCTCACATCACCCTCATATCATCTTCACATCACCCTCACATCACCCTCACACCACCCTCACATCACCATCATATCACCCTCACATCACCCTCACATCACCCTCACACCACCCTCACATCACCCTCATATCCTTCTCACATCATATTCACATCTTTCTCACATCATATCATCATTACTTGCATGATTACATGAGGACTCGTACGGCACTCCCGGCACAGATAGCCGATACAGAGTTCGTCAACTCAGGCCTCTTTCCCACCTCCCAGAAGGACATCCAAGAAAGGTTGACCAATTCGACAACACGGCAGAGACAGTTGGTTCAACGACGTGCCCAATCCACAATAATCTGTGGTGCGGGTCAAGCGATCGACAGGGCCAGGGCTCGAGTCCACCTACTGATGTTTCGGGCAATTTCGTTCACTCTACTTTGCTAGTGTCGTTAGTCCCTTATATCTGGTATATGTGCCAGGGGAAGTAATAGTTCACACACTCAGGGAAATAGAGACATGTCTCGCGGTTTACAGAGATTCAGTTGATGAGGTGCATTAATGGCTGCCATGATACTTGCTTGGACAATGGAGTAAGAGCCTCGACCGCCTCGTCTAGGCGGACGCCGGCGCTAGACAAAACAACACAACGTTATTAATGTAATTATTGGTATTACTGTTAATGTTGTTATTATTGTTATTACGGTTAGTGTTGTTATTACGGTTAGTGTTGTTATTATTGTTATTACTGTTATTACTGTTAGTGTTGTTATTATGGTTAGTGTTGTTATTATTGTTAGTGTTGTTATTATTGTTAGTGTTGTTATTATTGTTGTTATTACTGTTAGTGTTGTTATTATTGTTATTACTGTTAGTGTTGTTATTATTGCCAGTGTTGTTATTATTGTTATTACTGTTAGTGTTGTTATTGTTGTTATTACTGTTAGTGTTGTTATTATTGTTATTACTGTTATTACTGTTAGTGTTGTTAGTGTTGTTATTACTGTTAGTGTTGTCATTATTGTTATTACTGTTAGTGTTGTTAGTGTTGTTATTACTGTTATTATTGTTATTACTGTTATTACTGTTAGTGTTGTTATTATTGTTATTACTGCTAGTGTTGTTATTATTGTTATGACTGTTAGTGTTGTTGTCATTGTTATGACTGTTAGTGTTGTTGTCATTGTTATTACTGTTAGTGTTGTTGTCATTGTTATTACTGTTAGTGTTGTTATTACTGTTAGTGTTGTTATTATTGTTATTATTGTTAGTGTTGTTACTACTGTTAATGTTGTTATTATTGTTATTATTATTACTGTTAGTGTTGTTATTATTGTTAGTGTTGTTTTTATTGTTATTACTGTTAGTGTTGTTATTGTTGTTATTACTGTTAGTGTTGTTATTATTGTTAATGTTGTTATTATTGTTATTACTGTTAGTGTTGTTATTACTGTTAGTGTTGTTATTATTGTTATTACTGTTAGTGTTGTTATTATTGTTATTACTATTAGTGTTGTTACACTAAGAGACGCCACTGTGAGAAGACAAGCGCTAAAGGAAGTGAACGACCAACGCAAATATTAGATTTACAAAGACTGCCTAAGATTGCCATCCGTAACAATGACCTGCAGATGGAAAGTGGACAAGGAAGCCTTTGGCTTATCGAGAATCCAGCATGTTTGTATCTAAGTAGACTCTCGTTATAATGGCTGATATAAAGAACATCCGCTTAAAATGAACAGCATTGCGATCACTGTTCTGGTCTACACCATGTTACATGTACCCTTGGATATAAGCAACAGCTTGACCGTATAGCGAGATCCACGATATGTGTAGGCTACCCTTCTAAGATGTTTAACCAACACAAATGTCGACACACAAAAGGAGGTGGATTGGGCCCACAAACAAGAAACCACCAACAAACATTTTCTGACAATCACTCCTCTGGAACTCCAAGGAAGGAGAATAAGAAGACCCAGAAACACCTGACAACGCGACATATAAAACTGACCATGAACATGCAACAGGGGGACATACAGCAAGTAAACAGGCCAACATAAGTAAGGAAGTGAACATGGACTGACCTTTGCCCCCTCCGTTGAGATTCGCTGACATCATCAGCTTGTAGCCGTGTTTGTTTGAGAGGAAGGGAGGGCTGTAGACGGTGGGCACCTTCCCGATCTTCGCCGCCTTCAGCCGTTCGCTGTAGTTGTCGATCTTCCACAGCAGCTGCGTTCCATTCAACTTCTCGAGCGCGTACACACGTGACTCGACGTTAACCAATCGCTGCGTCTGGTCGTCGATGACGTTCGTGTGTAGGAGCAGTGACTGGCGGTAGGCGGCCAGCTTGTCGACGACCAGGTTGATATGTGTGTCCGACTTGAGTGTCACGTGAGTGCGGATGACTGCGCGAACGTTCTTCAAGTAGAAGGCAACGTGTCGTGGATTAGTTACTTTACACGATATGACAATGTTGCAAAGCATGCTGGTTATTTGTGTATTCTAATGGTTGACGCGGAAGCGGCATCTTGCATATCACAACGTATGTACGGCGCAGTTTTTGTATTTTTTTCTTTATAAATTGTTGCGCTATTACAACTTAGCGTCAGAGCATAACGGGTAACTAAGTTGCCTTCCATTTTGTTGCCCCTTTCTGCGATCCCAGGTACGTTACTGATAACATTATAATTTAACTTATAAGTTATATAACAGCATCCACGTTTTAAGCTCTTTTATTGTATATTTATGACGCATACACGCACACGCACGCACACACACACACACACACACACACACACACACACACACACACACACACACACACACACACACACACACACACACACACACACACACACACACACACACATGCCACGCATGCTCGTGCGTACACGTACGTATTCTGTCAAACCACCGTCACCAACTCATACAGTAGATCTGTTCCTTACCCTGAATTCACAGCCGGCTTCAACGAAGGGACACGGCAGTATTTCCTTCGGACACTCGTCTTCCAGGTGCTTCGTCATCTGTCAAGTAACAAACGGGACTAATCATTAATACTGACAAAATCAAATGTGTCGCCTTCAATCACAAATCAGCAAATAACATCAAGATGAGTGAGGAACGAAACCTTGAAAAAGATATTCCATTTGCTATTCAGGAGCCCTAAAGTTCAACCAGGCATACAGGAGACTGCACGGAATACCGGAAACAAGCTTATGCTGATACGGAAGTCAACACTCGGTAAGAAACCGAAACAGCGTCATTTCATCGCATCAGTTGATGTCGTGTATGGATAAGAAATATGGACAATGGACGGTATTCAGTCCTTGGGACTGCTCAAAAGCGCTTTACACTTTACTCCCTGGTAGACTTGTTCAATCAAACACCATCTCGACTTCTCTAGAAAAGCAAACAGATGGATGCTCTTGCTGAATGCTCACGACGGCTTTAAACATACAACGGAGCCAGCACATCACAAACAGTGAACTGAACGTGGCGTTGTCAGCCTCGTAGAGCGAAGAACGTGACTCGCAGGCCACTGCCACGGGTCTGAGAGAGTGGCACTGTCTCGACTGGTGCACTGGATACCCAGACATGGACTAAAGACACCAAGCAAAGTTGGACTCATACACTGCTATCTTAGATACTGACCAAGCGTGGAAAAAAACGAAATAAAGACTAATGAAAGAGAGCAAACAATGTTGGAAAACCTTTGCGTTTCGAGAAATTATCTCCACATTGGCTAGTAATAAATCGATTTCCGTCGCGGCATGTGTCGTCAATGTTTACTGTTCTATTACTTATTAATGAACGACCGCACACTCGAGCACGTCCCCAATGGTATCATACAGATGAGTAGATTGAAGCGTTCTATGTTAGACCGAGCACGTCCTCTGTGGTATCATACAGATGAGTAGATTGAAGCGTTCTATGTTAGACCGAGCACGTCCCCTGTGGTATCATACAGTTGAGTAGATTGAAGCGTTCTATGTTAGACCGAGCACGTCCCCAATGGTATCATACAGATGAGTAGATTTAAGCGTTCTATGTTAGACCGAGCACGTCCCCTGTGGTATCATACAGATGAGTAGATTGAAGCGTTCTGTGTTAGACCGAGCACGTCCCCTGTTGTATCATACAGATGAGTAGATTGAAGCGTTCTATGTTAGACCGAGCACGTCCCCAATGGTATCATACAGTTGAGTAGATTGAAGCGTTCTATGTTAGACCGAGCACGTCCCCAATGGTATCATACAGATGAGCAGATTGAAGCGTTCTATGTTAGACCGAGCACGTCTCCTGGGGTATCATACAGATGAGTAGATTGAAGCGTTCTATGTTAGACCGAGCACGTCCCCTGTGGTATCATACAGATGAGTAGATTGAAGCGTTCTATGTTAGACCGAGCACGCCCCCTGTGGTATCATACAGATGAGTAGATTGAAGCGTTCTATGTTAGACCGAGCACGCCCCCTGTGGTATCATACAGTTGAGTAGATTGAAGCGTTCTATGTTAGACCGAGCACGCCCCCTGTGGTATCATACAGATGAGTAGATTGAAGCGTTCTATGTTAGACCGAGCACGTCCCCTGTGGTATCATACAGATGAGTAGATTGAAGCGTTCTATGTTAGACCGAGCACGCCCCCTGTGGTATCATACAGATGAGTAGATTGAAGCGTTCTATGTTAGACCGAGCACGCCCCCAATGGTATCATACAGATGAGTAGATTGAAGCGTTCTATGTTAGACCGAGCACGCCCCCTGTGGTATCATACAGATGAGTAGATTGAAGCGTTCTATGTTAGACCGAGCACGCCCCCAATGGTATCATACAGATGAGTAGATTGAAGCGTTCTATGTTAGACCGAGCACGTCCCCTGTGGTAGCATACAGATGAGTAGATTGAAGCGTTCTATGTTAGACCGAGCACGCCCCCAATGGTATCATACAGATGAGTAGATTGAAGCGTTCTATGTTAGACCGAGCACGCCCCCTGTGGTATCATACAGATGAGTAGATTGAAGCGTTCTATGTTAGACCGAGCACGTCCCCAATGGTATCATACAGATGAGTAGATTGAAGCGTTCTATGTTAGACCGAGCACGCCCCCTGTGGTATCATACAGATAAGTAGATTGAAGCATTCTATGTTAGACCGAGCACGTCCCCTGTGGTATCATACAGATGAGTAGATTGAAGCGTTCTATGTTAGACCGAGCACGTCCCCTGTGGTAGCACACAGATGAGTAGATTGAAGCGTTCTATGTTAGACCGAGCACGTCCCCTGTGGTAGCATACAGATGAGTAGATTGAAGCGTTCTATGTTAGACCGAGCACGCCCCCTGTGGTAGCATACAGATGAGTAGATTGAAGCGTTCTATGTTAGACCGAGCACGCCCCCTGTGGTATCATACAGATGAGTAGATTGAAGCGTTCTATGTTAGACCGAGCACGTCCCCTGTGGTATCATACAGATGAGTAGATTGAAGCGTTCTATGTTAGACCGAGCACGTCCCCAATGGTATCATACAGATGAGTAGATTGAAGCGTTCTATGTTAGACCGAGCACGCCCCCTGTGGTATCATACAGATGAGTAGATTGAAGCGTTCTATGTTAGACCGAACACGTCCCCTGTGGTATCATACAGATGAGTAGATTGAAGCGTTCTATGTTAGACCGAGCACGTCCCCTGTGATAGCATACATATGAGTAGATTGAAGCGTTCTATGTTAGACCGAGCACGTCCCCTGTGGTAGCATACAGATGAGTAGATTGAAGCGTTCTATGTTAGACCGAGCACGCCCCCTGTGGTATCATACAGATGAGTAGATTGAAGCGTTCTATGTTAGACCGAGCACGTCCCCTGTGGTATCATACAGATGAGTAGATTGAAGCGTTCTATGTTAGACCGAGCACGCCCCCAATGGTATCATACAGATGAGTAGATTGAAGCGTTCTATGTTAGACCGAGCACGCCCCCAGTGGTATCATACAGATGAGTAGATTGAAGCGTTCTATGTTAGACCGAGCACGCCCACTGTGGTATCATACAGATGAGTAGATTGAAGCGTTCTATGTTAGACCGAGCACGCCCCCTGTGGTATCATACAGATGAGTAGATTGAAGCGTTCTATGTTAGACCGAGCACGCCCCCTGTGGTGGCATACAGATGAGTAGATTGAAGCGTTCTATGTTAGACCGAGCACGCCCCCTGTGGATCATACAGATGAGTAGATTGAAGCATTCTATGTTAGACCGAGCACGCCCCCTGTGGATCATACAGATGAGTAGATTGAAGCGTTCTATGTTAGACCGAGCACGCCCCCTGTGGATCATACAGATGAGTAGATTGAAGCGTTCTATGTTAGACCGAGCACGTCCCCTGTGGTATCATACAGATGAGTAGATTGAAGCGTTCTATGTTAGACCGAGCAAGCCCCCTGTGGTATCATACAGATGAGTAGATTGAAGCGTTCTATGTTAGACCGAGCACGCCCCCTGTGGTATCACACAGATGAGTAGATTGAAGTGTTCTATGTTAGACCGAGCACGCCCCCTGTGGTATCATACAGATGAGTAGATTGAAGCGTTCTATGTTAGACCGAGCACGTCCCCTGTGGTATCATACAGATGAGTAGATTGAAGCGTTCTATGTTAGACCGAGCACGCCCCCAGTGGTATCATACAGATGAGTAGATTGAAGCGTTCTATGTTAGACCGAGCACGTCCCCTGTGGTATCACACAGATGAGTAGATTGAAGCGTTCTATGTTAGACCGAGCACGTCCCCTGTGGTATCATACAGATGAGTAGATTGAAGCGTTCTATGTTAGACCGAGCACGTCCCCTGTGGTATCATACAGATGAGTAGATTGAAGCGTTCTATGTTAGACCGAGCACGTCCCCTGTGGTATCATACAGATGAGTAGATTGAAGCGTTCTATGTTAGACCGAGCACGCCCCCTGTGGTATCATACAGATGAGTAGATTGAAGCGTTCTATGTTAGACCGAGCACGTCCCGTGTGGTATCATACAGATGAGTAGATTGAAGCGTTCTATGTTAGACCGAGCACGCCCCCTGTGGTATCATACAGATGAGTAGATTGAAGCGTTCTATGTTAGACCGAGCACGCCCCCTGTGGTATCATACAGATGAGTAGATTGAAGCGTTCTATGTTAGACCGAGCACGTCCCCTGTGGTATCATACAGATGAGTAGATTGAAGCGTTCTATGTTAGACCGAGCACGCCCCCAATGGTATCATACAGATGAGTAGATTGAAGCGTTCTATGTTAGACCGAGCACGCCCCCAGTGGTATCATACAGATGAGTAGATTGAAGCGTTCTATGTTAGACCGAGCACGCCCCCTGTGGTATCATACAGATGGGTAGATTGAAGCGTTCTATGTTAGACCGAGCACGCCCCCTGTGGTATCATACAGATGAGTAGATTGAAGCGTTCTATGTTAGACCGAGCACGCCCCCTGTGGTGGCATACAGATGAGTAGATTGAAGCGTTCTATGTTAGACCGAGCACGCCCCCTGTGGATCATACAGATGAGTAGATTGAAGCATTCTATGTTAGACCGAGCACGTCCCCTGTGGTATCATACAGATGAGTAGATTGAAGCGTTCTATGTTAGACCGAGCACGTCCCCTGTGGTAGCATACAGATGAGTAGATTGAAGCGTTCTATGTTAGACCGAGCACGCCCCCTGTGGTATCATACAGATGAGTAGATTGAAGTGTTCTATGTTAGACCGAGCACGCCCCCTGTGGTAGCATACAGATGAGTAGATTGAAGCGTTCTATGTTAGACCGAGCACGCCCCCTGTGGATCATACAGATGAGTAGATTGAAGCGTTCTATGTTAGACCGAGCACGTCCCCTGTGGTATCATACAGATGAGTAGATTGAAGCGTTCTATGTTAGACCGAGCAAGCCCCCTGTGGTATCATACAGATGAGTAGATTGAAGCGTTCTATGTTAGACCGAGCACGCCCCCTGTGGTATCACACAGATGAGTAGATTGAAGTGTTCTATGTTAGACCGAGCACGCCCCCTGTGGTATCATACAGATGAGTAGATTGAAGCGTTCTATGTTAGACCGAGCACGTCCCCTGTGGTATCATACAGATGAGTAGATTGAAGCGTTCTATGTTAGACCGAGCACGCCCCCAATGGTATCATACAGATGAGTAGATTGAAGCGTTCTATGTTAGACCGAGCACGTCCCCTGTGGTATCACACAGATGAGTAGATTGAAGCGTTCTATGTTAGACCGAGCACGTCCCCTGTGGTATCATACAGATGAGTAGATTGAAGCGTTCTATGTTAGACCGAGCACGTCCCCTGTGGTATCATACAGATGAGTAGATTGAAGCGTTCTATGTTAGACCGAGCACGCCCCCTGTGGTATCATACAGATGAGTAGATTGAAGCGTTCTATGTTAGACCGAGCACGTCCCGTGTGGTATCATACAGATGAGTAGATTGAAGCGTTCTATGTTAGACCGAGCACGCCCCCTGTGGTATCATACAGATGAGTAGATTGAAGCGTTCTATGTTAGACCGAGCACGCCCCCTGTGGTATCATACAGATGAGTAGATTGAAGCGTTCTATGTTAGACCGAGCACGTCCCCTGTGGTATCATACAGATGAGTAGATTGAAGCGTTCTGTGTTAGACCGAGCACGTCCCCTGTTGTATCATACAGATGAGTAGATTGAAGCGTTCTATGTTAGACCGAGCACGCCCCCTGTGGTATCATACAGATGAGTAGTTTGAAAAGTGTTATGCTAAACTGAGCAGTTTGCAAAATAGCCATGATCGCTAGGTGCATTTATCGGGCACTGGGACAGTTTCGTCTAATGACTGCGTGTGTCGCACCCCCCTCTTTCGGACGGGGAGGCGGGGAGGCGGGGAGGCGGGGAGGCGGGGAGGCGGGGAGGCGGGGAGGCGGGGAGGCGGGGAGGCGGGGAGGCGGGGAGGCGGGGAGGCGGGGAGGGGGTGAGACGGGGAGACCGGGAGAACGGGAGACCGGGAGACGGGGAGACGGGGAGACCGGGAGACCGGGAGAAGGGGAGACGGGGTGACGGGATGACGGGGTGACGGGGTGACGGGGTGACGGGGTGACGGGGTGACGGGGTGACGGGGTGACGGGGTGACGGGGTGACGGGGTGACCGGAGACCGGGAGACGGAGAAACAAAGAGACGGGGAAACGGACGACAGACGGACAGAGACGGGAGGGAAGACGGGGAGTCGTGAAAGAAAAGAGGGAGTGGCAGAGAGAAGGAGGAAGAGACACTGGAGAACTGTTTCTCCTCCACCTCACCTTTTCCGCCGTCATGTCCTGCTGGCCGCAGTTGTTGGGACAAGCGACGGGCCTCTTGAGACACGACTGCCCGTGCTTCCGTACGTCCTCCCGCATCACCTCCCTCTTGCAATGGACACACGACGTCAGGAACTTGGGGCACTCGTCGCGGGAATGTTTCTCGACATAGCGCCGGTCTATCTGTTCTGAGCATCCTTTGTTGGGGCACTTGACGATGGTGTAGCCGCATTCCGCCAAATGGGGCTGCCGACAGAATTGGCACGTCTTGAGGTCTATTTCAATTGGTTACCTCGCAATGTTCATCAATATATCCCGTAATTATATTCAGTTGTGAATAACATTTAGCAAAACCACAATACTTAACGCTGGTTTTTTTTTACAGAAAAGTTTGGGTGTAGGAGTATATGCGATTATGAGCAAAACTACGCCATAAACGTGACTAGGAATCGTGAATTGAAATTACGCTTTTACTACGAGTTACGTTAGTGCACAGTTGAAATGACGTAACAAATCGCAAACAACAATGGCGTTGCCAAGCCTACAAATGATTTGCATCATTTTGTCTACCGTCTATTATAATCTTTTATAATCACGTTGTGGCAGAGTTATGATGAACAATTTCACTTTGCGCGCAGGTCATTGTTAGAGCAGACGATGCAACAGAAATGTTGTCAAGAACGTACGACGAGATTCGAGTAGGTGCCTCGCCACTTGCACCCGTTCTTGTCGTTGGTGCAGTAGACGGGCAGAATATTGATCTCCTTCCGAATACGGTCGTCCAGGGTCACCTGCACAGCAACACACGACTAGTCACAACTTGTGTGCGTGTACATGTATGCGTGTGTGTGTGTGCGCGCGCGTGTGTGCGCTCGAATGCGCGAGCGCGCTAGTGTGTGTTTATGTGCGTGCGTGCATGCGTGCGTGCGTGCGTTCATTCGTTTGTGTGTTTGATTATTTTGAGTTGTTTGTGTTTGTATGCGTGTGCTTGTGTTTGTGTTTGTTTTTATGTTTATTTGTGTTTGCATGCGTTTGCGTTCGATTGTTTGCGCTTACTTGTGTTTGTTTGTTTGTTTGTTTGTTTGTTTGTTTGTTTGTTTGTTTGTTTGTTTGTTTGTTTGTATATAACAAAGCCTAATAATATAATTTATGCTAGCCAGTGAGAACATTACCCTTTTCTTATCGAGAGTTGTCTGGTCGATTGGACATTCCGGCACGTTCCTGGAAAGTAAATGATGTCATTGTTGAACTCAAGAAGTCATATTCTCTGCCGCGTGGGTGTCAGCGAACTGATATTGATAACAAATATGAAATGAAACCGGAAACCTACGTAGCATGTTCTACCAGTAACATCTATAGATTGCTTTGACTCGACAAACCGTGCAGTGTCACGTGCTATGTCGTGGTTTTGCGAAAGCACACGTACTGCATGAATGAATACGTTAAAGTGAGAGCAAATTAAAACAGTTATTTAGTCTGGTTCGTACTTGTACCTGACAATGCCCCAAACCGTTCCGCTCTGTTTATTTTTTGTGTCACGCTATGAATATGAATATTATATATTATCATGTTATCATGTTATCAAGTGCGACATAAGTAAATATACATTAATAATTCCGGGTGACATACTGTCGCTGAGACAGAAGTAGTACTTCAATATTCCCTCATTCCCATTTGCAAATGTTTATGTTATTGTATATTGCTTTTTAGTTTTCTTTGTTTGTATTTTTTACTTGGAAAAGAATAATTGAATTATAATCCATCTTGTTAAGGTAGGTTATTTGTTGGATACATGATGAAGAAATGCATTCCAGAAAGATGAACAACACACTGTATCGTGAAGACCATTCAGTGGTCGGGGGCGCTACTTACTGGAGGAGACTGGCGAGACAGGTCAGACAGCACCGATGTCCGCACGCCGTGAACTTGACCGGGTTTCGCAGGATGCCGCTACACACGATACAGATGTGTTTGTCCTGGAGCGGCTCCATCACTTTCACTTTCACTTTGGTTCTGTGCACGAAACACGGAAACAGAGACATGTCGTTATAGGTTGTGCAAATGAGTGACGTGGTTACTCTTTTCGGTCGGTCGGTCGGTCGATCGGTCGGTCGGTCGGTCGGTATGTCGATCGGTCGGTCGGTCGGTCATTTCAGTGCACAAAAGGCGAAAACGGCAAGAGGACGGCAAACATGTATGCGAAGTCGCAAATAATTGCACGAACAAAATTACTAAATAGTTAAATATACATTTATAGGAATGCGTCCATCTGTAAGCCAACCATTGTAGCGACTAGTCAAGGGTAAATGTGAGCAATTGCGTATTTAGGAGGGTACTGGGCCATCTCCGCCCTGATACCCAATGTTTCTATGCACCCGTCGACGAGGGTGGTTGCCAACATACCCGGGGTGGATGACCCGAGGCGACGTCTGGGAGATGGACGGCAACATGCTGATGCCCGAGTCTTGACTCTTGACCGACGTCGTGCTGCCATCTGGCGTCGCATCCTGTAACCATTAAAAACGTCTATGTCATGCAATTGGCCCCCCTCCTCTCTCTCTCTCTCTCTCTCTCTCTCTCTCTCTCTCTCTCTCTCTCTCTCTCTCTCTCTCTCTCTCTCTCTCTCTCTCTCTCTCTCTCTCTCTCTCTCTCTCTCTCTCTCTCTCTCTCTGCCTTGCCTCTGCCTCTGCCTCTGCCTCTGCCTCTGCCTCTGCCTCTGCCTCTCCCTCTCCCACTCCCTCTCCCTCTTTCCCTCTCCCTCTCCCTCTCCTCTCCCCCTCCCTCTCCTCTCCCTCTCCTCTCCCTCTCCTCTCCTCTCCCTCTCCTCTCTCTCTCCCTCTCTCCCCTCCCTCTGCTCTCCCTCTCCCTCTCTCCCCCTCCATGCCCCCCCCTCTCTCTCTCCGCCTCTATCTACACACGAGGGTTCAGTTATGATAGTATAATGGCACATGTTCTATTATGACAGTATTAATTCATTTTCGTCAAATAATTGTATAACCTTTGCGATCTGTTTGGCGCTGTAATCGTACTCGACTTGTGGCGGAGTAGCTAAAATAAGCGCACCCTGTTTGTTCGATTAGAAGAAGAAGAAGCCGAAGAAGACGAAGACGAAGAAGAAGAAGAAAAAAGAAGAAGGTGAAGAAGAAGAAGAAAGAAGAAGACAGAAGAAGAAGAAAGAAGAAGAAGAAAGAAGAAGAAGAAGAAAGAAGAAGAAGAAAGAAGAAGAAGAAAGAAGAAGAAGAAAGAAGAATGAAGAAGAAAGAAGAAGAAGAAGAAAGAAGAAGAAGAAGAAGAAAGAAGAAGAAGAAAGAAGAAGAAGAAAGAAGAAGAAGAAAGAAGAAGAAGAAGAAAGAAGAAGAAGAAAGAAGAAGAAGAAAGAAGAAGAAAGAAGAAGAAAGAAGAAGAAGAAGAAAGAAGAAGAAGAAAGAAGAAGAAGAAAGAAGAAGAAGAAGAAAGAAGAAGAAGAAAGAAGAAGAAGAAAGAAGAAGAAAGAAGAAGAAGAAGAAAGAAGAAGAAGAAAGAAGAAGAAGAAAGAAGAAGAAGAAGAAAGAAGAAGAAGAAAGAAGAAGAAGAAAGAAGAAGAAAGAAGAAGAAAGAAGAAGAAAGAAGAAGAAAGAAGAAGAAGAAGAAAGAAGAAAGAAGAAGAAGAAATAAGAATGAAGAAGTAGAAGAAAGAACAAGAAGAACAAGATGAAGAAGAAATAAAACAAATCGTTCCTAGCAATCACCTTGATCTTTGGTAGTCCGGGCGACTCCGACTTCACCGATTCACTCATGGCGGAAGTGACGTTGTCCGATGACGTCGCCGCGTGTGCCGAACTAGGACAGATTTACCTGTAACAGACACGTATTGTGTCAGTTTGCCATTGAGTATTTTCGCAGGTAAAACACCATAAAACGTTTATCAGCCTTTGCCATGTGGCAAACATTAATATTTATTTAGAGTTTTATAAAAGACCGATTCATACCAATCGATAGTTCCGTTAATACGTAAGCCTACTAGTCTGACTTGTGGGAAATCTGAACTGAACTCGAGATGCCGATTCGATTGGACAGGTTTGGCAGGGAGTAGACTGAAGTGTAAAGCGCTTTTATTTGAGCAGTCCTGAGTACTGAACACCCCGCTACATGAAAGCTGCCTGTACTGTTTTTACTTTACTTTGTGAGCCGAATTTTGGCAACGCGTTGTTGCAAGTTCGCAACATCACATCGCGTCGTCGCTCCATCACATCGCGTTATCACTCCATCAGATTGCGTCATCGCTCCATCACATCGTGTCATCGCTATACATTACATCGCGTCATCCCTATTTCGCACCGCGTCATCGCAACATCACATCGCGTCATCGCTACATCACACCACGTCATCGCTCAGACACATCGCGTCATCGCTCCATCACATCGTGTCATCGCTATACATTACATCGCGTCATCCCTATTTCGCACCGCGTCATCGCAACATCACATCGCGTCATCGCTACATCACACCACGTCATCGCTCAGACACATCGCGTCATCGCTCCATCACATCGTGTCATCGCTATACATTACATCGCGTCATCCCTACATTGCACCGCGTCATCGCTACATCACACCATGTCATCGCTCAAACACATCGCGTCATCGCTCCATCACATCGCGTCATCGCTCCATCGCATAGTATCATCGCTCCATTGCATCGCGTCATCGCTCCACCACAACGCGTCATCGCTCCATCGCATCGCGTCATCTCAACATCACATCGCGTCATCGCTCCATCACATCTAGTCATCGCACCATCACATTGCGTCATCGCTATACACCACACCGCGTCATCGCTCCATCACATCGCGTCATCGCTCCATTAAATCGCGACTTCGCTACATCACACCGCGTCATCGCTCCGTCACATAGCGTCATCATACAATCGCATCGCGCAGTCGCGCTATCGCTCCATCGAATTGCGTCATCGCTCCATCACATTGCGTCATGGTTCAATCGCATCGTGCAATCGCTCCATCGCGCCATTGTATCGCGCCATTGTATCGCGCCATTGTATCGCGCCATTGTATCGCGCCATTGCTACACAACGTGTTAGAAGGGTTTTGGAGGTGGCAGCTGCCCCCCTGAAATTTCTCCGGGGGCAGACATATGGTTCTGCCCCCCGCCCCCCCCCCCCCCCCCATTAAATGTGAGCGTGAATGTTAGTTTGTGTGGCGTGCGTAAATGGCGGTGGAAATCAAAATTTTATGAGACGATTAATGTGTATTCTTGTTGACTGTGAAAGGTGTGTGCAATCGGAGGGCGGACATATGGTTTTCTGCGATGTAATACTGGGAGGGGGGGCCCCTCCCAGTAATAGGCGACGCAGCCGAAACAGCCACAAGGTGAGGGAAGATGTGAAAATATGCGGCGGCGCGGCGGCGAAATTTTTCAGTTGTGCTGAAGCTCCGGTGGCCCCCCCCCCCAATATGAATTTCGTTACTGTGCCACTGTCGATATCTGCCTATTGCTAAACAGTGATCAAATGTCGATAATTTTCCAGGTTGAAAGTCATGTGTTGGCAGAGGTAACCGTGTTATAACACGGTACATGCGAAGGACGTATATAGGCGTAACGACAATCACACTAAATCATGTTTGCATACATGTATTTACAATCATCATGGCTACATGGTGATGCAATTCACATGCAATACACGACACAGTAATGATTAGTACACTGGCGTTGACCCTCTCTTTGGTACGCTCTGTGCGAGTAGGTATCTGTCGACACGCCCGCACGCCTCCTGAACTATTCGTCATATTTATGCACTGGACGACGTCGTTTGAAATATAACTGATTGTATTCTCACGTTTTGACTCTCTAAATTTAGTTGTAAAGTGCAAGCCATGCCGGGTAATACTTACTGTCTTCAAAGTAATGACATTTCAATTATATATTAAATTAATGTAGACAACCGTACTCTCAGTGCGGCTCTGTATTAGACTAATATAGACAATTGTAGGGTCAGTGCGGCTCTGTATTAGACTAATATAGACAATTGTAGGGTCAGTGCGGTTCTGTATTAGACTAACTAACAAAAATGCCGGTCACCTAACGGAATGCCTTTGCAGATGACACTCCTGAGAATAAAATTTACCAAAATGTTAGAAAACACACAGCGTCGCTACATAAACATCACAACGTGCTCGCAGATACTCGTTGTTTGTTCAAAATAACGAAGGTCGGAAATAATGTGAAGTTCACGTCAATCGGTAGGCCCTAGTCGTGATAGTGTAGAATTGTAAAATAATATTCGTATTGCTATGTTGTTGGCATGAGGGTAGACAGAAGCATTATATTGTCTATTCCATGTTGATAAGTCTATTACGAAGGGGCCTTTTTCCCAAAGTATTTACCGCGCGCGCGTGGTTCTTGCGATTGCTATGTTACGTTTTACGTATTACGGGCACATTACGTTTTACGTTCCGAACTGATTTACCCGATAGTAGATGAGAATCTTGACACTTTATGTTTTGAAAAGATACAGGTATTACGTCCCATTCTTGGGGTCGTAAATTTATCCCTGAAAGTTTGGCGCTCGACGTTCAAGCCGTCTAAGAGGAAAATATGTACCTACCCGCATATATACGACAGCTCGATTACACAGCAGCACTGGCAGTGCAGCTCTGTATTACCGGGACTGACTCTGATCACTTGTACAACTATTGTTATACAGCAGCACTGGCAGTGCAGCTCTGTATTACCGGGACTGACTCTGATCACTTGTACAACTGTCATTACACAGCAGCACTGGCAGTGCAGCTCTGTATTACCAGGACTGACTCTGATCACTTGTACAACTGTCATTATACAGCAGCACTGGCAGTGCAGCTCTGTATTACCAGGACTGACTCTGATCACTTGTACAACTGTCATTATACAGCAGCACTGGCAGTGCAGCTCCGTATTACCAGGACTGACTCTGATCACTTGTACAACTGTCATTACACAGCAGCACTGGCAGTGCAGCTCTGTATTACCGGGACTGACTGTGATCACTTGTACAACTGTCATTATACAGCAGCACTGGCAGTGCAGCTCTGTATTACCGGGAGTGACTGTGATCACTTGTACAACTGTCATTACACAGCAGCACTGGCAGTGCAGCTCTGTATTACCGGGACTGACTCTGATCACTTGTACAACTGTCATTATACAGCAGCACTGGCAGTGCAACTCTGTATTACCGGGACTGACTGTGATCACTTGTACAACTGTCATTATACAGCAGCACTGGCAGTGCAGCTCTGTATTACTGGGACTGACTCTGATCACTTGTACAACTGTCATTATACAGCAGCACTGGCAGTGCAGCTCTGTATTACCGGGACTGACTGTGATCACTTGTACAACTGTCATTATACAGCAGCACTGGCAGTGCAGCTCTGTATTACCGGGACTGACTGTGATCACTTGTACAACTGTCATTATACAGCAGCACTGGCAGTGCAGCTCTGTATTACCGGGACTGACTCTGATCACTTGTACAACTGTCATTATACAGCAGCACTGGCAGTGCAGCTCTGTATTACCGGGACTGACTCTGATCACTTGTACAACTGTCATTATACAGCAGCACTGGCAGTGCAGCTCTGTATTACCGGGACTGACTCTGATCACTTGTACAACTGTCATTATACAGCAGCACTGGCAGTGCAGCTCTGTATTACCGGGACTGACTCTGATCACTTGTACAACTGTCATTATACAGCAGCACTGGCAGTGCAGCTCTGTATTACCGGGACTGACTCTGATCACTTGTACAACTGTCATTACACAGCAGCACTGGCAGTGCAGCTCTGTATTACTGGGACTGACTCTGATCACTTGTACAACTATTGTTATACAGCAGCACTGGCAGTGCAGCTCCGTATTACCAGGACTGACTCTGATCACTTGTACAACTGTCATTATACAGCAGCACTGGCAGTGCAGCTCTGTATTACCGGGACTGACTCTGATCACTTGTACAACTGTCATTATACAGCAGCACTGGCAGTGCAGCTCTGTATTACCGGGACTGACTCTGATCACTTGTACAACTGTCATTATACAGCAGCACTGGCAGTGCAGCTCTGTATTACCGGGACTGACTCTGATCACTTGTACAACTGTCATTATACAGCAGCACTGGCAGTGCAGCTCTGTATTACCGGGACTGACTCTGATCACTTGTACAACTGTCATTACACAGCAGCACTGGCAGTGCAGCTCTGTATTACTGGGACTGACTCTGATCACTTGTACAACTATTGTTATACAGCAGCACTGGCAGTGCAGCTCCGTATTACCAGGACTGACTCTGATCACTTGTACAACTGTCATTATACAGCAGCACTGGCAGTGCAGCTCTGTATTACCAGGACTGACTCTGATCACTTGTACAACTGTCATTATACAGCAGCACTGGCAGTGCAGCTCTGTATTACCGGGACTGACTCTGATCACTTGTACAACTGTCATTATACAGCAGCACTGGCAGTGCAGCTCTGTATTACCAGGACTGACTCTGATCACTTGTACAACTATCATTATACAGCAGCACTGGCAGTGCAGCTCTGTATTACCAGGACTGACTCTGATCACTTGTACAACTATCATTATACAGCAGCACTGGCAGTGCAGCTCTGTATTACCAGGACTGACTCTGATCACTTGTACAACTGTCATTATACAGCAGCACTGGCAGTGCAGCTCTGTATTACCAGAACTGACTCTGATCACTTGTACAACTATCATTATACAGCAGCACTGGCAGTGCAGCTCTGTATTACCAGGACTGACTCTGATCACTTGTACAACTATCATTATACAGCAGCACTGGCAGTGCAGCTCTGTATTACCGGGACTGACTCTGATCACTTGTACAACTATCATTATACAGCAGCACTGGCAGTGCAGCTCTGTATTACCGGGACTGACTGTGATCACTTGTACAACTGTCATTATACAGCAGCACTGGCAGTGCAGCTCTGTATTACCGGGACTGACTGTGATCACTTGTACAACTGTCATTACACAGCAGCACTGGCAGTGCAGCTCTGTATTACCGGGACTGACTCTGATCACTTGTACAACTGTCATTATACAGCAGCACTGGCAGTGCAGCTCTGTATTACCGGGACTGACTGTGATCACTTGTACAACTGTCATTATACAGCAGCACTGGCAGTGCAGCTCTGTATTACCGGGACTGACTGTGATCACTTGTACAACTGTCATTACACAGCAGCACTGGCAGTGCAGCTCTGTATTATCAGAACTGACTCTGATCACTTGTACCACTGTCATTACACAGCAGCACTGGCAGTGCAGCTCTGTATTACCGGGACTGACTCTGATCACTTGTACAACTGTCATTATACAGCAGCACTGGCAGTGCAGCTCTGTATTACCGGGACTGACTCTGATCACTTGTACAACTGTCATTACACAGCAGCACTGGCAGTGCAGCTCTGTATTACCGGGACTGACTGTGATCACTTGTACAACTGTCATTATACAGCAGCACTGGCAGTGCAGCTCTGTATTACCGGGACTGACTCTGATCACTTGTACAACTGTCATTACACAGCAGCACTGGCAGTGCAGCTCTGTATTACCGGGACTGACTCTGATCACTTGTACAACTGTCATTACACAGCAGCACTGGCAGTGCAGCTCTGTATTACCGGGACTGACTGTGATCACTTGTACAACTGTCATTATACAGCAGCACTGGCAGTGCAGCTCTGTATTACCGGGACTGACTGTGATCACTTGTACAACTGTCATTACACAGCAGCACTGGCAGTGCAGCTCTGTATTACCAGGACTGACTCTGATCACTTGTACAACTGTCATTACACAGCAGCACTGGCAGTGCAGCTCTGTATTACCGGGACTGACTCTGATCACTTGTACAACTGTCATTACACAGCAGCACTGGCAGTGCAGCTCTGTATTACCGGGACTGACTCTGATCACTTGTACAACTGTCATTATACAGCAGCACTGGCAGTGCAGCTCTGTATTACCGGGACTGACTGTGATCACTTGTACAACTGTCATTATACAGCAGCACTGGCAGTGCAGCTCTGTATTACCGGGACTGACTGTGATCACTTGTACAACTGTCATTATACAGCAGCACTGGCAGTGCAGCTCTGTATTACCAGGACTGACTGTGATCACTTGTACAACTGTCATTATACAGCAGCACTGGCAGTGCAGCTCTGTATTACCGGGACTGACTGTGATCACTTGTACAACTGTCATTATACAGCAGCACTGGCAGTGCAGCTCTGTATTACCGGGACTGACTGTGATCACTTGTACAACTGTCATTATACAGCAGCACTGGCAGTGCAGCTCTGTATTACCGGGACTGACTGTGATCACTTGTACAACTGTCATTACACAGCAGCACTGGCAGTGCAGCTCTGTATTACCAGGACTGACTCTGATCACTTGTACAACTGTCATTACACAGCAGCACTGGCAGTGCAGCTCTGTATTACCGGGACTGACTGTGATCACTTGTACAACTGTCATTACACAGCAGCACTAGCAGTGCAGCTCTGTATTACCGGGACTGACTCTGATCACTTGTACAACTGTCATTACACAGCAGCACTGGCAGTGCAGCTCTGTATTACCAGGACTGACTCTGATCACTTGTACAACTGTCATTACACAGCAGCACTGGCAGTGCAGCTCTGTATTACCGGGACTGACTGTGATCACTTGTACAACTGTCATTATACAGCAGCACTGGCAGTGCAGCTCTGTATTACCGGGACTGACTCTGATCACTTGTACAACTGTCATTATACAGCAGCACTGGCAGTGCAGCTCTGTATTACCGGGACTGACTCTGATCACTTGTACAACTGTCATTATACAGCAGCACTGGCAGTGCAGCTCTGTATTACCGGGACTGACTGTGATCACTTGTACAACTGTCATTATACAGCAGCACTGGCAGTGCAGCTCTGTATTACCGGGACTGACTGTGATCACTTGTACAACTGTCATTACACAGCAGCACTGGCAGTGTAGCTCTGTATTACCAGGACTGACTCTGATCACTTGTACAACTGTCATTACACAGCAGCACTGGCAGTGCAGCTCTGTATTACCGGGACTGACTGTGATCACTTGTACAACTGTCATTACACAGCAGCACTGGCAGTGCAGCTCTGTATTACCGGGACTGACTCTGATCACTTGTACAACTGTCATTACACAGCAGCACTGGCAGTGCAGCTCTGTATTACCAGGACTGACTCTGATCACTTGTACAACTGTCATTACACAGCAGCACTGGCAGTGCAGCTCTGTATTACCGGGACTGACTGTGATCACTTGTACAACTGTCATTATACAGCAGCACTGGCAGTGCAGCTCTGTATTACCGGGACTGACTCTGATCACTTGTACAACTGTCATTATACAGCAGCACTGGCAGTGCAGCTCTGTATTACCGGGACTGACTCTGATCACTTGTACAACTGTCATTATACAGCAGCACTGGCAGTGCAGCTCTGTATTACCGGGACTGACTGTGATCACTTGTACAACTGTCATTATACAGCAGCACTGGCAGTGCAGCTCTGTATTACCGGGACTGACTGTGATCACTTGTACAACTGTCATTATACAGCAGCACTGGCAGTGCAGCTCTGTATTACCGGGACTGACTGTGATCACTTGTACAACTATCATTATACAGCAGCACTGGCACTGCAGCTCTGTATTACCGGGACTGACTCTGATCACTTGTACAACTGTCATTACACAGCAGCACTGGCAGTGCAGCTCTGTATTACCGGGACTGACTCTGATCACTTGTACAACTGTCATTATACAGCAGCACTGGCAGTGCAGCTCTGTATTACCGGGACTGACTGTGATCACTTGTACAACTGTCATTATACAGCAGCACTGGCAGTGCAGCTCTGTATTACCGGGACTGACTCTGATCACTTGTACAACTGTCATTATACAGCAGCACTGGCAGTGCAGCTCTGTATTACCGGGACTGACTCTGATCACTTGTACAACTGTCATTACACAGCAGCACTGGCAGTGCAGCTCTGTATTACCGGGACTGACTCTGATCACTTGTACAACTGTCATTATACAGCAGCACTGGCAGTGCAGCTCTGTATTACCGGGACTGACTCTGATCACTTGTACAACTGTCATTACACAGCAGCACTGGCAGTGCAGCTCTGTATTACCGGGACTGACTCTGATCACTTGTACAACTGTCATTATACAGCAGCACTGGCAGTGCAGCTCTGTATTACCGGGACTGACTGTGATCACTTGTACAACTGTCATTATACAGCAGCACTGGCAGTGCAGCTCTGTATTACCGGGACTGACTCTGATCACTTGTACAACTGTCATTATACAGCAGCACTGGCAGTGCAGCTCTGTATTACTGGGACTGACTCTGATCACTTGTACAACTATCATTCGTCACAGTATATCTCTTGTTACGAAATCTCACAAGAGACACGTAGGACATGTTCCGGCTCATTCCAATAGGAATACTTGATGAAACCACCTCACATTGATCAAACGCAATTGTGTAAGATCTGTACAATTACTTATCAAGCCCTATCATCCAAACAACCTCCATACCTACATCCCATGCTTACTCCAGCAAAGAACCTAAACCTCTTCGGTCGGCAGATTCTGATCTACTTTTTATT
The DNA here is from genome assembly GCA_963995525.1 of Escarpia spicata. NCBI lineage: Eukaryota > Metazoa > Annelida > Polychaeta > Sabellida > Siboglinidae > Escarpia > Escarpia spicata. The sequence continues at coordinate 56,192,685 of OZ023213.1, read as the reverse complement.
CCCACAGTTACGACGAATGCTGGAACTCGAGCCTTTGAGTTGCTGCGCCAACGTTGTGCGACTTGCTCCCTGTTGGTGTTAAGTCAGTAAGAAATATAGTTTCATTTCGCCGTCACCTAAAATCCTATCTTTTTAATACTGCATATCCTCCATATATAGCTTCTTAGCAATTCCATCGATCTGTTGACGACTTTTGCTCTATATATGACAACGAGAACGCTTAATCCTTTGGATTTGTTGTGCCCTGAGCTCGGATTTTCCGAGGATATTGGCGCTAAAGACGTCATTCCATTGTTATTATTGTAGCCCGACCAGGTGAACGAACTGAATGAAGCTATCTTGCATCTAGTTCCCTCGTAGAAAGGAAGGTGTAGTCCCTCATCTTGCTGTAGTGGTATGTTGCCCTACAGCTGCCTCCCCTTTCAATCTTTCGTATTCCTATCATCTCCAACCGCCCTTTCATGCAATTCTCCCATTTCATCTGAGGTCTTCCAATTTTACTGCGGCCTTGATATTTCCACGCCTCGGCCCTCGTCGGTAGCCTGTGTACCTCCGTTCTCGTCCAGCGCCCACTCCCTTCCCACGCCATCCGACATCTTGCCACTCTTCCCGTTAAGCTGCACTGCATCCCGATTACTTCCCTATATATACGCAATATATTTGCAAAGTCCCACTCCTCGTAGGAGGCGCCCATGTGGGTCGGGACGATAGGGAAGGAGAGGAAGACGACGCGGGATGTGTGCGAATTTCACAACCCGTTTATTTTAATGTTCATGTTAATATTAAACGGTATTAAGGGCGCGTGTATTATGAGGGAGCAGGGCCAGTGTTTTACTCGGGATTGTTTCAATGGAAATAGAAGCCGGGATGAACGGAGAACGAGTCGACACAGTCGAACGTCTATCTCGCCGCCACTGAATATCAGGTGTCGCGAGATATCCCGCGCAGGAATCGGTCGTGTAAACACCGGCGGACGACACATTACGGAAGCCCCTTTGAAACGATTGTCATACGAATAACTGCGATAGGTTCCGCTTAAATTTATTTTAATTGAGCTTAATTTGAAGCAATGGACAATCAGCGATCGGCGTCATCACGGCCGTCCGTTGAAGCTCAAATCGGGAGTGGTACATGTCAAGATCTAGGTTTCACTTGTTGTCTGAATACGCCGCTCGTCTAAACGCATGCTGATTGGTAACTTGTGTGGACATTGTCAATGACCAAAGGCTGTTCTTACCTGTTTCCGGCTGCCTACGATGACGTCTTGGTCGACGATGAAGGCAGTGTCCTCCCGCTTGACGACCGACCGGCGACCGTGGCTCTGCGAGTCGCCTTGTGACAGGGATGGGCTAGGCTCCGTTGCTATCCGCTGTGATCCAACAACAAATTCACAGTCAATAGCAGAGTGACAAATGTCACTGAATAATTACAAATGACGTTCACTAACGTCAATATCCTTTTGTCGGTCTGCAAGTAACTGTCTTCCTCTTGTGTTGCTCTTTTTGGCTGTTTGTTCTCGGATTACGTCGCGACACTCACAGACAGATGAGGTTTCTCCCGCGTTGCCTCTCTGATCCGTTGGTGAGGCGTTGTTGGGAGAGACTGAGCCTCCCGTCTGGTGTCACTGACGACGGCACTGTTGTCTTCCGCATCAATTATACATGGCCCGTGTGAGTGAAAGTGATGCACTTACTGCTCACCTGTAGCGAGGTGCCCGCAGCCATGACGGATGTGTTGTCATTGTCGTTTCATAACTGCATGTTTTTTATGTTCAGGCGGCGATAATTGCTGCGATAAACACGGTGATTACAGTTCAACAACTGCGTGCGTGCGTGTGTGCGTGTGTGCGTGTTTGCGTGTGTGCATGTGTGCGTGTATGCGTGTGTGCGTGTGTTTGTTTGTGTGTGTGTGTGTGTGTGTGTGTGTGTGTGTGTGTGTGTGTGTGTGTGTGTGTGTGTGTGTGTGTGTGTGTGTGTGTGTGTGTGTGTGTGTGTGTGTGTGTGTGTGTGTGTGTGTGTGAGAGAGAGAGTCTGCGTGTGTGTGTCTGTGTGTGCGTGCGTGCGTGCGTGCGTATGTGTGAGTTTAATTATGTATGTGTGTGTGTGTGTATGTGTGTGCGTGTGTGTGTGTGTGTGTGTGTGTGCGTGCGTGCGTGTATGTACGTGTGGGAGTGCGTGCGTGCGTGCGTGTGTGTGTGCGTGGGTAAGTGTGTGCGTGCGTGTGTGTGTAGTCCGCCTTGATCAAAATGTCTGTCGTTTCAGCTCTTGGGAATGTTTTGGATTTTGCCTTGTTGATGCTGGATTTGAAACGTCCGGGAGATCGTTGTAAACGTCCCACTCCGCATCGCTCTGAACATGAAATATTAACTGCGGAATCAATACTGATCCGTTGGCGGCCAGTGGTTTCCTACTTTTGAACATTGCTGTGTCATTCCGACACGAATTACTGGTTTCCATTATTTATGCCAGATGCCGGACTAGTTGGGAGGCATTTACTGAACAAGAGGACCTTTTGTCTATCCAACAGAGAAACAGAGAGAGACTTTAATTTATGTAGGGAAGTATCAAAAAATTATAAACCGCACCCAACTACGCTATGAACCTGAATACATATCTTGTTCGTAGGCGTTGGAAGAGGGGGGCGTTCAATTCAATTCAATTCTTTATTTCCAATTGAAACAAACAAATGCATACAACATATGTACATCATGTAAATTTCCAAAGTTCAGTTGGAAAGGGGTAAATTTGAGGCTTGTTGCTTCTTAGGTACTTTCCTAGAGGGAGATCAGCCCGCAGTACTTCATATGGGGGACTGGAGATAGGATTAGTTCCCAATATTTAGATCGTCAAGGGTTTTTGGTGAGCTTCAGGGGAGGGGTGTGCAATTTAAGATGCTTGAAACCCTTATGTTGGGAGCCTCAAGGGGGGTGCAGTTGGAGGTTTTTGAACAACCTCAATATATTTTGGCGAGCCTCGGGGGGGGGTGCAACTGGAGGTTTTTGAACAGCCTCAGCACCTCAATATTTAGCACGTTCCGACGCAAGTGTTACTTTATTAATATTTAATACATTCATCGGGACTCTCTGCTAAGGTCATATACCAGCTAAACGCGGTGCACAAAAGTGACCGGAAGTACGCGTTATTAGAAGCACGTCGACGAAACTCAAGCTAAGTTGAGGCAATAACTAAATGATGATTTTACTGTTTCAATCGCCCGCGTGCCTCACTTGCATTGACGGCAGATTTAAAGGATGCCGGAAATCCAGAAAGTGTAAATATTGAACGAGCAAAAAGAAACATTAGACACAGTATCGCTCGCGTATTATTGAAGTAGTATCACGCAACCCTTATCCTATCACAGATAACATTCAAACACAACAAACACAAAGATGAAGAAGAAGAAAGAGAAGAAGAAAAAGAAGATTATGTCCCGGATTGAACCGTACGATATGACAAAGGGAGAATTAAGGGTGAATCCCTAGCGAGTCTCTTGGTCATTGGCGAGTAGGTTAAGCTAGGATTCCATATGTAACTAGCCTGGATTACTATCTAACGGAAACAGCATGCGGACTGGCAATTGCCTATGTAATTATGTCATTTATGGGATTTTCCCATCCGATTCCTGTGCGGATACCATTCGAATCACTACATGGAGCGATTCAATTTTCCGCATCCGCATAGGGCGTTTCAAAATTATATGTAGCAGTTGGCATATTAATAGTATTCGTTTCATCTGCCTTTGGTACGGACAGGTGGGGCAATAAAGGAAGTTCGGGTAGTCACGGGCTTGGCGACCCATGGTTTAAGAATCGCTACACTACATTGCAAGTGGGTGGATAAACCAGACGCACGACGTATTGTTCAGTTTTATAGACCGTAGATATGCAAGGCGGTCAAACTTGTTCGAGTGAAGTTCTGTTAGGATGGATTAATAATTAACTGCTATATTTATTAAATTGGATTTAAGCCTTAGCCTAAAGTCTTAAGTGTTCGCTTACTAAATACCCACGTAAAAGTCATAGTAAAGTCCGGGGATATAATAACAAGCACGATATTAAAACGCACCATAGCTTTAATGGTTTAATTTACTGTAAACCATCGATCATACATATGCAGAACTACCCGGTAACACAATCTCCTGGAACATACCAGAACCCCACGCATGCTCTTCTGCTGCTAAGTTTCCTTCGGGACATATTCAAAACGAAGGTGTAGTCTGTCTACTCTTTGACCATATACGTGTCCTGACCGGCGTATTCGTCAACGGCGCCGACCCTTTTTACATTTCCAAAATGATGATTTTGAATTTCTCAAAAGAATGTATGATCAAGCTTTCCACTGACGTTCAAAGTTCAGAGAGTTGAGTTGAGTAGGTAATTGTAAATCATCTTCTGGCCAAGCAGAAAGCAGGTATACTTTGCATGTGATACTTATACTGGTAAAAGCTAGATTTCCTGATTGATTGCGACAACGCTGCCTTAGGACTGTCGGTTGACTTGCATGCAGAATATAAATATTTCATAAACATTTCTTGACTGTACAAACAGAGGTTCTTAAAATGGCGAGAATTTGCAGCATCAAACAAACAGACGATTTCTTCATCACATATTTACCTTTGGTTGTTATCTCGATGTCATAAAATATAATAGGAATTCTTCATTTAAAGCACCTTTGTGAATATGTAAGCGGAACATTATCCGTTTATAGCAGGACTGGATATCGATAGATTCACACAGTTGGGTGCAGAACAAATTAGCCTTTTCTATGTTCTATATCACCTACTCTTTAATTGGCATTAGGGAAGGGTTGCACATTCGGTGGTGGTCAGTATCCTTTGCAATAGAAATGTCACAAAGTTTACCAGCACTGTTCTCCCCCAAAACATGACTCATCATGGTCTAGACAAAAAGTACAAAGAGCTGTCCCCATCCTCGCGCGCCAGGGGTCGCTGCTGCTGATTACGTCAGTGCCAGCCAACAGTACCCCCGGCTGTAGTTGGCGGCAGGTCAGGTGGAGATAACTGTGATAACTGGGATAATGTAATAAGACGACCCCTAGAAAATGTCAAACGACCCCCAGGAGTCATGACCCCCCATTTCGAGAGACATTGCAGTAGGATACATTATAAATAACCAGGGGTGAGGCCACATTTGATTTCCCCATAGGCGGCCGTTATAAAGTTTCCTTTATTTCCTGCAAATTTAAATTTTATTTAAACTATTATACCATAGTTAACCTCTATTCATACACATGCTGGGCAAAATTCGTAAAATTCTCATACCTCAATTTTCCACAAACCACTTTTAAACCTGACACCCCTTCATTTCTGCTAGAACCAGACAGTGATTTGCCCTAATGACATCATAAAGCTAAATGAACCTGTATGTATACGCAGAGAAGCACCGTTTGACAACTGTCATAATTTGACATCTCTGATACCACGCTGCAGAAAAACACCATTTCTCAATATACACTATATCAGTACTCTCAGAAATTCACACAGCCTGCATTTCTATTGAGAACTCTCTCGAGATGTTGGGAAATTGCGGACGAATCCTTAATGTGGTCTTACCCCACTATGCAATACAATTAGACGCCAGTCTGAATTGTTGCCGGCGAGATGGCCGTAGCCTCTCACCACTCCGGGCTGTCATTGTGGGTCTCCGATGCGACTACGCATAGCACCATATTGTGCCTGCACAAGTTACAAGTAAGTGTGCGAAAGCACAATATTGGCGCTGCGAGAAGGGGCGGGTTATTATTATGTTATATTTATGCTTGCGAATCTGCATTTAAATTTCGTGTTGCATATGTTATATAATATTCTACGCGACGATTAGTCAGGAGAAGCCTGTTGATTTCAAGCGCGCGTGTCTTGTTGACCGATAGATGGCGACACTTTAGCGTCAACGATAATTACATACATTTAACATTGTTTAACCATTTATCATGTAGCATAAAATACACAATATGTTTAATATTGGTGGTACATTTTATTAATATATAACAATATAACTTAATTTATAAAGGTAACATTTAGGGACTTAAAATTAATAGTCCCGCACAAAATGCTGGCACGTCATTGATATCAACTTTCTTACGGCGAGATGGCAACTGCGCTCCGAAAAACGCGATAGCAGTGTTAATTAATTGGACCCAAACATGTCGAGAATCATCATCAAGAATCTACCAAGTGGGGTAAGTAATACCATTGTTTTTAGACACTGTATGAGGCGCCCACAATCCGCTGCAAAAAGAACGTTGGTTGGAATGAAGATTCCAAAGAAAGACCAAAACTTGCCAAAAGTCAAAATGCACGTGACTCGTGAGCGGAGCGTGTGAATGCAGCCGTAAACAACCGAGTATTCAGTCGAATTCGAAGTGTAATGTATTCGTGCACAACACCAATATGATCTATACGGGTTACATTGACTGTGATGATAGTTGTGTTCTTTTTGTGAAATAACTCCATGCATGTCCGATGATGTCGTAAACACCATTTAATATCACCCACACGTTGCGGCTGATCCCGTCGATCTCGACTCGGCCCCTACCGAGGGTTCCGATAGGTCCGATACCATCTGTGACCGTATGTATTTGTTGCCAATGTTGAAATCGCTATGATACTACAAGATGTTGTAGCAGGGTAATGTTCCAGAGGTTGTGTTTTATTTTGTAGATGAAGGTAAGTTGGTGGTGCAATCATCTTCTTTCTGCCTTCAGGTGTTTGCCAGCCAAGTTTGATTAGATTTAGAAGGCCGGTTGCGCTTGTTGAGCGGCAATGGTCATTTATAGGTACGTGGACAAAAATGTCAAACTCTACTAAATTAAACATGATTAGAATTGCAGGTAAGAACTTGAAAAGCCTTTAGACCTAAATCATGGGGCTTACTTACTTTGACTTAGTTCCTCCTGTTCCTTTCGGGACATCGGGCGATGAGCTTTCTCCATCTATTACAGTCTTTTGTAATTTCTTTGACCTCATTCCAGGTAATTTTCATTTCTGCCAGATCTTCTTTAAATGTCTTGCGCAAAGTCTTTGTTACCACCTTCAGACACCCATTCCATCACTGCATATGCTATTCTGTCTCTTTGTAAACGCAGCTGGTCTCCGTCGTCGAGACTTAACTATGTCATGCAGGCTATCCAGACCTGCCCTCCTCTTCACTTCTTCATTGGTGATGTGCTCTCTCCATGATATGCCCAATATGATCCGGAATTCCCATCATGCAGGGCTGCCTACCATTACGGATTTTCCATAATCCTTCCGGAAATTCACCTCAGATTACGGAAACTGCTGTATTATGGAATACAAATATATCCAACTACAGAAAATGATACACATTAAAAAATTGCTAAATCTATAAATAATGCTGCTCCAGATGCCCTGAAGAAACTGTCATCGTTCACTTGTTACAATTCACAGTACTGACTTCTACACTGTTACAACTGACTGCCATGGCATGTGGGCATATTATTTTGTTATATCAACAGCAATTACAGTGGCCAAAAATATCAGTGTCATTAATGCGCGTTACAGGTGTAGAATTATATAATGAAATAAGTAAATTACGATGACGTTAGGTAGAACCATTAAATAATATTAAATAGTTATGGTTTAAACGTTATGAATATATTTATAAAATGGTCTTAGAAGAATATAAAATGAGTATTATAATTGTTGCAATTGCAATATAAAACTATCGCATTTTTATTTAAAGGTTATTATTTGAATGCAACAATTTAACTTTGTCATTGACTGTTAGTAATAATTATAATGTTTCCTACTGTGTGTTCTAAATTTAGAAGCTCGGGTGTTTATTGACTATTTCCTGACGCTGTCTTACCCACAGTGATGCTCTACAGACGTAAACACTTGGGCATGTCTGGCCATGCATGCACTTTGACATCTGTAATTAGCACAGTGTAACTTATTGGATGTTGCTAAACAAGTATCTCTTTGAAGTGCTAACCAACAACTGTAACTGCAGACAGGAGGTACAGTGTAGCAACACAGTAATTATGTTGAAACAAAGTATATTTACTTTTGATGATTAAATTAGTAACTTCCTGGATTCACAGGCACTGTGAACAGGCTGGGCTTGTCACTGCATCTTCTTCAGAGAAAGGTTTGATTGGCAACCTTGGGGGTCGGGGCGGGATGCGACAGGGGGGGTCATTACGGAGATTGTTTTTGTCAGGTAGGCAGCTCTGTATAGTGACAGTTATGGTACATAATAAAAATGACTTTTATTTAATAAAGAAAACAAGCCGTATGTTATTTCAGTTAAATGTTCAACTAAATGTGTAATTAATACAGACCTGCCTACCATTCCGGATTGTCCGGAAAGTCACCTCAAATTATGGTATTACGGTGAGGGATGAAAATATTACAGACTGTGACCATGTTGGGCAATCACTCAAATTGAGGTTCCACTATATTCAACAGGTGGCAGCACATGTATGCAGCATGTCGTGACATGGCTTTTCATTCGCTGAGTCTGGTCGTAATGTAACCAATAGGAAACAGCGTTATGACAAATTCGCATTTCCACGATGAAACAAAACGAAGTCACGCGGCACGAAATGATGGCTGACAGTGAAACGACGCCACCGCCAACCCAAAAGAAATGTGTAATGCAAAAATGTAGTGAATGTTGTACTTGTAGTGTTAGGCCAAATGACTGTACTAAGACTAAGTTAGTGTATTTATTGAGGAGTTTAGTGTACCATTTACAGCCTATCATAAAGTTACTACAGTCTAGGCGATGTCGATGACAGTGTAATGTAATGGTTTTGGTCCATCGCTACTACAGGGTTGGAAAAAATCATGATTTTTTTATTAAATCGGATTTTTTCGATTAAATCAATTTATTGGATTTTTTCAACATTCTCGACAAATCTTGTAAGAAATAATATGTAGTTCTGAAAATAAATAAATATGTGGAATATCATAATATACCCAATGGGCTGAACATTTTATTCCTAGCCTTTCTAAAGAATTAAAACAAAGTTGTTATGTACAAATTTAAACTTTATTAAAAAATATGTACAGTTAAATCAACTGGCAGTAGCACGCAACAGCACAGACAATCAATTTGCGGTGCATGTGTTTATTCATTATTGTCATTTTCATATCAGTTGTCAGAGTCCGAAGCAATGTTCACATTTAGAACTCTGTATATAAACACAAGTTTGGCCGCTTTTGCTACTCCAAGCCTGTTACGCAGTTTACTGTGTACTAGTCCAAATGTTGAAAAGGCTCGTTCCACATCGGAGCTTGATGCAACTGAGCACAGCAGGCATTTAATTAACTGAATGAAGTCTTCATTAAAGCGTCCTTCCATTGCCATCCACCATTCCACTGAACTCACTTCAACCAAGTAACTGTCCTCAAACATGTAAGCTTTGAACGGGGCACTTCGAGCTCGAAACTTAACAACTGTAGAGATGCATCTGGATAATACTCGCGGCAATAAAGCATAGCACTGTCAACATGTTCTGCATCCAAAGTGTTCCCGTTTACCTTTGTATCCAGAATGTAGGCCAGGTAGTGTGCATCAGTGAGACCAGTGGATTTGCGTGCAATGAATTTCTTACGATCTGCTGTAGATAGTAGTGGAGTGAGTTTTGTCTCGTTCTGACCAGATGTCTACCGCCTGACTCAGTGTGCATCTGGATTGTTGCAGCTTGTCCAAAGCAACGGCTATCGGGACCATTCTTTCCAGATAATCTTCAGCATTACGCTTTAGCGCAAATTCTTTCACCTTCGCTGCGATCTGTTTATCAATACCTTCCCTGTGATTTTCACACACGAGAAGTAGCACTGCCCAATTGTCCAAGTAACTTTGCAGTGTATCGACAAGGCTGTTCCACCGTACTTCTTGTGGCACGACAAGTTTACGTCCACCGGCTGCTTTATAGAAATTATACCACGCAGCTGGAAGGTGCTTGTTTCTAAAGTACTTCACTATCTTCACCACATGTTCTTTCACGCCACTGATTTCAATGTCCTTTGACAGCAGATTCATCTGATGAGCACCACATCCATATGTTACCACTGAAGATACTTCATCATCGTACCCCAGCATATTTCGCATTTTTGCCATATTTGCAGCATTGTCAGTAACAAAGCTGCCCACTTTACAGCCATATTTGAGTTCTGTCGACTGGATAGCAGTTTTTGTGATTCCAGCCAAGTATTCTGCTGTGTGACTGTTACCGGATGTGTCGATTGTGTCGGTGATGTATACTTCCCCTTCAGCAGTGGTGATAGTCGCACACACTATCGGCTCATTGTGGATATTACTCCAGCCATCGAGAGCCATGCTGACGGTCGAATTGCGCAACTTTGTCCGGCAGACATCTTGTAGCGAGTCGTGTACCTTTTCAATCATTTTGTCAGATATCTTCATCCTGGCAACAAATCCTTGGATGTCCTTGGAGCATCTTTTACACTTTACTCGGCAACCCGTTTTACCAATTTGTACAACTTTCTCAAAATAATTCCACACAGAATCTAGTTGACGTGGCATGGTGACACAACCAGTCAACCACAATGTGCAATCGCAATGACCATCATAATGTTCTGCCTACTAAGCCTAGATACCAGACTGCCCTGCGTCATGCTTTGCTGTCCTTATTCCCTGGCTTCTCAGTAGGATTGGCAGTCCCTTCCCTCAAGAAATATGTGGCTTCACAGTGAAGCCACATATCAACCAAATGCTTGTTACAGCCTGGCTTGTTATAATATGTTCCTGACAGGCAAGCTGACAAAATAACACTGATCAGAGTAGTTCAAATAATCAGATTTTGACTAAGCTGGTTTTATTTCCAAATTGAGGATACACCTTATCTACACTTTGGAACCCATCTCACATTGATCTTACTCATCTTAGGTACCCTGGGGTAGCTGATTAAATCAAAGCATGCATTTAGCTGCAGTCAGTTGGTCCTTGGCAGGTGACAATACAGATAAAGGTATGCCTCTCTGTCCTCTTCCCAATCAGTCAAAGTCATGCCTCGGTGATCACATGTATCACTTGCCTCTGTCACTTGCCTAACACAACATACCAAAGTCCAAGCAATACACCAAGCAATTATTTAATTGAGCACAGCTGTAAAAACATGTGGGCCTAGTAATTAAAAAATGTCAGCTGTCTTACTGTTGAGTGTTGTTGAGGATTATTATTATAAATTGGCACAAGTAAATTGAGTACTCAGGTAAGTATAAATTTAAGATAATCTGGAAAAAAAATCAATATCTTGATTTTTTCATGTTGATTTAATCGATGATTTAATCAATTTGATTAAATCAACGCCAACCCTGACAGACATACCTGTCCTTCTGTCTGCACTGCACAGACAGACCTGTCCTTCTGTCTGCACAGACAGACCTGTCCTTCTGTCTGCACAGACAGACCTGTCCTTCTGTCTGCACTACACAGACAGACCTGTCCTTCTGTGTGTACTGCACAGACAGACCTGTCCTTCTGTCTGCACAGACATACCTGTCCTTCTGTCTGCACTACACAGACAGACCTGTCCTTCTGTGTGTACTGCACAGACAGACCTGTCCTTCTGTGTGTACTGCACAGACATACCTGTCCTTCTGTCTGCACTACACAGACAGACCGGTCCTTCTGTGTGTACTGCACAGACAGACCTGTCCTTCTGTGTGTACTGCACAGACATACCTGTCCTTCTGTCTGCACTACACAGACAGACCTGTCCTTCTGTGTGTACTGCACAGACAGACCTGTCCTTCTGTGTGCACTGCGCAGACAGACCAACGTTGTGCAGCTTCCTCAGTACCAATGATGACAGGGAGGGCAAGCTGACTTGGAAACAACTAGTCCTGATATTGTTTTACTAGTCCTTAAAAATAAATGTGCCAGGTACCATCAATCATACTGTTGTATCATATATGTGTGACAGTTATGGCACACAGTAAAAGTGGCTTTTATTTCATAAAGAAAACAAACTGTTTCTTATTTCAATTAAATTAGTCAGGGGCAGCAAACGGCATTGTTGGACAAGACGATGCCAGCAGAACTTGAATCCTGACGGCGTCGAAGGACCGACATTGTCGGACTAAGTTGCATCATTCGGCCTATACTTTTCATTAGCGGTTCCTTTCCCGAAGCGAACTAAACAAACATTGCTGCCATTTGATAACTTGCTAAAATAATCATCCGATGTGGGAATAACGGAACTACGATCACGATGGGACAGCATGTAACGATGTCTGTAACCAGTGCATGTATCGTGTGCGTCCATGTCGCTCATGGTCGCTGGGTGGCACTATCTATCCTACGCTAATCAGATGTAAACAGCCGCCATTTACATTCACCGCATTCAGCAAGTTTCCCATTTGACGGTCATACGGAAAATTTAGCTGCATGTGATAAGTTTTATTCCATCACAACAACCAACTAGCATGTACACAGCATGAATTAATTCACCTAATCGGAGCTGGTCCGATGGGACTGCTCCACTAAACATGGACTAGTCCGATCACTGAAACTACTCATCCGGGACGATCGGACCGGCCTTATTTTGCAGCTTGCATGTAGTCGTTTTGCAGCTTGCATGTAGTCGTATAATGCAATTGAGAACTCCCTACACTTTGTAGTGAAACCTTGCACAGTTTCTGGAGCATCTCCACGATCGCGGGGCATAATCTCATCTGCCAAAAACATGCCAGGACGGTCAGCGGCATCGTCATCGGAACTGTCAGTGTTACCTGCGTTGTCAACATCCAAATCGGTGTCAACAACATTGATGTCATCATCATCGCTCGATTCTCTGTCATCGTCCATGTTGCTAATCGGACGGCTGACAAAGTAGTCGTTCACCAGATCAGTCAGCACGTCCTCACTTGCTATGTTTCGCATACTGACCGAAGACAGCGCGTTCAACATTCAGCCACATCGGCTGCGTCAGAATCCGTGAAGGAGGCTGCCATCTTGGATTTTTCGCAAAACCCAAACACCACTTAACTCGTCCCGCACACAAGATTTCCTACTAACTTTGTATCAAAAACACGACACAAAGTTCGCCTTTATATATCACATGTAAACTGCGACAATATTCGGTAAAATAGTCACTTTTCGATAACCAACAACGCTCCAATCCAACTAACTTTCCGAAGACAACGCACGTGAACTCTAATGAATATTCAATGCGCACACAAACCATTTCCATTGTATTCATGCGCACTGCCGCTAGGGGAATCCATACTTAAAATAGCTTTCTAACGATGTGCCACATATGGCTACGACGAATACCGATTCATGGATGTAACCGTTCGCGAAATAGTGTGCAACTATTTAAAAAAATGTACAAATAAGAGACTCATAGATGTTGTAAAAACACGAAAAAGTTTTACTTAGACTTTGAAAACAAAGAAATCCTTCCTGGAGCGCATAAATAAGGACTTTAAGTGAGACTTAGAAGTAAAACCTCAAAATAGACCAGATTACGCATTTTTTGCATTGTGACGCGTTTACCGGGAATAACGCTCAGCGACTTCCGACTGGTTTTCGTAGAGCGCCACACAAATATTACAGACTCTATGATAATGAAAACATGTGACCAAAAGAACGGTGACCAAAACCCGACAGGAAGACGACAAGTACGATATGAATATGGAGGCAATATGTCGACAAGAAGTATGTGGGAGCCATCATTTTAGTTAGTAAACACACAATTGTTCGGATGTCAAGTCGGCTAGTTTAAGATGTGCGTCTAACAAAATAGTCAACCAGTCTTTATTCATTGTAGTCAAATTAATGTCATAAACATTTACTTTTTAATATTTTTCATAGCGTGTAATATATAGGTTATACTTATAAGTTATTGCATGTGAAGTATAAAAGATACAGAGATATGATCATAATCAAGCATAATATTTATTTGTATCCGTTTTCAGTTTCCGATGCCAGGTTATGGTTTTTAGTATTATTCTTGGATCCGACGTTTTTTCAGAAGAAGCACAAATTTATACACTACAGTACGAAGAAAAAAAAACGATCTAATATCAGTTTGAACAATAAACGACGAATTTGTAGAGTTGACCACTAATATAGTAAAGTAGAAAAAGAGTATAAGCTATGTTGGTATTAGGGTTGTTGCAAACTGACGACCAAAATACTGTCTTATTATAACACCACATTTTAGTTATGCCAACATAGAAAAATACCCGGATGTTGAATGACAATACTGAAATGGTGAAACTTGTACAATAACTTAATACAAGATACACACGTATACTGGATTGATAGGAAATACATGGTCACAGGGAGCTGCCTTTTTAGCAGGAATGTGTGGGAAACCATCGTTTTGGTAGGAAGAAGGTAGGAGCCACCGTTTTAGGCAAAAGTGTATAATAACGCAATATAAAGTTTAACTCACGACAATCGCATCCAGTTGGGCCTCCTCGGCAGTCCTTTTCGGCCGCAACTGCCACGTACAATGCCGCTTCCAATGGTCGCGCCGTGTGAAATGGGTCTTACATACTGGGCACTGAAAGCCTGCTCGGGAGGGGGGTGGTAGTTGTCTCGCCAGGGCGGGCGCCATGATAGCCACGGGAGATTCCACCGGCAGACTCCCACAGTCGACGTTCTAAATGTACGAAGGATTGTTATTAGACGTCGTGTTTTCATTACTGTCTTAATGCTAGATGATTATACACACGAAAAAATTGTGAAATCTAATAATAGTAATATTAATAAACACTTAACACCTGGGATGGTGGTTGCGCTGGTGCCGGGGCAAACAGTGGTTCTGGCATCGTCACCGCTGCAGGCACCGGGGTTGGTCGGCCTCCCCGTAGGTTATACGAGTCAATAAACAATGGGCTGCGGCCCTCTGACTGCCTCTGCATAGGAGAATCCAAGACAAGTGAAGTTAGCCATACTGTTGTCGTGATACGAATGACAAGCAGATCGTCTCCATGGCCTTATATAGGAACACGTTGAACATTATGGTCACGTGGGCGTGCCGAAACGCTCGCGCTTGCATGAAAACAAACAAGTTCAGACACGTCTCCCTGTAGTTTTTTTTTATAGCCACGAACAATGGTATTGCGCAATCGTAGTGTGGTTCCCGCATGCAACAAAAAACCATCTCCAGACATGTCTCCAGTAGCGTCGCTTGATCCACGCCGAAACAAAAAACAAACAAACAAAAAGTACTATAAAACTAGCCTAGCTATACCTTTGACCTACGAGCCAACCTGTCTTGAGTGAGACAGGTTCAAATGATGTCCGGTATATTTTTTACAAACGAACCTATCTCTTAACATGGGGAAAATTTCGTCGTATACCTTTACAACAGTCTGGGAGGAACTACCGCAAATTTCAAACCGTGGATGATGAATGTCTCCAGTGTTTGTAGCCGAGTGGACATTGTACAACTTTCATTGGCTGTTGTCAGGTGCATGTAGTTATGGAATCTTGTGTGGCGAATGTGTCCAATGAAATGGAATGGTACGTGCAGTTTCCATCACCGATGATGGTCCGAGGTGTGTAACCGTATCCGATCCGAGTCCGAAGTGTGTAACTATATCGATGTTAGTGGCTGTGGTTCCACCTTTGGTGGGTGGTGAATTTGTCTGAAGCAGCAGTTGTTTGTTACACAACTTCTTCCTGCATGTGTTATAGACGTCAACGTACTCTATCTTATAGACATCAATGTACCCTATCTTATAAACGTCAACGTACCCTATCTTCAGTCCAGGTTGATGTCTCGTGAGGTCTCTGAGTGTCTCCTCACTGGCGACTGTCATGTTGTGGGTGTGAAGTCTGTAAAGAAGGAGACAAGAGTAAACATGTTAATAAGAAATTAACCCAACACCAGCAATAGTTCAAAAGGTTGAATAAATGTGAGGTTGAATAAATAAAATAGAATTATTTACTATATTCCAACAATTATTTGTAACAACCCGATCCGAAAAGTGATGTAACTATTATCGTGTCTTGATAAAATGTCCTTAAATGAAACAAGTAAAACTTGGATATCCGTTGGAGACTCCATCCACAATGTGTCGTAGACCGTCGTCCGACAGTTGACAGTCGTTGAGGCTGTAATGTAAACAATGAGTTGTTTTCTCTCACCAACAACACAAATCTTTCATCTCACAAACTCACTTTTCTCAACACTGCACAGACCTTTCACTGTCCTTGGTCTGTGTAAGTTTCTGTTGATATTTGGGCAGCAATTGCACTGCGTTATGGTCTGAAGTACTGAGAAGGGGTTTCTACACAGCCATGTAGGCCCTATTGATATTGATATAGTTGTGGATGAGGCCGTCCACACGAGACAACACAAATATTTTGTAGTCCCACTTCTTTGGGTTGTAGGTTCTGAGAACAGACTTTCCCTTGAAGAGCACAACCTATCTTTATATCCCACAAACATACATCCAAATAAATCGAACACTACACATTTCTACTTAGTACATATTGTTATAGTAATAGTTCATGAGGTTATCATGCACCTCTTATTTTCTTCTTTCCTCGATGGGCGAGTAGTCTCGTAGTCACAGGACACTGTCACTGACATCTTCAGTGTCGTCTGTGTCACTTTCTTCGAATTTCTCCATGCATTCTAACTCCAACGAGTCTGGTCATGTTTCACGTCAGTTTCTCACTGTGTGTTTTTCTTTTTGTGCCCTCTTCTTTTTTGGCGCTTGCGTTCCTTGGTGTTCAAACTCCTCATCCATTTCTTTTGTAGCACAGCAGCTTGGAGTGTGATTGAGTGTTGTCTCATTGATGTAGTCTTTCAATTCGTCATCGTCGCTGCTCGATTCTACTTGTCCATTTGGACTGAGGAAGTCGGTGAATAACTCTTTCCAGGTTGCTGGGTTGAGTGCCTTCTTTGCCATCTTGAGGAATGGCGCGGAGCGTGTCAGGCGGTAGTGGTGCATTCTCACCTTGAATGCTTCTCGTTCCACCAGTCCTCTCTCCTTCCAGAAGGGATAGTTGGCTGTTATGATTATCAGGATTCTGGGTACTATTGACGCTCCTCTGTTTTTGACTGCAACCTCTGTTGGCGTTCCCTCTGCAAGTTTTCTCATTGTTTGCAGTGTGTCTGCGGTGAAGACTGGCTCTTCAATCAGAGCAACGCTTGCATGTGCTAGTTCCATCAATGGAAAACTAGTGGTTCCCTGTACTGTTGCCGGATACTTGTACAACGCTTGTTGTTTGTTACACAACTTCTTCCTGCATGTGTTATAGACGTCAACGTACCCTATCTTATAGACGTCAACGTACCCTATCTTATAAACGTCAACGTACCCTATCTTCAGTCCAGGTTGATGTCTCGTGAGGTCTCTGAGTGTCTCCTCACTGGCGACTGTCATGTTGTGGGTGTGAAGTCTGTAAAGAAGGAGACAAGAGTAAACATGTTAATAAGAAATTAACCCAACACCAGCAATAGTTCAAAAGGTTGGGTAAATGTGAAGTTGAATAAATAAAATAGAATTATTTACTATATTCCAACAATTATTTGTAACAACCCGATCCGAAAAGTGATGTAACTATTATCGTGTCTTGATAAAATGTCCTTAAATGAAACAAGTAAAACTTGGATATCCGTTGGAGACTCCATCCACAATGTGTCGTAGACCGTCGTCCGACAGTTGACAGTCGTTGAGGCTGTAACGTAAACAACGAGTTGTTTTCTCTCACCAACAACACAAATCTTTCATCTCACAAACTCACTTTTCTCATCTCTCCCACGACGCCATGTGTACATACCAGCAACAACAACTACATGGTCTTATAAATAAACAATACAGCACAGACCTTTTGCTGTCCTTGGTCTGTGTCTGTTGATACTTGGGCAGCAAGTGCACTGTGTTGTGGTCTGAAGTACTGAGAAGGGGTTTCTACACTACGTGTAGGCTATTTTGACAAAACATTTTTATTCGGTACAATACAGCATCAGAAATCGATCAAAACGAAACAACGGCTCATACTATATTTCCCTGAAATGTTCTGTGATTCTCTCAGTTCTTTAAAGCCCCGAGATCGGGCCGTGGCACCACACTGCCGCTCGCATCGGACCCACGACATCGAGTCGTGGGCTCATCTTCATTCACCGAGTCCAACCTCTCGCGGTCGAGGCACGAAATCTCGCTACCGAGCGTACGCCGCCTTCGATTGTTCTTACGGACATCGTTGTCCATTCTTGTTTCTTCACCCCTACTTCACTGAGTTCGCGCACCGATCTCACAGATGGCGTCCCTCTCCAGTTGAGAATGCACGCCGTGATGTTGACGTTCTCTGCTCTTATACCGGATGTTGACGCACACCATTCTCGGATGGCCGGCTTCTCATAGTACATCACCTTCCTCTGGTGGGCCGCGTCCAGATCGCTGTTATCGGCGACGATCGATGTGTCTATGACGAAGCATTTCTCGCCCCGCCATGCCACCAGGTCGGGTTTCCTTACCCCCGCGGGGGTAGGAATCGGGGGCTCCAACCGGGTGGAGTACCCCCTCTTCACCAGCACTGTGTTGAGGTATCTGTTGACACCGTCGTGCCGAGACACTCTTGATTCATGAGTCCGCGGGCACACTTGTAAGATGTGACCCAGGGACTCGGTTGCGTTACAGGCATCGCACTTGATGTTCGACTCGGGTCTGCCGCGCGAGGCGCGCAAGGCGGTGTGAACTAGGTTACCCTTCAACCGGACGCAGTTTACAAAAGGCCGTTCCGTCTACCATCCAACTATTCACAAATCCTACCTCGCGACAACCTCCGAGACCTCTGCCGTCCACCGATGTATGTAGGCCGATCCCCATAGCCCTCTGTATTCCATCTCCGTCCCATAAAGGGCAGCCAAACGCGGACCTCGGCTCCGACCACCGCCGAAAGTCCCTCCGGAATGTTGGCAGTTCAGTGACCCCCCGTACAACGGGGTCCTGCGAGCTCATCATTCTGGACATACGTTTAGTCCTGAGCACTGGAATAAGCAGTTTAAGCCTAGGAATGGCCAGTCCTCCGTCCTTTTGATTGGCGTGAAAGAAGGGTATGGGCGTGTCCCTGGGTAACTTGACCCAGCCCCTCACGGCTGCTCGTGATATCTTATCCAAGAAATCTAATGTGCCCCGCGATAGCCGACCCAGCACGGCCATGTGTAACAAGCTCGGGAGCAGGTTACATCTCAGGAAGAACATCCTCTGCTGAGGCTTAAGGCGGAGCTTTAGTCAGCTGAGTGACCCCCTGCCTCAGGGTCTCCATCGTCGTCCCGGATTGCCTCCCGGCACCCACCAGATTTCCCAGGTATTTATACCCGTTTGCTATGCTCAGAGCTGTGATCAATTCACCCGTCCGAGTTTCAATGAAGTCATTCGGGTTACATGTCCATATCCCTCTTTTCCCGTGCACGTCAAGCCGGATGGTTGACGACTTACGTGCATTCAGGGAGAGTCCACACCTTTCCACTGTTGTGAATTGTGTTTGTAGTCCCCTGGGGGTCCTAGCGAAGAGGACGAGGTCATCCGCGAAGGCCAGACACGAGAGTATCTGACCGCCCACGCTAACCCCGATATGTGAGTCCATGTGTCGGAGTGTCAAGTCGATGACCGAGTTGAACAGCACAGGGCTCAAGGGATCGCCCTGTCTCACTCCGCGTTGTATCTGAACCTCTTCGCTTAGGTGTCCGTTCACCCGTATTAGAATAGGATTCCGGTCGACTGGCACCTTGCCTGTCTATCGGAGAGTACGCAACGGAGGATATACGTGTTGTCCGCAATCCCGTCCCCACTCCTGAACGCCTTCTGTCGTTCGCTTATCGAATATCCTTTCTGCTAGGATCCGGTGATAGAGCCTACATAAAATAGAACCCATAGTGATGGGTCTAAATTGGTTCGGCTCGACACTTTCTCCAGACTTTGGGATCAGGATGGTGATTCCGTGTCTAAATAACTCGGGTGCGATACCAGTAAGCATCCAGATGTTGAACCTACAAGTAAGTGCTTCAACACGAAGGGCGGTCAAGTCACCCTTCCGCCTATGGTCCGGCCCGGCGGCTCCATCCTTCATGCACCTGAGGTGTCTCATTACCTCAGAGATGGAAATGGGCCTGATCATAACCCATCCCGGGTCTACCCCCGCGGGGGGTAGCCGGTCGTCCTCGATGGACGGGGTTTCCATCAGTGGCTTCCAGTATGCCACTTGGCTGTGCAGAGGAAGGGTCGGAGGAACGCCGTTCCATTGGCCGTCCAGGACCACCCGTGCGCATCCGGCTCTCGAGGTCCGGTATAGAGACTGAATACGTGCGTAATCAGCTCTTCGTTGGGATCTTGCGTTACGGGCTTCCTGGCGAGGCGGTCCATGCTGGTGATTTCGATGACCGGGTCTCTCGACCGGGGGGAGCAGCCCCAGGAGGTCCCGGTCTATGAGACTTTGCAGGTACCCTTGGTCACCTCGCGGTGCAAGGGTTACCTGCTCGATGAGCTCGGGACAGACGTTGGCCTCACCTGCTAACAGCAGGATTGCCTCTATGATTGGGCCCCTCCAATCTGGTACGTCTGCCCGAGTCTCATCGCCGTCAAATCCGAGGGCTTGAGACATGTTTGGTGATTGGGGCGGGGTGTCCAGGGTCTCGGCGACCGTGTCCGCCTGCCCTTGAGACCCTGTTCCTTCCGTCCCCGGGACTCTGGGAGTGGGTGTAGTAGGGGGTACCAGGGCGGCTCGTGCCGCCCGTGCTCTGGTCTCCCTGCCCGTGCTCCCTTCTGGTTCTAGGTATTCGTCTCGTGCGGTCGGAACCGCATTAGCACGCCGAGGTACTTGGTTGTCGGGATTTTCTCCGTGGACCGCCATGTAGTCGTCCACCATCCGTCGATATTCAGGGCGTCGACGTTGTCCCTTGATAGCTTCCAGGGATCTTCCGGGCATTATAGCTTTCAGCTCGGAGTTAATGTTAAGCGTTCGAACGCCGCTACCGACGTTTACCGTCCTGACGCCCTTCAATCTCAGGATGGCTTCGTGACTAGCCATGGCGGCCGTCTCTTCGGTCGCCCACCTACTTTTGGTTTGGGCACCCATCGCTGCCCCGATATCGGCTGTCTTCCGCAAGTGGTAGGCCTCTGCGTGGGCGCTTCGCGAGTGGACTGCGAGGCCCCGTGCGCCCTTGAACTGTTTACCACAGTCTGGGCATCGTCCGTTTGGGTCGAACTCGGGAGCGGCAGGGCGTTGCCGGTTCTCCCTCTCCGGGAGGAGACCCCCTGGGGGGGACCTTCATTATTCATTTGTGTTGTAACCCAGAGACTGGGAATGGGCGGCTGGTTGGGCCGTCCATCCCTGGGGTTTTGATACCCCGATGAGCAGGGCTGCTGCTCTAGTCGCCCCCAGAAGAACTCCAGGGACGACCATTTGAGGCTGTCTCTCGACTAACGGCTGCCTCTGCCGGGAATAGGTGGGTGGTCGTCCTTGAGAGGCCGCCACCCTCCCCGAGGCCTATTCCACTCCCGCCATCCCCCAGCGGTCATTTTTGTTTTTGGTTTTCGTTCCGCTGGGGAACGGGATCCCACACCGCTGGCTGCGGAGCGGGATAGAGTCTCCGAAAGGTGAGTTAACTGATGGATCCTTTCGCCAGGACCGGATGGATTGCCGTTGGCAACCCTATCGAGTCCAGTCCTTACCCTCCAAGGGTATGCACGTGGTACAGATTCACGGGTACCCCACCCGTCAACGGATAGGTAAGTGAGCTGGCTGCTCACTTCCTTTCGTGGGGGCCGTTGATCCTCCCAGACCCCTGCCCTGATAGTGCCGAGCAGGGGGTCGGCCACTGACGATTCGGCTTCCCCCGACGTGGGGAAATTACTACGGGCGCGTCGAAGACGCACGTCAGTAGTCTAGGGGCTCCAGAGGCTATTTGTACCAGAAGGCTGTTGCCCCAAGGCGGTGCCTTTCGCCCCCCCCGGAGGGAAGGCTATCCAGCTGAGGAGACAGGGGGCCGAGGGACCAAGCTCGGTCTTATCTCGACATTCGCGTGTAGCCCCTACGGCGAGTAACTATTGTTAAAAAAGGAACAAACGGTCCGACCCCCATTGGGTAACCGCACGCACATGTTTCCATATATGATTGGCTACCTAAGAGAGTCATAGTTACTCCCGCCGTTTACCCGCATCCACACCAGACAACACAAATATTTTGTAGTCCCAGTTCTTTGGTTGTAGGTTCTGAGAACAGACTTTCCCTTGAAGAGCAAAACCTACTCATCAATGGAGTTTTTTAGCGGACCTTCTCACCCACTGCATCAATGAAAGGCCCAATCTTGTAGAGGCGGTCTTGGCAGTTATCAGGCCAGCTTGCCTTGTCATTGACGTGGAATACCCGCTTGATCGTCTTGAAGCGAAAGATAGACATCACGTCCGCAACTTTGCCATACCGCATCTCGACACTCCAGTACATATCTGCACGTGGCATGCGGACAATGCTTGTGTAAAACAACATGCCAATGAACTGTTTGAGTTCTGGCACCGTGATGCCAAGAGGTGTAGTTGCCTTTGTTTGTATTGCGAAAAGGTTGGATTGAGTCACAAAATTTACTTTCATTTCGCCTTCCAGTTGGTCGTTGAAGTATGTGATAGGTTCATTCACAGGATTACCAGCGGAAGTTTCGCCAAGAAACACTGGTTCAATTGATGGCATGTCAGATGACACCCGTCTGTGCCAAACCGGTTTCTGGGATCTGCTGTCGGCACTAGAGGTTGACGGCACAGGGTGTTCCTCGTCCTGCTTCCTCACTTCCATCTGGCGACATTGGTATTACCATTACAATAAATGCAACTACTAGTACGTTGCAAATAAGTTTCACATTCAAACATACATTCATTACTATCTATTAGGGTATACCAAAAAAATTAATATTGTAAAAATTGATCAATCATGACACCTGAGAAGAGGGTACCCCTAAGTGCAAATGAATAAATAAAAACTAACTAAAACTAGCCAAGCAGATTACACATGCGCGCTCTCACTCACTCACTCACTCAAGGTCTCTCTTACGCAAGGTCTCTGTCCTTGCAGAGTTCACCTTAGGATTGACAGCCAGCAGCTGCTGAGTTGGCTGATTTTAGTTTTGCAGAACAACAAGTCAACTGTTCGATCCAAGTAATGTAGCCTATGTGTACTAACTGTACTATGTGTATTATACTACAATATTTGACTAATATAGCCTATGTGTACTAGCTGTACTATGTGTATTATACTACAATATTTGACTAATATAGCCTATGCGTGCTGACTTTACAACACACAACTACATACATTGGTTTTCAATATATATAATTCATTGCATTTGTATGCTTTGTTCCTTGCCTAACTTATTACACATAACAAACCTTATAATTATGATTCTTACAACATGTAAAAAATAAAAGGTGTGTAACTATATCAACGTTAGCGGACATGGTTCCACCTTCAGTGGGCGGTGAATTTGTCTGTCTCAAGCAGCAGTTGTTTGTTACACAACTTCTTCGTGCATGTGTTATAGACGTCAACGTACCCTATCTTATATATGTCAACGTACCCTATCTTATAGACGTCGACGTACACTATCTTATAGACGTCGACATACTCTATCTTATAGATGTCAACTTACCCTATCTTCAGTCCAGGTTGAGGTCTCTGAGTGTCTCCTCACTGGCGACTGTCATGTTGTGGGCGTCAAGTCTGTAAAGAAGGAGACAAGAGTAAACATGTTAATAAGAAATTAACCCACCAACACCAGCAATAGTTCAAAAGGTTGAGTAAATGTGAGGTTGAATAAATAAAATAGAATTATTTACTATATTCTATAATTTTTATTTGGTACTATACAGCGTGATAAATCGAACACAACAACTCGCACTATAGTTCCCAAAATGTTCTGTGATTCTCTCAGAATTTCGAGCCCCGAGATTACTATAAGTAAAACTTGGATATCCGTTGGAGACTCCATCCACAATGTGTCGTAGACCATCGTCCGACAGTTGACAGTCGTTGAGGCTGTAATGTAAACAATGAGTTGTTTTCTCTCACCAACAACACAAATCTTTCATCTCACAAACTCACTTTTCTCAACACTGCACAGACCTTTCACTGTCCTTGGTCTGTGTAAGTTTCTGTTGATATTTGGGCAGCAATTGCACTGCGTTATGGTCTGAAGTACTGAGAAGGGGTTTCTACACAGCCATGTAGGCCCTATTGATATTGATATAGTTGTGGATGAGGCCGTCCACACGAGACAACACAATTATTTTGTAGTCCCACTTCTTTGGGTTGTAGGTTCTGAGAACAGACTTTCCCTTGAAGAGCACAACCTATCTTTATATCCCACAAACATACATCCAAATAAATCGAACACTACACATTTCTACTTAGTACATATTGTTATAGTAATAGTTCATGAGGTTATCATGCACCTCTTATTTTCTTCTTTCCTCGAAGGGCGAGTAGTCTCGTAGTCACAGGACACTGTCACTGACATCTTCAGTGTCGTCTGTGTCACTTTCTTCGAATTTCTCCATGCATTCTAACTCCAACGAGTCTAGTCATGTTTCACGTCAGTTTCTCACTGTGTGTTTTTCTTTTTGTGCCCTCTTCTTTTTTGGCGCTTGCGTTCCTTGGTGTTCAAACTCCTCATCCATTTCTTTTGTAGCACAGCAGCTTGGAGTGTGATTGAGTGTTGCCTCATTGATGTAGTCTTTCAATTCGTCGTCGTCGCTGCTCGATTCTCCTTGTCCATTTGGACTGAGGAAGTCGGTGAATAACTCTTTCCAGGTTGCTGGGTTGAGTGCCTTCTTTGCCATTTTGAGGAATGGCGCGGAGCGTGTCAGGCGGTAGTGGTGCATTCTCACCTTGAATGCTTCTCGTTCCACCGGTCCTCTCTCCTTCCAGAAGGGATAGTTGGCTGTTATGATTATCAGGATTCTGGGTACTATTGACGCTCCTCTGTTTTTGACTGCAACCTCTGTTGGCGTTCCCTCTGCAAGTTTTCTCATTGTTTGCAGTGTGTCTGCGGTGAAGACTGGCTCTTCAATCAGAGCAACGCTTGCATGTGCTAGTTCCATCAATGGAAAACTAGTGGTTCCCTGTACTGTTGCCGGATACTTGTACAACGCTTGTTGTTTCTTACACAACTTCTTCCTGCATTTGTTATAGACGTCAACGTACCCTATCTTATAAACGTCAACGTACCCTGTCTTCAGTCCAGGTTGATGTCTCGTGAGGTCTCTGAGTGTCTCCTCACTGGCGACTGTCATGTTGTGGGTGTGAAGTCTGTAAAGAAGGAGACAAGAGTAAACATGTTAATAAGAAATTAACCCAACACCAGCAATAGTTCAAAAGGTTGTGTAAATGTGAGGTTGAATAAATAAAATAGAATTATTTACTATATTCCAACAATTATTTGTAACAACCCGATCCGAAAAGTGATGTAACTATTATCGTGTCTTGATAAAATGTCCTTAAATGAAACAAGTAAAACTTGGATATCCGTTGGAGACTCCATCCACAATGTGTCGTAGACCGTCGTCCGACAGTTGACAGTCGTTGAGGCTGTAACGTAAACAACGAGTTGTTTTCTCTCACCAACAACACAAATCTTTCATCTCACAAACTCACTTTTCTCATCTCTCCCACGACGCCATGTGTACATACCAGCAACAACAACTACATGGTCTTATAAATAAACAATACTGCACAGACCTTTCGCTGTCCTTGGTCTATGTCTGTTGATACTTGGGCAGCAAGTGCACTGTGTTGTGGTCTGAAGTACTGAGAAGGGGTTTCTACACTACGTGTAGGCCCTATTGATATTTATGTAGTTGTGGATGAGGCCATCCACACCAGACAACACAAATATTTTGTAGTCCCAGTTCTTTGGTTGTAGGTTCTGAGAACAGACTTTCCCTTGAAGAGCAAAACCTACTCATCAATGGAGTTTTTTAGCGGACCTTCTCACCCACTGCATCAATGAAAGGCCCAATCTTGTAGAGGCGGTCTTGGCAGTTATCAGGCCAGCTTGCCTTGTCATTGACGTGGAATACCCGCTTGATCGTCTTGAAGCGAAAGATAGACATCACGTCCGCAACTTTGCCATACCGCATCTCGACACTCCAGTACATATCTGCACGTGGCATGCGGACAATGCTTGTGTAAAACAACATGCCAATGAACTGTTCGAGTTCTGGCACCGTGATGCCAAGAGGTGTAGTTGCCTTTGTTTGTATTGCGAAAAGGTTGGATTGAGTCACAAAATTTACTTTCATTTCGCCTTCCAGTTGGTCGTTGAAGTAAGTGATAGGTTCATTCACAGGATTACCAGCGGAAGTTTCGCCAAGAAACACTGGTTCAATTGATGGCATGTCAGATGACACCCGTCTGTGCCAAACCGGTTTCTGGGATCTGCTGTCGGCACTAGAGGTTGACGGCACAGGGTGTTCCTCGTCCTGCTTCCTCACTTCCATCTGGCGACATTGGTATTACCATTACAATAAATGCAACTACTAGTACGTTGCAAATAAGTTTCACATTCAAACATACATTCATTACTATCTATTAGGGTATACCAAAAAAATTAATATTGTAAAAATTGATCAATCATGACACCTGAGAAGAGGGTACCCCTAAGTGCAAATGAATAAATAAAAACTAACTAAAACTAGCCAAGCAGATTACACATGCGCGCTCTCACTCACTCACTCACTCAAGGTCTCTCTTACGCAAGGTCTCTGTCCTTGCAGAGTTCACCTTAGGATTGACAGCCAGCAGCTGCTGAGTTGGCTGATTTTAGTTTTGCAGAACAACAAGTCAACTGTTCGATCCAAGTAATGTAGCCTATGTGTACTAACTGTACTATGTGTATTATACTACAATATTTGACTAATATAGCCTATGTGTACTAGCTGTACTATGTGTATTATACTACAATATTTGACTAATATAGCCTATGCGTGCTGACTTTACAACACACAACTACATACATTGGTTTTCAATATATATAATTCATTGCATTTGTATGCTTTGTTCCTTGCCTAACTTATTACACATAACAAACCTTATAATTATGATTCTTACAACATGTAAAAAATAAAAGGTGTGTAACTATATCAACGTTAGCGGACATGGTTCCACCTTCAGTGGGCGGTGAATTTGTCTGTCTCAAGCAGCAGTTGTTTGTTACACAACTTCTTCGTGCATGTGTTATAGACGTCAACGTACCCTATCTTATATATGTCAACGTACCCTATCTTATATATGTCAACGTACCCTATCTTATAGACGTCGACGTACACTATCTTATAGACGTCGACATACTCTATCTTATAGATGTCAACTTACCCTATCTTCAGTCCAGGTTGAGGTCTCTGAGTGTCTCCTCACTGGCGACTGTCATGTTGTGGGCGTCAAGTCTGTAAAGAAGGAGACAAGAGTAAACATGTTAATAAGAAATTAACCCACCAACACCAGCAATAGTTCAAAAGGTTGAGTAAATGTGAGGTTGAATAAATAAAATAGAATTATTTACTATATTCTATAATTTTTATTTGGTACTATACAGCGTGATAAATCGAACACAACAACTCGCACTATAGTTCCCAAAATGTTCTGTGATTCTCTCAGAATTTCGAGCCCCGAGATTACTATAAGTAAAACTTGGATATCCGTTGGAGACTCCATCCACAATGTGTCGTAGACCATCGTCCGACAGTTGACAGTCGTTGAGGCTGTAATGTAAACAATGAGTTGTTTTCTCTCACCAACAACACAAATCTTTCATCTCACAAACTCACTTTTCTCAACACTGCACAGACCTTTCACTGTCCTTGGTCTGTGTAAGTTTCTGTTGATATTTGGGCAGCAATTGCACTGCGTTATGGTCTGAAGTACTGAGAAGGGGTTTCTACACAGCCATGTAGGCCCTATTGATATTGATATAGTTGTGGATGAGGCCGTCCACACGAGACAACACAATTATTTTGTAGTCCCACTTCTTTGGGTTGTAGGTTCTGAGAACAGACTTTCCCTTGAAGAGCACAACCTATCTTTATATCCCACAAACATACATCCAAATAAATCGAACACTACACATTTCTACTTAGTACATATTGTTATAGTAATAGTTCATGAGGTTATCATGCACCTCTTATTTTCTTCTTTCCTCGAAGGGCGAGTAGTCTCGTAGTCACAGGACACTGTCACTGACATCTTCAGTGTCGTCTGTGTCACTTTCTTCGAATTTCTCCATGCATTCTAACTCCAACGAGTCTAGTCATGTTTCACGTCAGTTTCTCACTGTGTGTTTTTCTTTTTGTGCCCTCTTCTTTTTTGGCGCTTGCGTTCCTTGGTGTTCAAACTCCTCATCCATTTCTTTTGTAGCACAGCAGCTTGGAGTGTGATTGAGTGTTGCCTCATTGATGTAGTCTTTCAATTCGTCGTCGTCGCTGCTCGATTCTCCTTGTCCATTTGGACTGAGGAAGTCGGTGAATAACTCTTTCCAGGTTGCTGGGTTGAGTGCCTTCTTTGCCATTTTGAGGAATGGCGCGGAGCGTGTCAGGCGGTAGTGGTGCATTCTCACCTTGAATGCTTCTCGTTCCACCGGTCCTCTCTCCTTCCAGAAGGGATAGTTGGCTGTTATGATTATCAGGATTCTGGGTACTATTGACGCTCCTCTGTTTTTGACTGCAACCTCTGTTGGCGTTCCCTCTGCAAGTTTTCTCATTGTTTGCAGTGTGTCTGCGGTGAAGACTGGCTCTTCAATCAGAGCAACGCTTGCATGTGCTAGTTCCATCAATGGAAAACTAGTGGTTCCCTGTACTGTTGCCGGATACTTGTACAACGCTTGTTGTTTCTTACACAACTTCTTCCTGCATTTGTTATAGACGTCAACGTACCCTATCTTATAAACGTCAACGTACCCTGTCTTCAGTCCAGGTTGATGTCTCGTGAGGTCTCTGAGTGTCTCCTCACTGGCGACTGTCATGTTGTGGGTGTGAAGTCTGTAAAGAAGGAGACAAGAGTAAACATGTTAATAAGAAATTAACCCAACACCAGCAATAGTTCAAAAGGTTGTGTAAATGTGAGGTTGAATAAATAAAATAGAATTATTTACTATATTCCAACAATTATTTGTAACAACCCGATCCGAAAAGTGATGTAACTATTATCGTGTCTTGATAAAATGTCCTTAAATGAAACAAGTAAAACTTGGATATCCGTTGGAGACTCCATCCACAATGTGTCGTAGACCGTCGTCCGACAGTTGACAGTCGTTGAGGCTGTAACGTAAACAACGAGTTGTTTTCTCTCACCAACAACACAAATCTTTCATCTCACAAACTCACTTTTCTCATCTCTCCCACGACGCCATGTGTACATACCAGCAACAACAACTACATGGTCTTATAAATAAACAATACTGCACAGACCTTTCGCTGTCCTTGGTCTATGTCTGTTGATACTTGGGCAGCAAGTGCACTGTGTTGTGGTCTGAAGTACTGAGAAGGGGTTTCTACACTACGTGTAGGCCCTATTGATATTTATGTAGTTGTGGATGAGGCCATCCACACCAGACAACACAAATATTTTGTAGTCCCAGTTCTTTGGTTGTAGGTTCTGAGAACAGACTTTCCCTTGAAGAGCAAAACCTACTCATCAATGGAGTTTTTTAGCGGACCTTCTCACCCACTGCATCAATGAAAGGCCCAATCTTGTAGAG
Organism: Escarpia spicata; assembly: GCA_963995525.1. Classification (NCBI taxonomy): domain Eukaryota; kingdom Metazoa; phylum Annelida; class Polychaeta; order Sabellida; family Siboglinidae; genus Escarpia; species Escarpia spicata. The sequence continues at coordinate 56,162,968 of OZ023213.1, read as the reverse complement.
GCGGTCTTGGCAGTTATCAGGCCAGCTTGCCTTGTCATTGACGTGGAATACCCGCTTGATCGTCTTGAAGCGAAAGATAGACATCACGTCCGCAACTTTGCCATACCGCATCTCGACACTCCAGTACATATCTGCACGTGGCATGCGGACAATGCTTGTGTAAAACAACATGCCAATGAACTGTTCGAGTTCTGGCACCGTGATGCCAAGAGGTGTAGTTGCCTTTGTTTGTATTGCGAAAAGGTTGGATTGAGTCACAAAATTTACTTTCATTTCGCCTTCCAGTTGGTCGTTGAAGTAAGTGATAGGTTCATTCACAGGATTACCAGCGGAAGTTTCGCCAAGAAACACTGGTTCAATTGATGGCATGTCAGATGACACCCGTCTGTGCCAAACCGGTTTCTGGGATCTGCTGTCGGCACTAGAGGTTGACGGCACAGGGTGTTCCTCGTCCTGCTTCCTCACTTCCATCTGGCGACATTGGTATTACCATTACAATAAATGCAACTACTAGTACGTTGCAAATAAGTTTCACATTCAAACATACATTCATTACTATCTATTAGGGTATACCAAAAAAATTAATATTGTAAAAATTGATCAATCATGACACCTGAGAAGAGGGTACCCCTAAGTGCAAATGAATAAATAAAAACTAACTAAAACTAGCCAAGCAGATTACACATGCGCGCTCTCACTCACTCACTCACTCAAGGTCTCTCTTACGCAAGGTCTCTGTCCTTGCAGAGTTCACCTTAGGATTGACAGCCAGCAGCTGCTGAGTTGGCTGATTTTAGTTTTGCAGAACAACAAGTCAACTGTTCGATCCAAGTAATGTAGCCTATGTGTACTAACTGTACTATGTGTATTATACTACAATATTTGACTAATATAGCCTATGTGTACTAGCTGTACTATGTGTATTATACTACAATATTTGACTAATATAGCCTATGCGTGCTGACTTTACAACACACAACTACATACATTGGTTTTCAATATATATAATTCATTGCATTTGTATGCTTTGTTCCTTGCCTAACTTATTACACATAACAAACCTTATAATTATGATTCTTACAACATGTAAAAAATAAAAGGTGTGTAACTATATCAACGTTAGCGGACATGGTTCCACCTTCAGTGGGCGGTGAATTTGTCTGTCTCAAGCAGCAGTTGTTTGTTACACAACTTCTTCGTGCATGTGTTATAGACGTCAACGTACCCTATCTTATATATGTCAACGTACCCTATCTTATATATGTCAACGTACCCTATCTTATAGACGTCGACGTACACTATCTTATAGACGTCGACATACTCTATCTTATAGATGTCAACTTACCCTATCTTCAGTCCAGGTTGAGGTCTCTGAGTGTCTCCTCACTGGCGACTGTCATGTTGTGGGCGTCAAGTCTGTAAAGAAGGAGACAAGAGTAAACATGTTAATAAGAAATTAACCCACCAACACCAGCAATAGTTCAAAAGGTTGAGTAAATGTGAGGTTGAATAAATAAAATAGAATTATTTACTATATTCTATAATTTTTATTTGGTACTATACAGCGTGATAAATCGAACACAACAACTCGCACTATAGTTCCCAAAATGTTTTGTGATTCTCTCAGAATTTCGAGCCCCGAGATTACTATCAGTAAAACTTGGATATCCGTTGGAGACTCCATCCACAATGTGTCGTAGACCATCGTCCGACAGTTGACAGTCGTTGAGGCTGTAATGTAAACAATGAGTTGTTTTCTCTCACCAACAACACAAATCTTTCATCTCACAAACTCACTTTTCTCAACACTGCACAGACCTTTCACTGTCCTTGGTCTGTGTAAGTTTCTGTTGATATTTGGGCAGCAATTGCACTGCGTTATGGTCTGAAGTACTGAGAAGGGGTTTCTACACAGCCATGTAGGCCCTATTGATATTGATATAGTTGTGGATGAGGCCGTCCACACGAGACAACACAATTATTTTGTAGTCCCACTTCTTTGGGTTGTAGGTTCTGAGAACAGACTTTCCCTTGAAGAGCACAACCTATCTTTATATCCCACAAACATACATCCAAATAAATCGAACACTACACATTTCTACTTAGTACATATTGTTATAGTAATAGTTCATGAGGTTATCATGCACCTCTTATTTTCTTCTTTCCTCGAAGGGCGAGTAGTCTCGTAGTCACAGGACACTGTCACTGACATCTTCAGTGTCGTCTGTGTCACTTTCTTCGAATTTCTCCATGCATTCTAACTCCAACGAGTCTAGTCATGTTTCACGTCAGTTTCTCACTGTGTGTTTTTCTTTTTGTGCCCTCTTCTTTTTTGGCGCTTGCGTTCCTTGGTGTTCAAACTCCTCATCCATTTCTTTTGTAGCACAGCAGCTTGGAGTGTGATTGAGTGTTGCCTCATTGATGTAGTCTTTCAATTCGTCGTCGTCGCTGCTCGATTCTCCTTGTCCATTTGGACTGAGGAAGTCGGTGAATAACTCTTTCCAGGTTGCTGGGTTGAGTGCCTTCTTTGCCATTTTGAGGAATGGCGCGGAGCGTGTCAGGCGGTAGTGGTGCATTCTCACCTTGAATGCTTCTCGTTCCACCGGTCCTCTCTCCTTCCAGAAGGGATAGTTGGCTGTTATGATTATCAGGATTCTGGGTACTATTGACGCTCCTCTGTTTTTGACTGCAACCTCTGTTGGCGTTCCCTCTGCAAGTTTTCTCATTGTTTGCAGTGTGTCTGCGGTGAAGACTGGCTCTTCAATCAGAGCAACGCTTGCATGTGCTAGTTCCATCAATGGAAAACTAGTGGTTCCCTGTACTGTTGCCGGATACTTGTACAACGCTTGTTGTTTCTTACACAACTTCTTCCTGCATTTGTTATAGACGTCAACGTACCCTATCTTATAAACGTCAACGTACCCTGTCTTCAGTCCAGGTTGATGTCTCGTGAGGTCTCTGAGTGTCTCCTCACTGGCGACTGTCATGTTGTGGGTGTGAAGTCTGTAAAGAAGGAGACAAGAGTAAACATGTTAATAAGAAATTAACCCAACACCAGCAATAGTTCAAAAGGTTGTGTAAATGTGAGGTTGAATAAATAAAATAGAATTATTTACTATATTCCAACAATTATTTGTAACAACCCGATCCGAAAAGTGATGTAACTATTATCGTGTCTTGATAAAATGTCCTTAAATGAAACAAGTAAAACTTGGATATCCGTTGGAGACTCCATCCACAATGTGTCGTAGACCGTCGTCCGACAGTTGACAGTCGTTGAGGCTGTAACGTAAACAACGAGTTGTTTTCTCTCACCAACAACACAAATCTTTCATCTCACAAACTCACTTTTCTCATCTCTCCCACGACGCCATGTGTACATACCAGCAACAACAACTACATGGTCTTATAAATAAACAATACTGCACAGACCTTTCGCTGTCCTTGGTCTATGTCTGTTGATACTTGGGCAGCAAGTGCACTGTGTTGTGGTCTGAAGTACTGAGAAGGGGTTTCTACACTACGTGTAGGCCCTATTGATATTTATGTAGTTGTGGATGAGGCCATCCACACCAGACAACACAAATATTTTGTAGTCCCAGTTCTTTGGTTGTAGGTTCTGAGAACAGACTTTCCCTTGAAGAGCAAAACCTACTCATCAATGGAGTTTTTTAGCGGACCTTCTCACCCACTGCATCAATGAAAGGCCCAATCTTGTAGAGGCGGTCTTGGCAGTTATCAGGCCAGCTTGCCTTGTCATTGACGTGGAATACCCGCTTGATCGTCTTGAAGCGAAAGATAGACATCACGTCCGCAACTTTGCCATACCGCATCTCGACACTCCAGTACATATCTGCACGTGGCATGCGGACAATGCTTGTGTAAAACAACATGCCAATGAACTGTTCGAGTTCTGGCACCGTGATGCCAAGAGGTGTAGTTGCCTTTGTTTGTATTGCGAAAAGGTTGGATTGAGTCACAAAATTTACTTTCATTTCGCCTTCCAGTTGGTCGTTGAAGTAAGTGATAGGTTCATTCACAGGATTACCAGCGGAAGTTTCGCCAAGAAACACTGGTTCAATTGATGGCATGTCAGATGACACCCGTCTGTGCCAAACCGGTTTCTGGGATCTGCTGTCGGCACTAGAGGTTGACGGCACAGGGTGTTCCTCGTCCTGCTTCCTCACTTCCATCTGGCGACATTGGTATTACCATTACAATAAATGCAACTACTAGTACGTTGCAAATAAGTTTCACATTCAAACATACATTCATTACTATCTATTAGGGTATACCAAAAAAATTAATATTGTAAAAATTGATCAATCATGACACCTGAGAAGAGGGTACCCCTAAGTGCAAATGAATAAATAAAAACTAACTAAAACTAGCCAAGCAGATTACACATGCGCGCTCTCACTCACTCACTCACTCAAGGTCTCTCTTACGCAAGGTCTCTGTCCTTGCAGAGTTCACCTTAGGATTGACAGCCAGCAGCTGCTGAGTTGGCTGATTTTAGTTTTGCAGAACAACAAGTCAACTGTTCGATCCAAGTAATGTAGCCTATGTGTACTAACTGTACTATGTGTATTATACTACAATATTTGACTAATATAGCCTATGTGTACTAGCTGTACTATGTGTATTATACTACAATATTTGACTAATATAGCCTATGCGTGCTGACTTTACAACACACAACTACATACATTGGTTTTCAATATATATAATTCATTGCATTTGTATGCTTTGTTCCTTGCCTAACTTATTACACATAACAAACCTTATAATTATGATTCTTACAACATGTAAAAAATAAAAGGTGTGTAACTATATCAACGTTAGCGGACATGGTTCCACCTTCAGTGGGCGGTGAATTTGTCTGTCTCAAGCAGCAGTTGTTTGTTACACAACTTCTTCGTGCATGTGTTATAGACGTCAACGTACCCTATCTTATATATGTCAACGTACCCTATCTTATATATGTCAACGTACCCTATCTTATAGACGTCGACGTACACTATCTTATAGACGTCGACATACTCTATCTTATAGATGTCAACTTACCCTATCTTCAGTCCAGGTTGAGGTCTCTGAGTGTCTCCTCACTGGCGACTGTCATGTTGTGGGCGTCAAGTCTGTAAAGAAGGAGACAAGAGTAAACATGTTAATAAGAAATTAACCCACCAACACCAGCAATAGTTCAAAAGGTTGAGTAAATGTGAGGTTGAATAAATAAAATAGAATTATTTACTATATTCTATAATTTTTATTTGGTACTATACAGCGTGATAAATCGAACACAACAACTCGCACTATAGTTCCCAAAATGTTCTGTGATTCTCTCAGAATTTCGAGCCCCGAGATTACTATAAGTAAAACTTGGATATCCGTTGGAGACTCCATCCACAATGTGTCGTAGACCATCGTCCGACAGTTGACAGTCGTTGAGGCTGTAATGTAAACAATGAGTTGTTTTCTCTCACCAACAACACAAATCTTTCATCTCACAAACTCACTTTTCTCAACACTGCACAGACCTTTCACTGTCCTTGGTCTGTGTAAGTTTCTGTTGATATTTGGGCAGCAATTGCACTGCGTTATGGTCTGAAGTACTGAGAAGGGGTTTCTACACAGCCATGTAGGCCCTATTGATATTGATATAGTTGTGGATGAGGCCGTCCACACGAGACAACACAATTATTTTGTAGTCCCACTTCTTTGGGTTGTAGGTTCTGAGAACAGACTTTCCCTTGAAGAGCACAACCTATCTTTATATCCCACAAACATACATCCAAATAAATCGAACACTACACATTTCTACTTAGTACATATTGTTATAGTAATAGTTCATGAGGTTATCATGCACCTCTTATTTTCTTCTTTCCTCGAAGGGCGAGTAGTCTCGTAGTCACAGGACACTGTCACTGACATCTTCAGTGTCGTCTGTGTCACTTTCTTCGAATTTCTCCATGCATTCTAACTCCAACGAGTCTAGTCATGTTTCACGTCAGTTTCTCACTGTGTGTTTTTCTTTTTGTGCCCTCTTCTTTTTTGGCGCTTGCGTTCCTTGGTGTTCAAACTCCTCATCCATTTCTTTTGTAGCACAGCAGCTTGGAGTGTGATTGAGTGTTGCCTCATTGATGTAGTCTTTCAATTCGTCGTCGTCGCTGCTCGATTCTCCTTGTCCATTTGGACTGAGGAAGTCGGTGAATAACTCTTTCCAGGTTGCTGGGTTGAGTGCCTTCTTTGCCATTTTGAGGAATGGCGCGGAGCGTGTCAGGCGGTAGTGGTGCATTCTCACCTTGAATGCTTCTCGTTCCACCGGTCCTCTCTCCTTCCAGAAGGGATAGTTGGCTGTTATGATTATCAGGATTCTGGGTACTATTGACGCTCCTCTGTTTTTGACTGCAACCTCTGTTGGCGTTCCCTCTGCAAGTTTTCTCATTGTTTGCAGTGTGTCTGCGGTGAAGACTGGCTCTTCAATCAGAGCAACGCTTGCATGTGCTAGTTCCATCAATGGAAAACTAGTGGTTCCCTGTACTGTTGCCGGATACTTGTACAACGCTTGTTGTTTCTTACACAACTTCTTCCTGCATTTGTTATAGACGTCAACATACCCTATCTTATAAACGTCAACGTACCCTGTCTTCAGTCCAGGTTGATGTCTCGTGAGGTCTCTGAGTGTCTCCTCACTGGCGACTGTCATGTTGTGGGTGTGAAGTCTGTAAAGAAGGAGACAAGAGTAAACATGTTAATAAGAAATTAACCCAACACCAGCAATAGTTCAAAAGGTTGTGTAAATGTGAGGTTGAATAAATAAAATAGAATTATTTACTATATTCCAACAATTATTTGTAACAACCCGATCCGAAAAGTGATGTAACTATTATCGTGTCTTGATAAAATGTCCTTAAATGAAACAAGTAAAACTTGGATATCCGTTGGAGACTCCATCCACAATGTGTCGTAGACCGTCGTCCGACAGTTGACAGTCGTTGAGGCTGTAACGTAAACAACGAGTTGTTTTCTCTCACCAACAACACAAATCTTTCATCTCACAAACTCACTTTTCTCATCTCTCCCACGACGCCATGTGTACATACCAGCAACAACAACTACATGGTCTTATAAATAAACAATACTGCACAGACCTTTCGCTGTCCTTGGTCTATGTCTGTTGATACTTGGGCAGCAAGTGCACTGTGTTGTGGTCTGAAGTACTGAGAAGGGGTTTCTACACTACGTGTAGGCCCTATTGATATTTATGTAGTTGTGGATGAGGCCATCCACACCAGACAACACAAATATTTTGTAGTCCCAGTTCTTTGGTTGTAGGTTCTGAGAACAGACTTTCCCTTGAAGAGCAAAACCTACTCATCAATGGAGTTTTTTAGCGGACCTTCTCACCCACTGCATCAATGAAAGGCCCAATCTTGTAGAGGCGGTCTTGGCAGTTATCAGGCCAGCTTGCCTTGTCATTGACGTGGAATACCCGCTTGATCGTCTTGAAGCGAAAGATAGACATCACGTCCGCAACTTTGCCATACCGCATCTCGACACTCCAGTACATATCTGCACGTGGCATGCGGACAATGCTTGTGTAAAACAACATGCCAATGAACTGTTCGAGTTCTGGCACCGTGATGCCAAGAGGTGTAGTTGCCTTTGTTTGTATTGCGAAAAGGTTGGATTGAGTCACAAAATTTACTTTCATTTCGCCTTCCAGTTGGTCGTTGAAGTAAGTGATAGGTTCATTCACAGGATTACCAGCGGAAGTTTCGCCAAGAAACACTGGTTCAATTGATGGCATGTCAGATGACACCCGTCTGTGCCAAACCGGTTTCTGGGATCTGCTGTCGGCACTAGAGGTTGACGGCACAGGGTGTTCCTCGTCCTGCTTCCTCACTTCCATCTGGCGACATTGGTATTACCATTACAATAAATGCAACTACTAGTACGTTGCAAATAAGTTTCACATTCAAACATACATTCATTACTATCTATTAGGGTATACCAAAAAAATTAATATTGTAAAAATTGATCAATCATGACACCTGAGAAGAGGGTACCCCTAAGTGCAAATGAATAAATAAAAACTAACTAAAACTAGCCAAGCAGATTACACATGCGCGCTCTCACTCACTCACTCACTCAAGGTCTCTCTTACGCAAGGTCTCTGTCCTTGCAGAGTTCACCTTAGGATTGACAGCCAGCAGCTGCTGAGTTGGCTGATTTTAGTTTTGCAGAACAACAAGTCAACTGTTCGATCCAAGTAATGTAGCCTATGTGTACTAACTGTACTATGTGTATTATACTACAATATTTGACTAATATAGCCTATGTGTACTAGCTGTACTATGTGTATTATACTACAATATTTGACTAATATAGCCTATGCGTGCTGACTTTACAACACACAACTACATACATTGGTTTTCAATATATATAATTCATTGCATTTGTATGCTTTGTTCCTTGCCTAACTTATTACACATAACAAACCTTATAATTATGATTCTTACAACATGTAAAAAATAAAAGGTGTGTAACTATATCAACGTTAGCGGACATGGTTCCACCTTCAGTGGGCGGTGAATTTGTCTGTCTCAAGCAGCAGTTGTTTGTTACACAACTTCTTCGTGCATGTGTTATAGACGTCAACGTACCCTATCTTATATATGTCAACGTACCCTATCTTATATATGTCAACGTACCCTATCTTATAGACGTCGACGTACACTATCTTATAGACGTCGACATACTCTATCTTATAGATGTCAACTTACCCTATCTTCAGTCCAGGTTGAGGTCTCTGAGTGTCTCCTCACTGGCGACTGTCATGTTGTGGGCGTCAAGTCTGTAAAGAAGGAGACAAGAGTAAACATGTTAATAAGAAATTAACCCACCAACACCAGCAATAGTTCAAAAGGTTGAGTAAATGTGAGGTTGAATAAATAAAATAGAATTATTTACTATATTCTATAATTTTTATTTGGTACTATACAGCGTGATAAATCGAACACAACAACTCGCACTATAGTTCCCAAAATGTTCTGTGATTCTCTCAGAATTTCGAGCCCCGAGATTACTATAAGTAAAACTTGGATATCCGTTGGAGACTCCATCCACAATGTGTCGTAGACCATCGTCCGACAGTTGACAGTCGTTGAGGCTGTAATGTAAACAATGAGTTGTTTTCTCTCACCAACAACACAAATCTTTCATCTCACAAACTCACTTTTCTCAACACTGCACAGACCTTTCACTGTCCTTGGTCTGTGTAAGTTTCTGTTGATATTTGGGCAGCAATTGCACTGCGTTATGGTCTGAAGTACTGAGAAGGGGTTTCTACACAGCCATGTAGGCCCTATTGATATTGATATAGTTGTGGATGAGGCCGTCCACACGAGACAACACAATTATTTTGTAGTCCCACTTCTTTGGGTTGTAGGTTCTGAGAACAGACTTTCCCTTGAAGAGCACAACCTATCTTTATATCCCACAAACATACATCCAAATAAATCGAACACTACACATTTCTACTTAGTACATATTGTTATAGTAATAGTTCATGAGGTTATCATGCACCTCTTATTTTCTTCTTTCCTCGAAGGGCGAGTAGTCTCGTAGTCACAGGACACTGTCACTGACATCTTCAGTGTCGTCTGTGTCACTTTCTTCGAATTTCTCCATGCATTCTAACTCCAACGAGTCTAGTCATGTTTCACGTCAGTTTCTCACTGTGTGTTTTTCTTTTTGTGCCCTCTTCTTTTTTGGCGCTTGCGTTCCTTGGTGTTCAAACTCCTCATCCATTTCTTTTGTAGCACAGCAGCTTGGAGTGTGATTGAGTGTTGCCTCATTGATGTAGTCTTTCAATTCGTCGTCGTCGCTGCTCGATTCTCCTTGTCCATTTGGACTGAGGAAGTCGGTGAATAACTCTTTCCAGGTTGCTGGGTTGAGTGCCTTCTTTGCCATTTTGAGGAATGGCGCGGAGCGTGTCAGGCGGTAGTGGTGCATTCTCACCTTGAATGCTTCTCGTTCCACCGGTCCTCTCTCCTTCCAGAAGGGATAGTTGGCTGTTATGATTATCAGGATTCTGGGTACTATTGACGCTCCTCTGTTTTTGACTGCAACCTCTGTTGGCGTTCCCTCTGCAAGTTTTCTCATTGTTTGCAGTGTGTCTGCGGTGAAGACTGGCTCTTCAATCAGAGCAACGCTTGCATGTGCTAGTTCCATCAATGGAAAACTAGTGGTTCCCTGTACTGTTGCCGGATACTTGTACAACGCTTGTTGTTTCTTACACAACTTCTTCCTGCATTTGTTATAGACGTCAACATACCCTATCTTATAAACGTCAACGTACCCTGTCTTCAGTCCAGGTTGATGTCTCGTGAGGTCTCTGAGTGTCTCCTCACTGGCGACTGTCATGTTGTGGGTGTGAAGTCTGTAAAGAAGGAGACAAGAGTAAACATGTTAATAAGAAATTAACCCAACACCAGCAATAGTTCAAAAGGTTGTGTAAATGTGAGGTTGAATAAATAAAATAGAATTATTTACTATATTCCAACAATTATTTGTAACAACCCGATCCGAAAAGTGATGTAACTATTATCGTGTCTTGATAAAATGTCCTTAAATGAAACAAGTAAAACTTGGATATCCGTTGGAGACTCCATCCACAATGTGTCGTAGACCGTCGTCCGACAGTTGACAGTCGTTGAGGCTGTAACGTAAACAACGAGTTGTTTTCTCTCACCAACAACACAAATCTTTCATCTCACAAACTCACTTTTCTCATCTCTCCCACGACGCCATGTGTACATACCAGCAACAACAACTACATGGTCTTATAAATAAACAATACTGCACAGACCTTTCGCTGTCCTTGGTCTATGTCTGTTGATACTTGGGCAGCAAGTGCACTGTGTTGTGGTCTGAAGTACTGAGAAGGGGTTTCTACACTACGTGTAGGCCCTATTGATATTTATGTAGTTGTGGATGAGGCCATCCACACCAGACAACACAAATATTTTGTAGTCCCAGTTCTTTGGTTGTAGGTTCTGAGAACAGACTTTCCCTTGAAGAGCAAAACCTACTCATCAATGGAGTTTTTTAGCGGACCTTCTCACCCACTGCATCAATGAAAGGCCCAATCTTGTAGAGGCGGTCTTGGCAGTTATCAGGCCAGCTTGCCTTGTCATTGACGTGGAATACCCGCTTGATCGTCTTGAAGCGAAAGATAGACATCACGTCCGCAACTTTGCCATACCGCATCTCGACACTCCAGTACATATCTGCACGTGGCATGCGGACAATGCTTGTGTAAAACAACATGCCAATGAACTGTTCGAGTTCTGGCACCGTGATGCCAAGAGGTGTAGTTGCCTTTGTTTGTATTGCGAAAAGGTTGGATTGAGTCACAAAATTTACTTTCATTTCGCCTTCCAGTTGGTCGTTGAAGTAAGTGATAGGTTCATTCACAGGATTACCAGCGGAAGTTTCGCCAAGAAACACTGGTTCAATTGATGGCATGTCAGATGACACCCGTCTGTGCCAAACCGGTTTCTGGGATCTGCTGTCGGCACTAGAGGTTGACGGCACAGGGTGTTCCTCGTCCTGCTTCCTCACTTCCATCTGGCGACATTGGTATTACCATTACAATAAATGCAACTACTAGTACGTTGCAAATAAGTTTCACATTCAAACATACATTCATTACTATCTATTAGGGTATACCAAAAAAATTAATATTGTAAAAATTGATCAATCATGACACCTGAGAAGAGGGTACCCCTAAGTGCAAATGAATAAATAAAAACTAACTAAAACTAGCCAAGCAGATTACACATGCGCGCTCTCACTCACTCACTCACTCAAGGTCTCTCTTACGCAAGGTCTCTGTCCTTGCAGAGTTCACCTTAGGATTGACAGCCAGCAGCTGCTGAGTTGGCTGATTTTAGTTTTGCAGAACAACAAGTCAACTGTTCGATCCAAGTAATGTAGCCTATGTGTACTAACTGTACTATGTGTATTATACTACAATATTTGACTAATATAGCCTATGTGTACTAGCTGTACTATGTGTATTATACTACAATATTTGACTAATATAGCCTATGCGTGCTGACTTTACAACACACAACTACATACATTGGTTTTCAATATATATAATTCATTGCATTTGTATGCTTTGTTCCTTGCCTAACTTATTACACATAACAAACCTTATAATTATGATTCTTACAACATGTAAAAAATAAAAGGTGTGTAACTATATCAACGTTAGCGGACATGGTTCCACCTTCAGTGGGCGGTGAATTTGTCTGTCTCAAGCAGCAGTTGTTTGTTACACAACTTCTTCGTGCATGTGTTATAGACGTCAACGTACCCTATCTTATATATGTCAACGTACCCTATCTTATATATGTCAACGTACCCTATCTTATAGACGTCGACGTACACTATCTTATAGACGTCGACATACTCTATCTTATAGATGTCAACTTACCCTATCTTCAGTCCAGGTTGAGGTCTCTGAGTGTCTCCTCACTGGCGACTGTCATGTTGTGGGCGTCAAGTCTGTAAAGAAGGAGACAAGAGTAAACATGTTAATAAGAAATTAACCCACCAACACCAGCAATAGTTCAAAAGGTTGAGTAAATGTGAGGTTGAATAAATAAAATAGAATTATTTACTATATTCTATAATTTTTATTTGGTACTATACAGCGTGATAAATCGAACACAACAACTCGCACTATAGTTCCCAAAATGTTCTGTGATTCTCTCAGAATTTCGAGCCCCGAGATTACTATAAGTAAAACTTGGATATCCGTTGGAGACTCCATCCACAATGTGTCGTAGACCATCGTCCGACAGTTGACAGTCGTTGAGGCTGTAATGTAAACAATGAGTTGTTTTCTCTCACCAACAACACAAATCTTTCATCTCACAAACTCACTTTTCTCAACACTGCACAGACCTTTCACTGTCCTTGGTCTGTGTAAGTTTCTGTTGATATTTGGGCAGCAATTGCACTGCGTTATGGTCTGAAGTACTGAGAAGGGGTTTCTACACAGCCATGTAGGCCCTATTGATATTGATATAGTTGTGGATGAGGCCGTCCACACGAGACAACACAATTATTTTGTAGTCCCACTTCTTTGGGTTGTAGGTTCTGAGAACAGACTTTCCCTTGAAGAGCACAACCTATCTTTATATCCCACAAACATACATCCAAATAAATCGAACACTACACATTTCTACTTAGTACATATTGTTATAGTAATAGTTCATGAGGTTATCATGCACCTCTTATTTTCTTCTTTCCTCGAAGGGCGAGTAGTCTCGTAGTCACAGGACACTGTCACTGACATCTTCAGTGTCGTCTGTGTCACTTTCTTCGAATTTCTCCATGCATTCTAACTCCAACGAGTCTAGTCATGTTTCACGTCAGTTTCTCACTGTGTGTTTTTCTTTTTGTGCCCTCTTCTTTTTTGGCGCTTGCGTTCCTTGGTGTTCAAACTCCTCATCCATTTCTTTTGTAGCACAGCAGCTTGGAGTGTGATTGAGTGTTGCCTCATTGATGTAGTCTTTCAATTCGTCGTCGTCGCTGCTCGATTCTCCTTGTCCATTTGGACTGAGGAAGTCGGTGAATAACTCTTTCCAGGTTGCTGGGTTGAGTGCCTTCTTTGCCATTTTGAGGAATGGCGCGGAGCGTGTCAGGCGGTAGTGGTGCATTCTCACCTTGAATGCTTCTCGTTCCACCGGTCCTCTCTCCTTCCAGAAGGGATAGTTGGCTGTTATGATTATCAGGATTCTGGGTACTATTGACTCTGTTTTTGACTGCAACCTCTGTTGGCGTTCCCTCTGCAAGTTTTCTCATTGTTTGCAGTGTGTCTGCAGTGAAGACTGGCTCTTCAATCAGAGCAACGCTTGCATGTGCTAGTTCCATCAATGGAAAACTAGTGGTTCCCTGTACTGTTGCCGGATACTTGTACAACGCTTGTTGTTTCTTACACAACTTCTTCCTGCATTTGTTATAGACGTCAACGTACCCTATCTTATAAACGTCAACGTACCCTATCTTCAGTCCAGGTTGATGTCTCGTGAGGTCTCTGAGTGTCTCCTCACTGGCGACTGTCATGTTGTGGGTGTGAAGTCTGTAAAGAAGGAGACAAGAGTAAACATGTTAATAAGAAATTAACCCAACACCAGCAATAGTTCAAAAGGTTGGGTAAATGTGAAGTTGAATAAATAAAATAGAATTATTTACTATATTCCAACAATTATTTGTAACAACCCGATCCGAAAAGTGATGTAACTATTATCGTGTCTTGATAAAATGTCCTTAAATGAAACAAGTAAAACTTGGATATCCGTTGGAGACTCCATCCACAATGTGTCGTAGACCGTCGTCCGACAGTTGACAGTCGTTGAGGCTGTAACGTAAACAACGAGTTGTTTTCTCTCACCAACAACACAAATCTTTCATCTCACAAACTCACTTTTCTCATCTCTCCCACGACGCCATGTGTACATACCAGCAACAACAACTACATGGTCTTATAAATAAACAATACTGCACAGACCTTTCGCTGTCCTTGGTCTATGTCTGTTGATACTTGGGCAGCAAGTGCACTGTGTTGTGGTCTGAAGTACTGAGAAGGGGTTTCTACACTACGTGTAGGCCCTATTGATATTTATGTAGTTGTGGATGAGGCCATCCACACCAGACAACACAAATATTTTGTAGTCCCAGTTCTTTGGTTGTAGGTTCTGAGAACAGACTTTCCCTTGAAGAGCAAAACCTACTCATCAATGGAGTTTTTTAGCGGACCTTCTCACCCACTGCATCAATGAAAGGCCCAATCTTGTAGAGGCGGTCTTGGCAGTTATCAGGCCAGCTTGCCTTGTCATTGACGTGGAATACCCGCTTGATCGTCTTGAAGCGAAAGATAGACATCACGTCCGCAACTTTGCCATACCGCATCTCGACACTCCAGTACATATCTGCACGTGGCATGCGGACAATGCTTGTGTAAAACAACATGCCAATGAACTGTTCGAGTTCTGGCACCGTGATGCCAAGAGATGTAGTTGCCTTTGTTTGTATTGCGAAAAGGTTGGATTGAGTCACAAAATTTACTTTCATTTCGCCTTCCAGTTGGTCGTTGAAGCAAGTGATAGGTTCATTCACAGGATTACCAGCGGAAGTTTCGCCAAGAAACACTGGTTCAATTGATGGCATGTCAGATGACACCTGTCTGTGCCAAACCGGTTTCTGGGATCTGCTGTCGGCACTAGAGGTTGACGGCACAGGGTGTTCCTCGTCCTGCTTCCTCACTTCCATCTGGCAACATTGGTATTACCATTACAATAAATGCAACTACTAGTACGTTGCAAATAAGTTTCACATTCAAACATACATTCATTACTATCTATTAGGGTATACCAAAAAAATTAATATTGTAAAAATTGATCAATCATGACACCTGAGAAGAGGGTACCCCTAAGTGCAAATGAATAAATAAAAACTAACTAAAACTAGCCAAGCAGATTACACATGCGCGCTCTCACTCACTCACTCACTCAAGGTCTCTCTTACGCAAGGTCTCTGTCCTTGCAGAGTTCACCTTAGGATTGACAGCCAGCAGCTGCTGAGTTGGCTGTTTTAGTTTTGCAGAACAACAAGTCAACTGTTCGATCCAAGTAATGTAGCCTATGTGTACTAGCTGTACTATGTGTATTATACTACAATATTTGACTAATATAGCCTATGCGTGCTGACTTTACAACACACAACTACACACATTGGTTTTCAATATATATAATTTATTGCATTTGTATGCTTTGTTCCTTGCCTAACTTATTACACATAACGAACCTTATAATTATGATTCTTACAACATGTAAAAAATAAAAGGTGTGTAACTATATCAACGTTAGCGGACATGGTTCCACCTTCAGTGGGCGGTGAATTTGTCTGTCTCAAACAGCAGTTGTTTGTTACACAACTTCTTCGTGCATGTGTTATAGACGTCAACGTACCCTATCTTATATATGTCAACGTACCCTATCTTATAGACGTCGACGTACACTATCTTATAGACGTCGACATACTCTATCTTATAGATGTCAACTTACCCTATCTTCAGTCCAGGTTGAGGTCTCTGAGTGTCTCCTCACTGGCGACTGTCATGTTGTGGGCGTCAAGTCTGTAAAGAAGGAGACAAGAGTAAACATGTTAATAAGAAATTAACCCACCAACACCAGCAATAGTTCAAAAGGTTGAGTAAATGTGAGGTTGAATAAATAAAATAGAATTATTTACTATATTCTATAATTTTTATTTGGTACTATACAGCGTGATATATCGAACACAACAACTCGCACTATAGTTCCCAAAATGTTCTGTGATTCTCTCAGAATTTCGAGCCCCGAGATTACTATAAGTAAAACTTGGATATCCGTTGGAGACTCCATCCACAATGTGTCGTAGACCATCGTCCGACAGTTGACAGTCGTTGAGGCTGTAATGTAAACAATGAGTTGTTTTCTCTCACCAACAACACAAATCTTTCATCTCACAAACTCACTTTTCTCAACACTGCACAGACCTTTCACTGTCCTTGGTCTGTGTAAGTTTCTGTTGATATTTGGGCAGCAATTGCACTGCGTTATGGTCTGAAGTACTGAGAAGGGGTTTCTACACAGCCATGTAGGCCCTATTGATATTGATATAGTTGTGGATGAGGCCGTCCACACGAGACAACACAATTATTTTGTAGTCCCACTTCTTTGGGTTGTAGGTTCTGAGAACAGACTTTCCCTTGAAGAGCACAACCTATCTTTATATCCCACAAACATACATCCAAATAAATCGAACACTACACATTTCTACTTAGTACATATTGTTATAGTAATAGTTCATGAGGTTATCATGCACCTCTTATTTTCTTCTTTCCTCGAAGGGCGAGTAGTCTCGTAGTCACAGGACACTGTCACTGACATCTTCAGTGTCGTCTGTGTCACTTTCTTCGAATTTCTCCATGCATTCTAACTCCAACGAGTCTAGTCATGTTTCACGTCAGTTTCTCACTGTGTGTTTTTCTTTTTGTGCCCTCTTCTTTTTTGGCGCTTGCGTTCCTTGGTGTTCAAACTCCTCATCCATTTCTTTTGTAGCACAGCAGCTTGGAGTGTGATTGAGTGTTGCCTCATTGATGTAGTCTTTCAATTCGTCGTCGTCGCTGCTCGATTCTCCTTGTCCATTTGGACTGAGGAAGTCGGTGAATAACTCTTTCCAGGTTGCTGGGTTGAGTGCCTTCTTTGCCATCTTGAGGAATGGCGTGGAGCGTGTCAGGCGGTAGTGGTGCATTCTCACCTTGAATGCTTCTCGTTCCACCGGTCCTCTCTCCTTCCAGAAGGGATAGTTGGCTGTTATGATTATCAGGATTCTGGGTACTATTGACGCTCCTCTGTTTTTGACTGCAACCTCTGTTGGCGTTCCCTCTGCAAGTTTTCTCATTGTTTGCAGTGTGTCTGCGGTGAAGACTGGCTCTTCAATCAGAGCAACGCTTGCATGTGCTAGTTCCATCAATGGAAAACTAGTGGTTCCCTGTACTGTTGCCGGATACTTGTACAACGCTTGTTGTTTGTTACACAACTTCTTCCTGCATGTGTTATAGACGTCAACGTACCCTATCTTATAAACGTCAACGTACCCTATCTTATAAACGTCAACGTACCCTATCTTCAGTCCAGGTTGATGTCTCGTGAGGTCTCTGAGTGTCTCCTCACTGGCGACTGTCATGTTGTGGGTGTGAAGTCTGTAAAGAAGGAGACAAGAGTAAACATGTTAATAAGAAATTAACCCAACACCAGCAATAGTTCAAAAGGTTGTGTAAATGTGAGGTTGAATAAATAAAATAGAATTATTTACTATATTCCAACAATTATTTGTAACAACCCGATCCGAAAAGTGATGTAACTATTATCGTGTCTTGATAAAATGTCCTTAAATGAAACAAGTAAAACTTGGATATCCGTTGGAGACTCCATCCACAATGTGTCGTAGACCGTCGTCCGACAGTTGACAGTCGTTGAGGCTGTAACGTAAACAACGAGTTGTTTTCTCTCACCAACAACACAAATCTTTCATCTCACAAACTCACTTTTCTCATCTCACCCACGACGCCATGTGTACATACCAGCAACAACAACTACATGGTCTTATAAATAAACAATACAGCACAGACCTTTCGCTGTCCTTGGTCTGTGTCTGTTGATACTTGGGCAGCAAGTGCACTGTGTTGTGGTCTGAAGTACTGAGAAGGGGTTTCTACACTACGTGTAGGCCCTATTGATATTTATGTAGTTGTGGATGAGGCCATCCACATCAGACAACACAAATATTTTGTAGTCCCAGTTCTTTGGTTGTAGGCTCTGAGAACAGACTTTCCCTTGAAGAGCAAAACCTACTCATCAATGGAGTTTTTTAGCGGACCTTCTCACCCACTGCATCAATGAAAGGCCCAATCTTGTAGAGGCGGTCTTGGCAGTTATCAGGCCAGCTTGCCTTGTCATTGACGTGGAATACCCGCTTGATCGTCTTGAAGCGAAAGATAGACATCACGTCCGCAACTTTGCCATACCGCATCTCGACACTCCAGTACATATCTGCACGTGGCATGCGGACAATGCTTGTGTAAAACAACATGCCAATGAACTGTTCGAGTTCTGGCACCGTGATGCCAAGAGGTGTAGTTGCCTTTGTTTGTATTGCGAAAAGGTTGGATTGAGTCACAAAATTTACTTTCATTTCGCCTTCCAGTTGGTCGTTGAAGTAAGTGATAGGTTCATTCACAGGATTACCAGCGGAAGTTTCGCCAAGAAACACTGGTTCAATTGATGGCATGTCAGATGACACCTGTCTGTGCCAAACCGGTTTCTGGGATCTGCTGTCGGCACTAGAGGTTGACGGCACAGGGTGTTCCTCGTCCTGCTTCCTCACTTCCATCTGGCGACATTGGTATTACCATTACAATAAATGCAACTACTAGTACGTTGCAAATAAGTTTCACATTCAAACATACATTCATTACTATCTATTAGGGTATACCAAAAAAATTAATATTGTAAAAATTGATCAATCATGACACCTGAGAAGAGGGTACCCCTAAGTGCAAATGAATAAATAAAAACTAACTAAAACTAGCCAAGCAGATTACACATGCGCGCTCTCACTCACTCACTCACTCAAGGTCTCTCTTACGCAAGGTCTCTGTCCTTGCAGAGTTCACCTTAGGATTGACAGCCAGCAGCTGCTGAGTTGGCTGATTTTAGTTTTGCAGAACAACAAGTCAACTGTTCGATCCAAGTAATGTAGCCTATGTGTACTAACTGTACTATGTGTATTATACTACAATATTTGACTAATATAGCCTATGTGTACTAGCTGTACTATGTGTATTATACTACAATATTTGACTAATATAGCCTATGCGTGCTGACTTTACAACACACAACTACATACATTGGTTTTCAATATATATAATTCATTGCATTTGTATGCTTTGTTCCTTGCCTAACTTATTACACATAACAAACCTTATAATTATGATTCTTACAACATGTAAAAAATAAAAGGTGTGTAACTATATCAACGTTAGCGGACATGGTTCCACCTTCAGTGGGCGGTGAATTTGTCTGTCTCAAGCAGCAGTTGTTTGTTACACAACTTCTTCGTGCATGTGTTATAGACGTCAACGTACCCTATCTTATATATGTCAACGTACCCTATCTTATATATGTCAACGTACCCTATCTTATAGACGTCGACGTACACTATCTTATAGACGTCGACATACTCTATCTTATAGATGTCAACTTACCCTATCTTCAGTCCAGGTTGAGGTCTCTGAGTGTCTCCTCACTGGCGACTGTCATGTTGTGGGCGTCAAGTCTGTAAAGAAGGAGACAAGAGTAAACATGTTAATAAGAAATTAACCCACCAACACCAGCAATAGTTCAAAAGGTTGAGTAAATGTGAGGTTGAATAAATAAAATAGAATTATTTACTATATTCTATAATTTTTATTTGGTACTATACAGCGTGATAAATCGAACACAACAACTCGCACTATAGTTCCCAAAATGTTCTGTGATTCTCTCAGAATTTCGAGCCCCGAGATTACTATAAGTAAAACTTGGATATCCGTTGGAGACTCCATCCACAATGTGTCGTAGACCATCGTCCGACAGTTGACAGTCGTTGAGGCTGTAATGTAAACAATGAGTTGTTTTCTCTCACCAACAACACAAATCTTTCATCTCACAAACTCACTTTTCTCAACACTGCACAGACCTTTCACTGTCCTTGGTCTGTGTAAGTTTCTGTTGATATTTGGGCAGCAATTGCACTGCGTTATGGTCTGAAGTACTGAGAAGGGGTTTCTACACAGCCATGTAGGCCCTATTGATATTGATATAGTTGTGGATGAGGCCGTCCACACGAGACAACACAATTATTTTGTAGTCCCACTTCTTTGGGTTGTAGGTTCTGAGAACAGACTTTCCCTTGAAGAGCACAACCTATCTTTATATCCCACAAACATACATCCAAATAAATCGAACACTACACATTTCTACTTAGTACATATTGTTATAGTAATAGTTCATGAGGTTATCATGCACCTCTTATTTTCTTCTTTCCTCGAAGGGCGAGTAGTCTCGTAGTCACAGGACACTGTCACTGACATCTTCAGTGTCGTCTGTGTCACTTTCTTCGAATTTCTCCATGCATTCTAACTCCAACGAGTCTAGTCATGTTTCACGTCAGTTTCTCACTGTGTGTTTTTCTTTTTGTGCCCTCTTCTTTTTTGGCGCTTGCGTTCCTTGGTGTTCAAACTCCTCATCCATTTCTTTTGTAGCACAGCAGCTTGGAGTGTGATTGAGTGTTGCCTCATTGATGTAGTCTTTCAATTCGTCGTCGTCGCTGCTCGATTCTCCTTGTCCATTTGGACTGAGGAAGTCGGTGAATAACTCTTTCCAGGTTGCTGGGTTGAGTGCCTTCTTTGCCATTTTGAGGAATGGCGCGGAGCGTGTCAGGCGGTAGTGGTGCATTCTCACCTTGAATGCTTCTCGTTCCACCGGTCCTCTCTCCTTCCAGAAGGGATAGTTGGCTGTTATGATTATCAGGATTCTGGGTACTATTGACTCTGTTTTTGACTGCAACCTCTGTTGGCGTTCCCTCTGCAAGTTTTCTCATTGTTTGCAGTGTGTCTGCAGTGAAGACTGGCTCTTCAATCAGAGCAACGCTTGCATGTGCTAGTTCCATCAATGGAAAACTAGTGGTTCCCTGTACTGTTGCCGGATACTTGTACAACGCTTGTTGTTTCTTACACAACTTCTTCCTGCATTTGTTATAGACGTCAACGTACCCTATCTTATAAACGTCAACGTACCCTATCTTCAGTCCAGGTTGATGTCTCGTGAGGTCTCTGAGTGTCTCCTCACTGGCGACTGTCATGTTGTGGGTGTGAAGTCTGTAAAGAAGGAGACAAGAGTAAACATGTTAATAAGAAATTAACCCAACACCAGCAATAGTTCAAAAGGTTGTGTAAATGTGAGGTTGAATAAATAAAATAGAATTATTTACTATATTCCAACAATTATTTGTAACAACCCGATCCGAAAAGTGATGTAACTATTATCGTGTCTTGATAAAATGTCCTTAAATGAAACAAGTAAAACTTGGATATCCGTTGGAGACTCCATCCACAATGTGTCGTAGACCGTCGTCCGACAGTTGACAGTCGTTGAGGCTGTAACGTAAACAACGAGTTGTTTTCTCTCACCAACAACACAAATCTTTCATCTCACAAACTCACTTTTCTCATCTCACCCACGACGCCATGTGTACATACCAGCAACAACAACTACATGGTCTTATAAATAAACAATACAGCACAGACCTTTCGCTGTCCTTGGTCTGTGTCTGTTGATACTTGGGCAGCAAGTGCACTGTGTTGTGGTCTGAAGTACTGAGAAGGGGTTTCTACACTACGTGTAGGCCCTATTGATATTTATGTAGTTGTGGATGAGGCCATCCACATCAGACAACACAAATATTTTGTAGTCCCAGTTCTTTGGTTGTAGGCTCTGAGAACAGACTTTCCCTTGAAGAGCAAAACCTACTCATCAATGGAGTTTTTTAGCGGACCTTCTCACCCACTGCATCAATGAAAGGCCCAATCTTGTAGAGGCGGTCTTGGCAGTTATCAGGCCAGCTTGCCTTGTCATTGACGTGGAATACCCGCTTGATCGTCTTGAAGCGAAAGATAGACATCACGTCCGCAACTTTGCCATACCGCATCTCGACACTCCAGTACATATCTGCACGTGGCATGCGGACAATGCTTGTGTAAAACAACATGCCAATGAACTGTTCGAGTTCTGGCACCGTGATGCCAAGAGGTGTAGTTGCCTTTGTTTGTATTGCGAAAAGGTTGGATTGAGTCACAAAATTTACTTTCATTTCGCCTTCCAGTTGGTCGTTGAAGTAAGTGATAGGTTCATTCACAGGATTACCAGCGGAAGTTTCGCCAAGAAACACTGGTTCAATTGATGGCATGTCAGATGACACCTGTCTGTGCCAAACCGGTTTCTGGGATCTGCTGTCGGCACTAGAGGTTGACGGCACAGGGTGTTCCTCGTCCTGCTTCCTCACTTCCATCTGGCGACATTGGTATTACCATTACAATAAATGCAACTACTAGTACGTTGCAAATAAGTTTCACATTCAAACATACATTCATTACTATCTATTAGGGTATACCAAAAAAATTAATATTGTAAAAATTGATCAATCATGACACCTGAGAAGAGGGTACCCCTAAGTGCAAATGAATAAATAAAAACTAACTAAAACTAGCCAAGCAGATTACACATGCGCGCTCTCACTCACTCACTCACTCAAGGTCTCTCTTACGCAAGGTCTCTGTCCTTGCAGAGTTCACCTTAGGATTGACAGCCAGCAGCTGCTGAGTTGGCTGATTTTAGTTTTGCAGAACAACAAGTCAACTGTTCGATCCAAGTAATGTAGCCTATGTGTACTAACTGTACTATGTGTATTATACTACAATATTTGACTAATATAGCCTATGTGTACTAGCTGTACTATGTGTATTATACTACAATATTTGACTAATATAGCCTATGCGTGCTGACTTTACAACACACAACTACATACATTGGTTTTCAATATATATAATTCATTGCATTTGTATGCTTTGTTCCTTGCCTAACTTATTACACATAACAAACCTTATAATTATGATTCTTACAACATGTAAAAAATAAAAGGTGTGTAACTATATCAACGTTAGCGGACATGGTTCCACCTTCAGTGGGCGGTGAATTTGTCTGTCTCAAGCAGCAGTTGTTTGTTACACAACTTCTTCGTGCATGTGTTATAGACGTCAACGTACCCTATCTTATATATGTCAACGTACCCTATCTTATATATGTCAACGTACCCTATCTTATAGACGTCGACGTACACTATCTTATAGACGTCGACATACTCTATCTTATAGATGTCAACTTACCCTATCTTCAGTCCAGGTTGAGGTCTCTGAGTGTCTCCTCACTGGCGACTGTCATGTTGTGGGCGTCAAGTCTGTAAAGAAGGAGACAAGAGTAAACATGTTAATAAGAAATTAACCCACCAACACCAGCAATAGTTCAAAAGGTTGAGTAAATGTGAGGTTGAATAAATAAAATAGAATTATTTACTATATTCTATAATTTTTATTTGGTACTATACAGCGTGATAAATCGAACACAACAACTCGCACTATAGTTCCCAAAATGTTCTGTGATTCTCTCAGAATTTCGAGCCCCGAGATTACTATAAGTAAAACTTGGATATCCGTTGGAGACTCCATCCACAATGTGTCGTAGACCATCGTCCGACAGTTGACAGTCGTTGAGGCTGTAATGTAAACAATGAGTTGTTTTCTCTCACCAACAACACAAATCTTTCATCTCACAAACTCACTTTTCTCAACACTGCACAGACCTTTCACTGTCCTTGGTCTGTGTAAGTTTCTGTTGATATTTGGGCAGCAATTGCACTGCGTTATGGTCTGAAGTACTGAGAAGGGGTTTCTACACAGCCATGTAGGCCCTATTGATATTGATATAGTTGTGGATGAGGCCGTCCACACGAGACAACACAATTATTTTGTAGTCCCACTTCTTTGGGTTGTAGGTTCTGAGAACAGACTTTCCCTTGAAGAGCACAACCTATCTTTATATCCCACAAACATACATCCAAATAAATCGAACACTACACATTTCTACTTAGTACATATTGTTATAGTAATAGTTCATGAGGTTATCATGCACCTCTTATTTTCTTCTTTCCTCGAAGGGCGAGTAGTCTCGTAGTCACAGGACACTGTCACTGACATCTTCAGTGTCGTCTGTGTCACTTTCTTCGAATTTCTCCATGCATTCTAACTCCAACGAGTCTAGTCATGTTTCACGTCAGTTTCTCACTGTGTGTTTTTCTTTTTGTGCCCTCTTCTTTTTTGGCGCTTGCGTTCCTTGGTGTTCAAACTCCTCATCCATTTCTTTTGTAGCACAGCAGCTTGGAGTGTGATTGAGTGTTGCCTCATTGATGTAGTCTTTCAATTCGTCGTCGTCGCTGCTCGATTCTCCTTGTCCATTTGGACTGAGGAAGTCGGTGAATAACTCTTTCCAGGTTGCTGGGTTGAGTGCCTTCTTTGCCATTTTGAGGAATGGCGCGGAGCGTGTCAGGCGGTAGTGGTGCATTCTCACCTTGAATGCTTCTCGTTCCACCGGTCCTCTCTCCTTCCAGAAGGGATAGTTGGCTGTTATGATTATCAGGATTCTGGGTACTATTGACTCTGTTTTTGACTGCAACCTCTGTTGGCGTTCCCTCTGCAAGTTTTCTCATTGTTTGCAGTGTGTCTGCAGTGAAGACTGGCTCTTCAATCAGAGCAACGCTTGCATGTGCTAGTTCCATCAATGGAAAACTAGTGGTTCCCTGTACTGTTGCCGGATACTTGTACAACGCTTGTTGTTTCTTACACAACTTCTTCCTGCATTTGTTATAGACGTCAACGTACCCTATCTTATAAACGTCAACGTACCCTATCTTCAGTCCAGGTTGATGTCTCGTGAGGTCTCTGAGTGTCTCCTCACTGGCGACTGTCATGTTGTGGGTGTGAAGTCTGTAAAGAAGGAGACAAGAGTAAACATGTTAATAAGAAATTAACCCAACACCAGCAATAGTTCAAAAGGTTGGGTAAATGTGAAGTTGAATAAATAAAATAGAATTATTTACTATATTCCAACAATTATTTGTAACAACCCGATCCGAAAAGTGATGTAACTATTATCGTGTCTTGATAAAATGTCCTTAAATGAAACAAGTAAAACTTGGATATCCGTTGGAGACTCCATCCACAATGTGTCGTAGACCGTCGTCCGACAGTTGACAGTCGTTGAGGCTGTAACGTAAACAACGAGTTGTTTTCTCTCACCAACAACACAAATCTTTCATCTCACAAACTCACTTTTCTCATCTCTCCCACGACGCCATGTGTACATACCAGCAACAACAACTACATGGTCTTATAAATAAACAATACTGCACAGACCTTTCGCTGTCCTTGGTCTATGTCTGTTGATACTTGGGCAGCAAGTGCACTGTGTTGTGGTCTGAAGTACTGAGAAGGGGTTTCTACACTACGTGTAGGCCCTATTGATATTTATGTAGTTGTGGATGAGGCCATCCACATCAGACAACACAAATATTTTGTAGTCCCAGTTCTTTGGTTGTAGGCTCTGAGAACAGACTTTCCCTTGAAGAGCAAAACCTACTCATCAATGGAGTTTTTTAGCGGACCTTCTCACCCACTGCATCAATGAAAGGCCCAATCTTGTAGAGGCGGTCTTGGCAGTTATCAGGCCAGCTTGCCTTGTCATTGACGTGGAATACCCGCTTGATCGTCTTGAAGCGAAAGATAGACATCACGTCCGCAACTTTGCCATACCGCATCTCGACACTCCAGTACATATCTGCACGTGGCATGCGGACAATGCTTGTGTAAAACAACATGCCAATGAACTGTTCGAGTTCTGGCACCGTGATGCCAAGAGGTGTAGTTGCCTTTGTTTGTATTGCGAAAAGGTTGGATTGAGTCACAAAATTTACTTTCATTTCGCCTTCCAGTTGGTCGTTGAAGTAAGTGATAGGTTCATTCACAGGATTACCAGCGGAAGTTTCGCCAAGAAACACTGGTTCAATTGATGGCATGTCAGATGACACCTGTCTGTGCCAAACCGGTTTCTGGGATCTGCTGTCGGCACTAGAGGTTGACGGCACAGGGTGTTCCTCGTCCTGCTTCCTCACTTCCATCTGGCGACATTGGTATTACCATTACAATAAATGCAACTACTAGTACGTTGCAAATAAGTTTCACATTCAAACATACATTCATTACTATCTATTAGGGTATACCAAAAAAATTAATATTGTAAAAATTGATCAATCATGACACCTGAGAAGAGGGTACCCCTAAGTGCAAATGAATAAATAAAAACTAACTAAAACTAGCCAAGCAGATTACACATGCGCGCTCTCACTCACTCACTCACTCAAGGTCTCTCTTACGCAAGGTCTCTGTCCTTGCAGAGTTCACCTTAGGATTGACAGCCAGCAGCTGCTGAGTTGGCTGATTTTAGTTTTGCAGAACAACAAGTCAACTGTTCGATCCAAGTAATGTAGCCTATGTGTACTAACTGTACTATGTGTATTATACTACAATATTTGACTAATATAGCCTATGTGTACTAGCTGTACTATGTGTATTATACTACAATATTTGACTAATATAGCCTATGCGTGCTGACTTTACAACACACAACTACATACATTGGTTTTCAATATATATAATTCATTGCATTTGTATGCTTTGTTCCTTGCCTAACTTATTACACATAACAAACCTTATAATTATGATTCTTACAACATGTAAAAAATAAAAGGTGTGTAACTATATCAACGTTAGCGGACATGGTTCCACCTTCAGTGGGCGGTGAATTTGTCTGTCTCAAGCAGCAGTTGTTTGTTACACAACTTCTTCGTGCATGTGTTATAGACGTCAACGTACCCTATCTTATATATGTCAACGTACCCTATCTTATATATGTCAACGTACCCTATCTTATAGACGTCGACGTACACTATCTTATAGACGTCGACATACTCTATCTTATAGATGTCAACTTACCCTATCTTCAGTCCAGGTTGAGGTCTCTGAGTGTCTCCTCACTGGCGACTGTCATGTTGTGGGCGTCAAGTCTGTAAAGAAGGAGACAAGAGTAAACATGTTAATAAGAAATTAACCCACCAACACCAGCAATAGTTCAAAAGGTTGAGTAAATGTGAGGTTGAATAAATAAAATTGAATTATTTACTATATTCTATAATTTTTATTTGGTACTATACAGCGTGATAAATCGAACACAACAACTCGCACTATAGTTCCCAAAATGTTCTGTGATTCTCTCAGAATTTCGAGCCCCGAGATTACTATAAGTAAAACTTGGATATCCGTTGGAGACTCCATCCACAATGTGTCGTAGACCATCGTCCGACAGTTGACAGTCGTTGAGGCTGTAATGTAAACAATGAGTTGTTTTCTCTCACCAACAACACAAATCTTTCATCTCACAAACTCACTTTTCTCAACACTGCACAGACCTTTCACTGTCCTTGGTCTGTGTAAGTTTCTGTTGATATTTGGGCAGCAATTGCACTGCGTTATGGTCTGAAGTACTGAGAAGGGGTTTCTACACAGCCATGTAGGCCCTATTGATATTGATATAGTTGTGGATGAGGCCGTCCACACGAGACAACACAATTATTTTGTAGTCCCACTTCTTTGGGTTGTAGGTTCTGAGAACAGACTTTCCCTTGAAGAGCACAACCTATCTTTATATCCCACAAACATACATCCAAATAAATCGAACACTACACATTTCTACTTAGTACATATTGTTATAGTAATAGTTCATGAGGTTATCATGCACCTCTTATTTTCTTCTTTCCTCGAAGGGCGAGTAGTCTCGTAGTCACAGGACACTGTCACTGACATCTTCAGTGTCGTCTGTGTCACTTTCTTCGAATTTCTCCATGCATTCTAACTCCAACGAGTCTAGTCATGTTTCACGTCAGTTTCTCACTGTGTGTTTTTCTTTTTGTGCCCTCTTCTTTTTTGGCGCTTGCGTTCCTTGGTGTTCAAACTCCTCATCCATTTCTTTTGTAGCACAGCAGCTTGGAGTGTGATTGAGTGTTGCCTCATTGATGTAGTCTTTCAATTCGTCGTCGTCGCTGCTCGATTCTCCTTGTCCATTTGGACTGAGGAAGTCGGTGAATAACTCTTTCCAGGTTGCTGGGTTGAGTGCCTTCTTTGCCATTTTGAGGAATGGCGCGGAGCGTGTCAGGCGGTAGTGGTGCATTCTCACCTTGAATGCTTCTCGTTCCACCGGTCCTCTCTCCTTCCAGAAGGGATAGTTGGCTGTTATGATTATCAGGATTCTGGGTACTATTGACTCTGTTTTTGACTGCAACCTCTGTTGGCGTTCCCTCTGCAAGTTTTCTCATTGTTTGCAGTGTGTCTGCAGTGAAGACTGGCTCTTCAATCAGAGCAACGCTTGCATGTGCTAGTTCCATCAATGGAAAACTAGTGGTTCCCTGTACTGTTGCCGGATACTTGTACAACGCTTGTTGTTTCTTACACAACTTCTTCCTGCATTTGTTATAGACGTCAACGTACCCTATCTTATAAACGTCAACGTACCCTATCTTCAGTCCAGGTTGATGTCTCGTGAGGTCTCTGAGTGTCTCCTCACTGGCGACTGTCATGTTGTGGGTGTGAAGTCTGTAAAGAAGGAGACAAGAGTAAACATGTTAATAAGAAATTAACCCAACACCAGCAATAGTTCAAAAGGTTGGGTAAATGTGAAGTTGAATAAATAAAATAGAATTATTTACTATATTCCAACAATTATTTGTAACAACCCGATCCGAAAAGTGATGTAACTATTATCGTGTCTTGATAAAATGTCCTTAAATGAAACAAGTAAAACTTGGATATCCGTTGGAGACTCCATCCACAATGTGTCGTAGACCGTCGTCCGACAGTTGACAGTCGTTGAGGCTGTAACGTAAACAACGAGTTGTTTTCTCTCACCAACAACACAAATCTTTCATCTCACAAACTCACTTTTCTCATCTCTCCCACGACGCCATGTGTACATACCAGCAACAACAACTACATGGTCTTATAAATAAACAATACTGCACAGACCTTTCGCTGTCCTTGGTCTATGTCTGTTGATACTTGGGCAGCAAGTGCACTGTGTTGTGGTCTGAAGTACTGAGAAGGGGTTTCTACACTACGTGTAGGCCCTATTGATATTTATGTAGTTGTGGATGAGGCCATCCACACCAGACAACACAAATATTTTGTAGTCCCAGTTCTTTGGTTGTAGGTTCTGAGAACAGACTTTCCCTTGAAGAGCAAAACCTACTCATCAATGGAGTTTTTTAGCGGACCTTCTCACCCACTGCATCAATGAAAGGCCCAATCTTGTAGAGGCGGTCTTGGCAGTTATCAGGCCAGCTTGCCTTGTCATTGACGTGGAATACCCGCTTGATCGTCTTGAAGCGAAAGATAGACATCACGTCCGCAACTTTGCCATACCGCATCTCGACACTCCAGTACATATCTGCACGTGGCATGCGGACAATGCTTGTGTAAAACAACATGCCAATGAACTGTTCGAGTTCTGGCACCGTGATGCCAAGAGGTGTAGTTGCCTTTGTTTGTATTGCGAAAAGGTTGGATTGAGTCACAAAATTTACTTTCATTTCGCCTTCCAGTTGGTCGTTGAAGTAAGTGATAGGTTCATTCACAGGATTACCAGCGGAAGTTTCGCCAAGAAACACTGGTTCAATTGATGGCATGTCAGATGACACCTGTCTGTGCCAAACCGGTTTCTGGGATCTGCTGTCGGCACTAGAGGTTGACGGCACAGGGTGTTCCTCGTCCTGCTTCCTCACTTCCATCTGGCGACATTGGTATTACCATTACAATAAATGCAACTACTAGTACGTTGCAAATAAGTTTCACATTCAAACATACATTCATTACTATCTATTAGGGTATACCAAAAAAATTAATATTGTAAAAATTGATCAATCATGACACCTGAGAAGAGGGTACCCCTAAGTGCAAATGAATAAATAAAAACTAACTAAAACTAGCCAAGCAGATTACACATGCGCGCTCTCACTCACTCACTCACTCAAGGTCTCTCTTACGCAAGGTCTCTGTCCTTGCAGAGTTCACCTTAGGATTGACAGCCAGCAGCTGCTGAGTTGGCTGATTTTAGTTTTGCAGAACAACAAGTCAACTGTTCGATCCAAGTAATGTAGCCTATGTGTACTAACTGTACTATGTGTATTATACTACAATATTTGACTAATATAGCCTATGTGTACTAGCTGTACTATGTGTATTATACTACAATATTTGACTAATATAGCCTATGCGTGCTGACTTTACAACACACAACTACATACATTGGTTTTCAATATATATAATTCATTGCATTTGTATGCTTTGTTCCTTGCCTAACTTATTACACATAACAAACCTTATAATTATGATTCTTACAACATGTAAAAAATAAAAGGTGTGTAACTATATCAACGTTAGCGGACATGGTTCCACCTTCAGTGGGCGGTGAATTTGTCTGTCTCAAGCAGCAGTTGTTTGTTACACAACTTCTTCGTGCATGTGTTATAGACGTCAACGTACCCTATCTTATATATGTCAACGTACCCTATCTTATATATGTCAACGTACCCTATCTTATAGACGTCGACGTACACTATCTTATAGACGTCGACATACTCTATCTTATAGATGTCAACTTACCCTATCTTCAGTCCAGGTTGAGGTCTCTGAGTGTCTCCTCACTGGCGACTGTCATGTTGTGGGCGTCAAGTCTGTAAAGAAGGAGACAAGAGTAAACATGTTAATAAGAAATTAACCCACCAACACCAGCAATAGTTCAAAAGGTTGAGTAAATGTGAGGTTGAATAAATAAAATAGAATTATTTACTATATTCTATAATTTTTATTTGGTACTATACAGCGTGATAAATCGAACACAACAACTCGCACTATAGTTCCCAAAATGTTCTGTGATTCTCTCAGAATTTCGAGCCCCGAGATTACTATAAGTAAAACTTGGATATCCGTTGGAGACTCCATCCACAATGTGTCGTAGACCATCGTCCGACAGTTGACAGTCGTTGAGGCTGTAATGTAAACAATGAGTTGTTTTCTCTCACCAACAACACAAATCTTTCATCTCACAAACTCACTTTTCTCAACACTGCACAGACCTTTCACTGTCCTTGGTCTGTGTAAGTTTCTGTTGATATTTGGGCAGCAATTGCACTGCGTTATGGTCTGAAGTACTGAGAAGGGGTTTCTACACAGCCATGTAGGCCCTATTGATATTGATATAGTTGTGGATGAGGCCGTCCACACGAGACAACACAATTATTTTGTAGTCCCACTTCTTTGGGTTGTAGGTTCTGAGAACAGACTTTCCCTTGAAGAGCACAACCTATCTTTATATCCCACAAACATACATCCAAATAAATCGAACACTACACATTTCTACTTAGTACATATTGTTATAGTAATAGTTCATGAGGTTATCATGCACCTCTTATTTTCTTCTTTCCTCGAAGGGCGAGTAGTCTCGTAGTCACAGGACACTGTCACTGACATCTTCAGTGTCGTCTGTGTCACTTTCTTCGAATTTCTCCATGCATTCTAACTCCAACGAGTCTAGTCATGTTTCACGTCAGTTTCTCACTGTGTGTTTTTCTTTTTGTGCCCTCTTCTTTTTTGGCGCTTGCGTTCCTTGGTGTTCAAACTCCTCATCCATTTCTTTTGTAGCACAGCAGCTTGGAGTGTGATTGAGTGTTGCCTCATTGATGTAGTCTTTCAATTCGTCGTCGTCGCTGCTCGATTCTCCTTGTCCATTTGGACTGAGGAAGTCGGTGAATAACTCTTTCCAGGTTGCTGGGTTGAGTGCCTTCTTTGCCATTTTGAGGAATGGCGCGGAGCGTGTCAGGCGGTAGTGGTGCATTCTCACCTTGAATGCTTCTCGTTCCACCGGTCCTCTCTCCTTCCAGAAGGGATAGTTGGCTGTTATGATTATCAGGATTCTGGGTACTATTGACTCTGTTTTTGACTGCAACCTCTGTTGGCGTTCCCTCTGCAAGTTTTCTCATTGTTTGCAGTGTGTCTGCAGTGAAGACTGGCTCTTCAATCAGAGCAACGCTTGCATGTGCTAGTTCCATCAATGGAAAACTAGTGGTTCCCTGTACTGTTGCCGGATACTTGTACAACGCTTGTTGTTTCTTACACAACTTCTTCCTGCATTTGTTATAGACGTCAACGTACCCTATCTTATAAACGTCAACGTACCCTATCTTCAGTCCAGGTTGATGTCTCGTGAGGTCTCTGAGTGTCTCCTCACTGGCGACTGTCATGTTGTGGGTGTGAAGTCTGTAAAGAAGGAGACAAGAGTAAACATGTTAATAAGAAATTAACCCAACACCAGCAATAGTTCAAAAGGTTGGGTAAATGTGAAGTTGAATAAATAAAATAGAATTATTTACTATATTCCAACAATTATTTGTAACAACCCGATCCGAAAAGTGATGTAACTATTATCGTGTCTTGATAAAATGTCCTTAAATGAAACAAGTAAAACTTGGATATCCGTTGGAGACTCCATCCACAATGTGTCGTAGACCGTCGTCCGACAGTTGACAGTCGTTGAGGCTGTAACGTAAACAACGAGTTGTTTTCTCTCACCAACAACACAAATCTTTCATCTCACAAACTCACTTTTCTCATCTCTCCCACGACGCCATGTGTACATACCAGCAACAACAACTACATGGTCTTATAAATAAACAATACTGCACAGACCTTTCGCTGTCCTTGGTCTATGTCTGTTGATACTTGGGCAGCAAGTGCACTGTGTTGTGGTCTGAAGTACTGAGAAGGGGTTTCTACACTACGTGTAGGCCCTATTGATATTTATGTAGTTGTGGATGAGGCCATCCACACCAGACAACACAAATATTTTGTAGTCCCAGTTCTTTGGTTGTAGGTTCTGAGAACAGACTTTCCCTTGAAGAGCAAAACCTACTCATCAATGGAGTTTTTTAGCGGACCTTCTCACCCACTGCATCAATGAAAGGCCCAATCTTGTAGAGGCGGTCTTGGCAGTTATCAGGCCAGCTTGCCTTGTCATTGACGTGGAATACCCGCTTGATCGTCTTGAAGCGAAAGATAGACATCACGTCCGCAACTTTGCCATACCGCATCTCGACACTCCAGTACATATCTGCACGTGGCATGCGGACAATGCTTGTGTAAAACAACATGCCAATGAACTGTTCGAGTTCTGGCACCGTGATGCCAAGAGGTGTAGTTGCCTTTGTTTGTATTGCGAAAAGGTTGGATTGAGTCACAAAATTTACTTTCATTTCGCCTTCCAGTTGGTCGTTGAAGTAAGTGATAGGTTCATTCACAGGATTACCAGCGGAAGTTTCGCCAAGAAACACTGGTTCAATTGATGGCATGTCAGATGACACCTGTCTGTGCCAAACCGGTTTCTGGGATCTGCTGTCGGCACTAGAGGTTGACGGCACAGGGTGTTCCTCGTCCTGCTTCCTCACTTCCATCTGGCGACATTGGTATTACCATTACAATAAATGCAACTACTAGTACGTTGCAAATAAGTTTCACATTCAAACATACATTCATTACTATCTATTAGGGTATACCAAAAAAATTAATATTGTAAAAATTGATCAATCATGACACCTGAGAAGAGGGTACCCCTAAGTGCAAATGAATAAATAAAAACTAACTAAAACTAGCCAAGCAGATTACACATGCGCGCTCTCACTCACTCACTCACTCAAGGTCTCTCTTACGCAAGGTCTCTGTCCTTGCAGAGTTCACCTTAGGATTGACAGCCAGCAGCTGCTGAGTTGGCTGATTTTAGTTTTGCAGAACAACAAGTCAACTGTTCGATCCAAGTAATGTAGCCTATGTGTACTAACTGTACTATGTGTATTATACTACAATATTTGACTAATATAGCCTATGTGTACTAGCTGTACTATGTGTATTATACTACAATATTTGACTAATATAGCCTATGCGTGCTGACTTTACAACACACAACTACATACATTGGTTTTCAATATATATAATTCATTGCATTTGTATGCTTTGTTCCTTGCCTAACTTATTACACATAACAAACCTTATAATTATGATTCTTACAACATGTAAAAAATAAAAGGTGTGTAACTATATCAACGTTAGCGGACATGGTTCCACCTTCAGTGGGCGGTGAATTTGTCTGTCTCAAGCAGCAGTTGTTTGTTACACAACTTCTTCGTGCATGTGTTATAGACGTCAACGTACCCTATCTTATATATGTCAACGTACCCTATCTTATATATGTCAACGTACCCTATCTTATAGACGTCGACGTACACTATCTTATAGACGTCGACATACTCTATCTTATAGATGTCAACTTACCCTATCTTCAGTCCAGGTTGAGGTCTCTGAGTGTCTCCTCACTGGCGACTGTCATGTTGTGGGCGTCAAGTCTGTAAAGAAGGAGACAAGAGTAAACATGTTAATAAGAAATTAACCCACCAACACCAGCAATAGTTCAAAAGGTTGAGTAAATGTGAGGTTGAATAAATAAAATAGAATTATTTACTATATTCTATAATTTTTATTTGGTACTATACAGCGTGATAAATCGAACACAACAACTCGCACTATAGTTCCCAAAATGTTCTGTGATTCTCTCAGAATTTCGAGCCCCGAGATTACTATAAGTAAAACTTGGATATCCGTTGGAGACTCCATCCACAATGTGTCGTAGACCATCGTCCGACAGTTGACAGTCGTTGAGGCTGTAATGTAAACAATGAGTTGTTTTCTCTCACCAACAACACAAATCTTTCATCTCACAAACTCACTTTTCTCAACACTGCACAGACCTTTCACTGTCCTTGGTCTGTGTAAGTTTCTGTTGATATTTGGGCAGCAATTGCACTGCGTTATGGTCTGAAGTACTGAGAAGGGGTTTCTACACAGCCATGTAGGCCCTATTGATATTGATATAGTTGTGGATGAGGCCGTCCACACGAGACAACACAATTATTTTGTAGTCCCACTTCTTTGGGTTGTAGGTTCTGAGAACAGACTTTCCCTTGAAGAGCACAACCTATCTTTATATCCCACAAACATACATCCAAATAAATCGAACACTACACATTTCTACTTAGTACATATTGTTATAGTAATAGTTCATGAGGTTATCATGCACCTCTTATTTTCTTCTTTCCTCGAAGGGCGAGTAGTCTCGTAGTCACAGGACACTGTCACTGACATCTTCAGTGTCGTCTGTGTCACTTTCTTCGAATTTCTCCATGCATTCTAACTCCAACGAGTCTAGTCATGTTTCACGTCAGTTTCTCACTGTGTGTTTTTCTTTTTGTGCCCTCTTCTTTTTTGGCGCTTGCGTTCCTTGGTGTTCAAACTCCTCATCCATTTCTTTTGTAGCACAGCAGCTTGGAGTGTGATTGAGTGTTGCCTCATTGATGTAGTCTTTCAATTCGTCGTCGTCGCTGCTCGATTCTCCTTGTCCATTTGGACTGAGGAAGTCGGTGAATAACTCTTTCCAGGTTGCTGGGTTGAGTGCCTTCTTTGCCATTTTGAGGAATGGCGCGGAGCGTGTCAGGCGGTAGTGGTGCATTCTCACCTTGAATGCTTCTCGTTCCACCGGTCCTCTCTCCTTCCAGAAGGGATAGTTGGCTGTTATGATTATCAGGATTCTGGGTACTATTGACTCTGTTTTTGACTGCAACCTCTGTTGGCGTTCCCTCTGCAAGTTTTCTCATTGTTTGCAGTGTGTCTGCAGTGAAGACTGGCTCTTCAATCAGAGCAACGCTTGCATGTGCTAGTTCCATCAATGGAAAACTAGTGGTTCCCTGTACTGTTGCCGGATACTTGTACAACGCTTGTTGTTTCTTACACAACTTCTTCCTGCATTTGTTATAGACGTCAACGTACCCTATCTTATAAACGTCAACGTACCCTATCTTCAGTCCAGGTTGATGTCTCGTGAGGTCTCTGAGTGTCTCCTCACTGGCGACTGTCATGTTGTGGGTGTGAAGTCTGTAAAGAAGGAGACAAGAGTAAACATGTTAATAAGAAATTAACCCAACACCAGCAATAGTTCAAAAGGTTGGGTAAATGTGAAGTTGAATAAATAAAATAGAATTATTTACTATATTCCAACAATTATTTGTAACAACCCGATCCGAAAAGTGATGTAACTATTATCGTGTCTTGATAAAATGTCCTTAAATGAAACAAGTAAAACTTGGATATCCGTTGGAGACTCCATCCACAATGTGTCGTAGACCGTCGTCCGACAGTTGACAGTCGTTGAGGCTGTAACGTAAACAACGAGTTGTTTTCTCTCACCAACAACACAAATCTTTCATCTCACAAACTCACTTTTCTCATCTCTCCCACGACGCCATGTGTACATACCAGCAACAACAACTACATGGTCTTATAAATAAACAATACTGCACAGACCTTTCGCTGTCCTTGGTCTATGTCTGTTGATACTTGGGCAGCAAGTGCACTGTGTTGTGGTCTGAAGTACTGAGAAGGGGTTTCTACACTACGTGTAGGCCCTATTGATATTTATGTAGTTGTGGATGAGGCCATCCACACCAGACAACACAAATATTTTGTAGTCCCAGTTCTTTGGTTGTAGGTTCTGAGAACAGACTTTCCCTTGAAGAGCAAAACCTACTCATCAATGGAGTTTTTTAGCGGACCTTCTCACCCACTGCATCAATGAAAGGCCCAATCTTGTAGAGGCGGTCTTGGCAGTTATCAGGCCAGCTTGCCTTGTCATTGACGTGGAATACCCGCTTGATCGTCTTGAAGCGAAAGATAGACATCACGTCCGCAACTTTGCCATACCGCATCTCGACACTCCAGTACATATCTGCACGTGGCATGCGGACAATGCTTGTGTAAAACAACATGCCAATGAACTGTTCGAGTTCTGGCACCGTGATGCCAAGAGGTGTAGTTGCCTTTGTTTGTATTGCGAAAAGGTTGGATTGAGTCACAAAATTTACTTTCATTTCGCCTTCCAGTTGGTCGTTGAAGTAAGTGATAGGTTCATTCACAGGATTACCAGCGGAAGTTTCGCCAAGAAACACTGGTTCAATTGATGGCATGTCAGATGACACCTGTCTGTGCCAAACCGGTTTCTGGGATCTGCTGTCGGCACTAGAGGTTGACGGCACAGGGTGTTCCTCGTCCTGCTTCCTCACTTCCATCTGGCGACATTGGTATTACCATTACAATAAATGCAACTACTAGTACGTTGCAAATAAGTTTCACATTCAAACATACATTCATTACTATCTATTAGGGTATACCAAAAAAATTAATATTGTAAAAATTGATCAATCATGACACCTGAGAAGAGGGTACCCCTAAGTGCAAATGAATAAATAAAAACTAACTAAAACTAGCCAAGCAGATTACACATGCGCGCTCTCACTCACTCACTCACTCAAGGTCTCTCTTACGCAAGGTCTCTGTCCTTGCAGAGTTCACCTTAGGATTGACAGCCAGCAGCTGCTGAGTTGGCTGATTTTAGTTTTGCAGAACAACAAGTCAACTGTTCGATCCAAGTAATGTAGCCTATGTGTACTAACTGTACTATGTGTATTATACTACAATATTTGACTAATATAGCCTATGTGTACTAGCTGTACTATGTGTATTATACTACAATATTTGACTAATATAGCCTATGCGTGCTGACTTTACAACACACAACTACATACATTGGTTTTCAATATATATAATTCATTGCATTTGTATGCTTTGTTCCTTGCCTAACTTATTACACATAACAAACCTTATAATTATGATTCTTACAACATGTAAAAAATAAAAGGTGTGTAACTATATCAACGTTAGCGGACATGGTTCCACCTTCAGTGGGCGGTGAATTTGTCTGTCTCAAGCAGCAGTTGTTTGTTACACAACTTCTTCGTGCATGTGTTATAGACGTCAACGTACCCTATCTTATATATGTCAACGTACCCTATCTTATATATGTCAACGTACCCTATCTTATAGACGTCGACGTACACTATCTTATAGACGTCGACATACTCTATCTTATAGATGTCAACTTACCCTATCTTCAGTCCAGGTTGAGGTCTCTGAGTGTCTCCTCACTGGCGACTGTCATGTTGTGGGCGTCAAGTCTGTAAAGAAGGAGACAAGAGTAAACATGTTAATAAGAAATTAACCCACCAACACCAGCAATAGTTCAAAAGGTTGAGTAAATGTGAGGTTGAATAAATAAAATTGAATTATTTACTATATTCTATAATTTTTATTTGGTACTATACAGCGTGATAAATCGAACACAACAACTCGCACTATAGTTCCCAAAATGTTCTGTGATTCTCTCAGAATTTCGAGCCCCGAGATTACTATAAGTAAAACTTGGATATCCGTTGGAGACTCCATCCACAATGTGTCGTAGACCATCGTCCGACAGTTGACAGTCGTTGAGGCTGTAATGTAAACAATGAGTTGTTTTCTCTCACCAACAACACAAATCTTTCATCTCACAAACTCACTTTTCTCAACACTGCACAGACCTTTCACTGTCCTTGGTCTGTGTAAGTTTCTGTTGATATTTGGGCAGCAATTGCACTGCGTTATGGTCTGAAGTACTGAGAAGGGGTTTCTACACAGCCATGTAGGCCCTATTGATATTGATATAGTTGTGGATGAGGCCGTCCACACGAGACAACACAATTATTTTGTAGTCCCACTTCTTTGGGTTGTAGGTTCTGAGAACAGACTTTCCCTTGAAGAGCACAACCTATCTTTATATCCCACAAACATACATCCAAATAAATCGAACACTACACATTTCTACTTAGTACATATTGTTATAGTAATAGTTCATGAGGTTATCATGCACCTCTTATTTTCTTCTTTCCTCGAAGGGCGAGTAGTCTCGTAGTCACAGGACACTGTCACTGACATCTTCAGTGTCGTCTGTGTCACTTTCTTCGAATTTCTCCATGCATTCTAACTCCAACGAGTCTAGTCATGTTTCACGTCAGTTTCTCACTGTGTGTTTTTCTTTTTGTGCCCTCTTCTTTTTTGGCGCTTGCGTTCCTTGGTGTTCAAACTCCTCATCCATTTCTTTTGTAGCACAGCAGCTTGGAGTGTGATTGAGTGTTGCCTCATTGATGTAGTCTTTCAATTCGTCGTCGTCGCTGCTCGATTCTCCTTGTCCATTTGGACTGAGGAAGTCGGTGAATAACTCTTTCCAGGTTGCTGGGTTGAGTGCCTTCTTTGCCATTTTGAGGAATGGCGCGGAGCGTGTCAGGCGGTAGTGGTGCATTCTCACCTTGAATGCTTCTCGTTCCACCGGTCCTCTCTCCTTCCAGAAGGGATAGTTGGCTGTTATGATTATCAGGATTCTGGGTACTATTGACTCTGTTTTTGACTGCAACCTCTGTTGGCGTTCCCTCTGCAAGTTTTCTCATTGTTTGCAGTGTGTCTGCAGTGAAGACTGGCTCTTCAATCAGAGCAACGCTTGCATGTGCTAGTTCCATCAATGGAAAACTAGTGGTTCCCTGTACTGTTGCCGGATACTTGTACAACGCTTGTTGTTTCTTACACAACTTCTTCCTGCATTTGTTATAGACGTCAACGTACCCTATCTTATAAACGTCAACGTACCCTATCTTCAGTCCAGGTTGATGTCTCGTGAGGTCTCTGAGTGTCTCCTCACTGGCGACTGTCATGTTGTGGGTGTGAAGTCTGTAAAGAAGGAGACAAGAGTAAACATGTTAATAAGAAATTAACCCAACACCAGCAATAGTTCAAAAGGTTGGGTAAATGTGAAGTTGAATAAATAAAATAGAATTATTTACTATATTCCAACAATTATTTGTAACAACCCGATCCGAAAAGTGATGTAACTATTATCGTGTCTTGATAAAATGTCCTTAAATGAAACAAGTAAAACTTGGATATCCGTTGGAGACTCCATCCACAATGTGTCGTAGACCGTCGTCCGACAGTTGACAGTCGTTGAGGCTGTAACGTAAACAACGAGTTGTTTTCTCTCACCAACAACACAAATCTTTCATCTCACAAACTCACTTTTCTCATCTCTCCCACGACGCCATGTGTACATACCAGCAACAACAACTACATGGTCTTATAAATAAACAATACTGCACAGACCTTTCGCTGTCCTTGGTCTATGTCTGTTGATACTTGGGCAGCAAGTGCACTGTGTTGTGGTCTGAAGTACTGAGAAGGGGTTTCTACACTACGTGTAGGCCCTATTGATATTTATGTAGTTGTGGATGAGGCCATCCACACCAGACAACACAAATATTTTGTAGTCCCAGTTCTTTGGTTGTAGGTTCTGAGAACAGACTTTCCCTTGAAGAGCAAAACCTACTCATCAATGGAGTTTTTTAGCGGACCTTCTCACCCACTGCATCAATGAAAGGCCCAATCTTGTAGAGGCGGTCTTGGCAGTTATCAGGCCAGCTTGCCTTGTCATTGACGTGGAATACCCGCTTGATCGTCTTGAAGCGAAAGATAGACATCACGTCCGCAACTTTGCCATACCGCATCTCGACACTCCAGTACATATCTGCACGTGGCATGCGGACAATGCTTGTGTAAAACAACATGCCAATGAACTGTTCGAGTTCTGGCACCGTGATGCCAAGAGATGTAGTTGCCTTTGTTTGTATTGCGAAAAGGTTGGATTGAGTCACAAAATTTACTTTCATTTCGCCTTCCAGTTGGTCGTTGAAGCAAGTGATAGGTTCATTCACAGGATTACCAGCGGAAGTTTCGCCAAGAAACACTGGTTCAATTGATGGCATGTCAGATGACACCTGTCTGTGCCAAACCGGTTTCTGGGATCTGCTGTCGGCACTAGAGGTTGACGGCACAGGGTGTTCCTCGTCCTGCTTCCTCACTTCCATCTGGCAACATTGGTATTACCATTACAATAAATGCAACTACTAGTACGTTGCAAATAAGTTTCACATTCAAATATACATTCATTACTATCTATTAGGGTATACCAAAAAAATTAATATTGTAAAAATTGATCAATCATGACACCTGAGAAGAGGGTACCCCTAAGTGCAAATGAATAAATAAAAACTAACTAAAACTAGCCAAGCAGATTACACATGCACGCTCTCACTCACTCACTCACTCACTCACTCACTCACTCACTCACTCACTCACTCACTCACTCACTCACTCACTCACTCACTCACTCACTCAAGGTCTCTCTTACGCAAGGTCTCTGTCCTTGCAGAGTTCACCTTAGGATTGACAGCCAGCAGCTGCTGAGTTGGCTGATTTTAGTTTTGCAGAACAAGTCAACTGTTCGATCCAAGTAATGTAGCCTATGTGTACTAGCTGTACTATGTGTATTATACTACAATATTTGACTAATATAGCCTATGTGTACTAGCTGTACTATGTGTATTATACTACAATATTTGACTAATATAGCCTATGCGTGCTGACTTTACAACACACAACTACACACATTGGTTTTCAATATATATAATTCATTGCATTTGTATGCTTTGTTCCTTGCCTAACTTATTACACATAACGAACCTTACAATTATGATTCTTACAACATGTTGTAAAAAATAAAAGGTGTGTAACTATATCGACGTTAGCGGACATGGTTCCACCTTCAGTGGGCGGTGAATTTGTCTGTCTCAAGCAGCAGTTGTTTGTTACACAACTTCTTCTTTGTGCATGTGTTATGGACGTCAACGTACCCTATCTTATATATGTCAACGTACCCTATCTTATAGGCGTCGACGTACCCTATCTTATAGACGTCGACGTACTCTATCTTATAGATGTCAACTTACCCTATCTTCAGTCCAGGTTGAGGTCTCTGAGTGTCTCCTCACTGGCAACTGTCATGTTGTGGGCATCAAGTCTGTAAAGAAGGAGACAAGAGTAAACATGTTAATAAGAAATTAACCCACCAACACCAGCAATAGTTCAAAAGGTTGAGTAAATATGAGGTTGAATAAATAAAATAGAATTATTTACTATATTCCAACATTTATTTGTAACAACTCGATCCAAAAAGTGATGTAACTATTATCGTGTCTTGATAAAATGGCCTTACATTAAACAAGTAAAACTTGGATATCCGTTGGAGACTCCATCCACAATGTGTCGTAGACCGTCGTCCGACAGTTGACAGTCGTTGAGGCTGTAACGTAAACAACAAGTTGTTTTCTCTCACCAACAACACAAATCTTTCATCTAACAAACTCACTTTTCTCATCTCTCCCACAACGCCATGTGTACATACCAGCAACAACAACTACATGGTCTTATAAATAAACAATACTGCACAGACCTTTCGCTGTCCTTGGTCTATGTCTGTTGATACTTGGGCAGCAAGTGCACTGTGTTGTGGTCTGAAGTACTGAGACGGAGTTTCTACACAGCCGTGTAGGCCCTATAGGTATTTATATAGTTGTGGATGAGGCCATCCACACCAGACAACACAAATATTTTGTAGTCCCAGTTCTTTGGTTGTAGGTTCTGAGAACAGACTTTCCCTTGAAGAGCAAAACCTACTCATCAATGGAGTTTTTTAGCGGACCTTCTCACCCACTGCATCAATGAAAGGCCCAATCTTGTAGAGGCGGTCTTGGCAGTTATCAGGCCAGCTTGCCTTGTCATTGACGTGGAATACCCGCTTGATCGTCTTGAAGCGAAAGATAGACATCACGTCCGCAACTTTGCCATACCGCATCTCGACACTCCAGTACATATCTGCACGTGGCATGCGGACAATGCTTGTGTAAAACAACATGCCAATGAACTGTTCGAGTTCTGGCACCGTGATTCCAAGAGGTGTAGTTGCCTTTGTTTGTATTGCGAAAAGGTTGGATTGAGTCACAAAATTTACTTTCATTTCGCCTTCCAGTTGGTCGTTGAAGTAAGTGATAGGTTCATTCACAGGATTACCAGCGGAAGTTTCGCCAAGAAACACTGGTTCAATTGATGGCATGTCAGATGACACCTGTCTGTGCCAAACCGGTTTCTGGGATCTGCTGTCGGCACTAGAGGTTGACGGCACAGGGTGTTCCTCGTCCTGCTTCCTCACTTCCATCTGGCGACATTGGTATTACCATTACAATAAATGCAACTACTAGTACGTTGCAAATAAGTTTCACATTCAAACATACATTCATTACTATCTATTAGGGTATACCAAAAAAATTAATATTGTAAAAATTGATCAATCATGACACCTGAGAAGAGGGTACCCCTAAGTGCAAATGAATAAATAAAAACTAACTAAAACTAGCCAAGCAGATTACACATGCGCGCTCTCACTCACTCACTCACTCAAGGTCTCTCTTACGCAAGGTCTCTGTCCTTGCAGAGTTCACCTTAGGATTGACAGCCAGCAGCTGCTGAGTTGGCTGATTTTAGTTTTGCAGAACAACAAGTCAACTGTTCGATCCAAGTAATGTAGCCTATGTGTACTAACTGTACTATGTGTATTATACTACAATATTTGACTAATATAGCCTATGTGTACTAGCTGTACTATGTGTATTATACTACAATATTTGACTAATATAGCCTATGCGTGCTGACTTTACAACACACAACTACATACATTGGTTTTCAATATATATAATTCATTGCATTTGTATGCTTTGTTCCTTGCCTAACTTATTACACATAACAAACCTTATAATTATGATTCTTACAACATGTAAAAAATAAAAGGTGTGTAACTATATCAACGTTAGCGGACATGGTTCCACCTTCAGTGGGCGGTGAATTTGTCTGTCTCAAGCAGCAGTTGTTTGTTACACAACTTCTTCGTGCATGTGTTATAGACGTCAACGTACCCTATCTTATATATGTCAACGTACCCTATCTTATATATGTCAACGTACCCTATCTTATAGACGTCGACGTACACTATCTTATAGACGTCGACATACTCTATCTTATAGATGTCAACTTACCCTATCTTCAGTCCAGGTTGAGGTCTCTGAGTGTCTCCTCACTGGCGACTGTCATGTTGTGGGCGTCAAGTCTGTAAAGAAGGAGACAAGAGTAAACATGTTAATAAGAAATTAACCCACCAACACCAGCAATAGTTCAAAAGGTTGAGTAAATGTGAGGTTGAATAAATAAAATTGAATTATTTACTATATTCTATAATTTTTATTTGGTACTATACAGCGTGATAAATCGAACACAACAACTCGCACTATAGTTCCCAAAATGTTCTGTGATTCTCTCAGAATTTCGAGCCCCGAGATTACTATAAGTAAAACTTGGATATCCGTTGGAGACTCCATCCACAATGTGTCGTAGACCATCGTCCGACAGTTGACAGTCGT
The DNA here is from genome assembly GCA_963995525.1 of Escarpia spicata. Lineage (NCBI taxonomy): Eukaryota > Metazoa > Annelida > Polychaeta > Sabellida > Siboglinidae > Escarpia > Escarpia spicata. The sequence goes on along the minus strand of OZ023213.1, from coordinate 56,118,205 downwards.
TGAGGCTGTAATGTAAACAATGAGTTGTTTTCTCTCACCAACAACACAAATCTTTCATCTCACAAACTCACTTTTCTCAACACTGCACAGACCTTTCACTGTCCTTGGTCTGTGTAAGTTTCTGTTGATATTTGGGCAGCAATTGCACTGCGTTATGGTCTGAAGTACTGAGAAGGGGTTTCTACACAGCCATGTAGGCCCTATTGATATTGATATAGTTGTGGATGAGGCCGTCCACACGAGACAACACAATTATTTTGTAGTCCCACTTCTTTGGGTTGTAGGTTCTGAGAACAGACTTTCCCTTGAAGAGCACAACCTATCTTTATATCCCACAAACATACATCCAAATAAATCGAACACTACACATTTCTACTTAGTACATATTGTTATAGTAATAGTTCATGAGGTTATCATGCACCTCTTATTTTCTTCTTTCCTCGAAGGGCGAGTAGTCTCGTAGTCACAGGACACTGTCACTGACATCTTCAGTGTCGTCTGTGTCACTTTCTTCGAATTTCTCCATGCATTCTAACTCCAACGAGTCTAGTCATGTTTCACGTCAGTTTCTCACTGTGTGTTTTTCTTTTTGTGCCCTCTTCTTTTTTGGCGCTTGCGTTCCTTGGTGTTCAAACTCCTCATCCATTTCTTTTGTAGCACAGCAGCTTGGAGTGTGATTGAGTGTTGCCTCATTGATGTAGTCTTTCAATTCGTCGTCGTCGCTGCTCGATTCTCCTTGTCCATTTGGACTGAGGAAGTCGGTGAATAACTCTTTCCAGGTTGCTGGGTTGAGTGCCTTCTTTGCCATTTTGAGGAATGGCGCGGAGCGTGTCAGGCGGTAGTGGTGCATTCTCACCTTGAATGCTTCTCGTTCCACCGGTCCTCTCTCCTTCCAGAAGGGATAGTTGGCTGTTATGATTATCAGGATTCTGGGTACTATTGACTCTGTTTTTGACTGCAACCTCTGTTGGCGTTCCCTCTGCAAGTTTTCTCATTGTTTGCAGTGTGTCTGCAGTGAAGACTGGCTCTTCAATCAGAGCAACGCTTGCATGTGCTAGTTCCATCAATGGAAAACTAGTGGTTCCCTGTACTGTTGCCGGATACTTGTACAACGCTTGTTGTTTCTTACACAACTTCTTCCTGCATTTGTTATAGACGTCAACGTACCCTATCTTATAAACGTCAACGTACCCTATCTTCAGTCCAGGTTGATGTCTCGTGAGGTCTCTGAGTGTCTCCTCACTGGCGACTGTCATGTTGTGGGTGTGAAGTCTGTAAAGAAGGAGACAAGAGTAAACATGTTAATAAGAAATTAACCCAACACCAGCAATAGTTCAAAAGGTTGGGTAAATGTGAAGTTGAATAAATAAAATAGAATTATTTACTATATTCCAACAATTATTTGTAACAACCCGATCCGAAAAGTGATGTAACTATTATCGTGTCTTGATAAAATGTCCTTAAATGAAACAAGTAAAACTTGGATATCCGTTGGAGACTCCATCCACAATGTGTCGTAGACCGTCGTCCGACAGTTGACAGTCGTTGAGGCTGTAACGTAAACAACGAGTTGTTTTCTCTCACCAACAACACAAATCTTTCATCTCACAAACTCACTTTTCTCATCTCTCCCACGACGCCATGTGTACATACCAGCAACAACAACTACATGGTCTTATAAATAAACAATACTGCACAGACCTTTCGCTGTCCTTGGTCTATGTCTGTTGATACTTGGGCAGCAAGTGCACTGTGTTGTGGTCTGAAGTACTGAGAAGGGGTTTCTACACTACGTGTAGGCCCTATTGATATTTATGTAGTTGTGGATGAGGCCATCCACACCAGACAACACAAATATTTTGTAGTCCCAGTTCTTTGGTTGTAGGTTCTGAGAACAGACTTTCCCTTGAAGAGCAAAACCTACTCATCAATGGAGTTTTTTAGCGGACCTTCTCACCCACTGCATCAATGAAAGGCCCAATCTTGTAGAGGCGGTCTTGGCAGTTATCAGGCCAGCTTGCCTTGTCATTGACGTGGAATACCCGCTTGATCGTCTTGAAGCGAAAGATAGACATCACGTCCGCAACTTTGCCATACCGCATCTCGACACTCCAGTACATATCTGCACGTGGCATGCGGACAATGCTTGTGTAAAACAACATGCCAATGAACTGTTCGAGTTCTGGCACCGTGATGCCAAGAGATGTAGTTGCCTTTGTTTGTATTGCGAAAAGGTTGGATTGAGTCACAAAATTTACTTTCATTTCGCCTTCCAGTTGGTCGTTGAAGCAAGTGATAGGTTCATTCACAGGATTACCAGCGGAAGTTTCGCCAAGAAACACTGGTTCAATTGATGGCATGTCAGATGACACCTGTCTGTGCCAAACCGGTTTCTGGGATCTGCTGTCGGCACTAGAGGTTGACGGCACAGGGTGTTCCTCGTCCTGCTTCCTCACTTCCATCTGGCGACATTGGTATTACCATTACAATAAATGCAACTACTAGTACGTTGCAAATAAGTTTCACATTCAAACATACATTCATTACTATCTATTAGGGTATACCAAAAAAATTAATATTGTAAAAATTGATCAATCATGACACCTGAGAAGAGGGTACCCCTAAGTGCAAATGAATAAATAAAAACTAACTAAAACTAGCCAAGCAGATTACACATGCGCGCTCTCACTCACTCACTCACTCAAGGTCTCTCTTACGCAAGGTCTCTGTCCTTGCAGAGTTCACCTTAGGATTGACAGCCAGCAGCTGCTGAGTTGGCTGTTTTAGTTTTGCAGAACAACAAGTCAACTGTTCGATCCAAGTAATGTAGCCTATGTGTACTAGCTGTACTATGTGTATTATACTACAATATTTGACTAATATAGCCTATGCGTGCTGACTTTACAACACACAACTACACACATTGGTTTTCAATATATATAATTTATTGCATTTGTATGCTTTGTTCCTTGCCTAACTTATTACACATAACGAACCTTATAATTATGATTCTTACAACATGTAAAAAATAAAAGGTGTGTAACTATATCAACGTTAGCGGACATGGTTCCACCTTCAGTGGGCGGTGAATTTGTCTGTCTCAAACAGCAGTTGTTTGTTACACAACTTCTTCGTGCATGTGTTATAGACGTCAACGTACCCTATCTTATATATGTCAACGTACCCTATCTTATAGACGTCGACGTACACTATCTTATAGACGTCGACATACTCTATCTTATAGATGTCAACTTACCCTATCTTCAGTCCAGGTTGAGGTCTCTGAGTGTCTCCTCACTGGCGACTGTCATGTTGTGGGCGTCAAGTCTGTAAAGAAGGAGACAAGAGTAAACATGTTAATAAGAAATTAACCCACCAACACCAGCAATAGTTCAAAAGGTTGAGTAAATGTGAGGTTGAATAAATAAAATAGAATTATTTACTATATTCTATAATTTTTATTTGGTACTATACAGCGTGATAAATCGAACACAACAACTCGCACTATAGTTCCCAAAATGTTCTGTGATTCTCTCAGAATTTCGAGCCCCGAGATTACTATAAGTAAAACTTGGATATCCGTTGGAGACTCCATCCACAATGTGTCGTAGACCATCGTCCGACAGTTGACAGTCGTTGAGGCTGTAATGTAAACAATGAGTTGTTTTCTCTCACCAACAACACAAATCTTTCATCTCACAAACTCACTTTTCTCAACACTGCACAGACCTTTCACTGTCCTTGGTCTGTGTAAGTTTCTGTTGATATTTGGGCAGCAATTGCACTGCGTTATGGTCTGAAGTACTGAGAAGGGGTTTCTACACAGCCATGTAGGTCCTATTGATATTGATATAGTTGTGGATGAGGCCGTCCACACGAGACAACACAAATATTTTGTAGTCCCACTTGTTTGGGTTGTAGGTTCTGAGAACAGACTTTCCCTTGAAGAGCACAACCTATCTTTATATCCCACAAACATACATCCAAATAAATCGAACACTACACATTTCTACTTAGTACATATTGTTATAGTAATAGTTCATGAGGTTATCATGCACCTCTTATTTTCTTCTTTCCTCGAAGGGCGAGTAGTCTCGTAGTCACAGGACACTGTCACTGACATCTTCAGTGTCGTCTGTGTCACTTTCTTCGAATTTCTCCATGCATTCTAACTCCAACGAGTCTAGTCATGTTTCACGTCAGTTTCTCACTGTGTGTTTTTCTTTTTGTGCCCTCTTCTTTTTTGGCGCTTGCGTTCCTTGGTGTTCAAACTCCTCATCCATTTCTTTTGTAGCACAGCAGCTTGGAGTGTGATTGAGTGTTGTCTCATTGATGTAGTCTTTCAATTCGTCGTCGTCGCTGCTCGATTCTCCTTGTCCATTTGGACTGAGGAAGTCGGTGAATAACTCTTTCCAGGTTGCTGGGTTGAGTGCCTTCTTTGCCATCTTGAGGAATGGCGCGGAGCGTGTCAGGCGGTAGTGGTGCATTCTCACCTTGAATGCTTCTCGTTCCACCGGTCCTCTCTCCTTCCAGAAGGGATAGTTGGCTGTTATGATTATCAGGATTCTGGGTACTATTGACGCTCCTCTGTTTTTGACTGCAACCTCTGTTGGCGTTCCCTCTGCAAGTTTTCTCATTGTTTGCAGTGTGTCTGCGGTGAAGACTGGCTCTTCAATCAGAGCAACGCTTGCATGTGCTAGTTCCATCAATGGAAAACTAGTGGTTCCCTGTACTGTTGCCGGATACTTGTACAACGCTTGTTGTTTGTTACACAACTTCTTCCTGCATGTGTTATAGACGTCAACGTACCCTATCTTAATGACGTCAACGTACCCTATCTTATAAACGTCAACGTACCCTATCTTCAGTCCAGGTTGATGTCTCGTGAGGTCTCTGAGTGTCTCCTCACTGGCGACTGTCATGTTGTGGGTGTGAAGTCTGTAAAGAAGGAGACAAGAGTAAACATGTTAATAAGAAATTAACCCAACACCAGCAATAGTTCAAAAGGTTGTGTAAATGTGAGGTTGAATAAATAAAATAGAATTATTTACTATATTCCAACAATTATTTGTAACAACCCGATCCGAAAAGTGATGTAACTATTATCGTGTCTTGATAAAATGTCCTTAAATGAAACAAGTAAAACTTGGATATCCGTTGGAGACTCCATCCACAATGTGTCGTAGACCGTCGTCCGACAGTTGACAGTCGTTGAGGCTGTAACGTAAACAACGAGTTGTTTTCTCTCACCAACAACACAAATCTTTCATCTCACAAACTCACTTTTCTCATCTCTCCCACGACGCCATGTGTACATACCAGCAACAACAACTACATGGTCTTATAAATAAACAATACTGCACAGACCTTTCGCTGTCCTTGGTCTGTGTCTGTTGATACTTGGGCAGCAAGTGCACTGTGTTGTGGTCTGAAGTACTGAGAAGGGGTTTCTACACTACGTGTAGGCCCTATTGATATTTATGTAGTTGTGGATGAGGCCATCCACACCAGACAACACAAATATTTTGTAGTCCCAGTTCTTTGGTTGTAGGCTCTGAGAACAGACATTCCCTTGAAGAGCAAAACCTACTCATCAATGGAGTTTTTTAGCGGACCTTCTCACCCACTGCATCAATGAAAGGCCCAATCTTGTAGAGGCGGTCTTGGCAGTTATCAGGCCAGCTTGCCTTGTCATTGACGTGGAATACCCGCTTGATCGTCTTGAAGCGAAAGATAGACATCACGTCCGCAACTTTGCCATACCGCATCTCGATACTCCAGTACATATCTGCACGTGGCAAATGAACTGTTCGTGTTCTGGCACCGTGACGCCAAGAGGTGTAGTTGCCTTTGTTTGTATTGCGAAAAAGGTTGGATTGAGTCACAAAATTTGCTTTCATTTCGCCTTCCAGTTGGTCGTTGAAGTAAGTGATAGGTTCATTCACAGGATTACCAGCGGAAGTTTCGCCAAGAAACACTGGTTCAATTGATGGCATGTCAGATGACACCCGTCTGTGCCCAACCGGTTTCTGGGTTCTGCTGTCGGCACTAGAGGTTGACGGCACAGGGTATTCCTCATGTCCTGCCTCCTCGCTTCCATCTGGCAACATTGGTATTACCATTACAATAAATGCAACTACTGGTACATTGCAGATCAGTTTCACATTCAAACATACATTCATTACTATCTATTACGCTATATCGAAAAAGTTAATATTGTAAAAATTGATCAATCATGACATCTGGGAAGAGGGTACCCCTTGGTGCAAATGAATAAATAAAAACTATCTAAAACTAGCCAGGCAGATTACACACGCGCGCTCTCTCTCACTCGCTGACTCACTCACTCAAGGTCTCTCTTAAGCAAGGTCTCTGTCCTTGCAGAGTTCACCTTAGGATTGACAGCCAGCAGCTGCTGAGTTGGCTGATTTTAGTTTTGCAGAACAACAAGTCAACGATACTATCCAAGTAATATAGCCTATGCGTACTAGCTGTACAGCACACAATATTTGAGTAATGTAGCCTGTAAAGAAAGAGACAAGAGTAAACATGTTAATAAGAAATTAACCCTTCAACATCAGCAATAATTAAAATGGTTGGGTAAATGTGAGGTTGAATAATTATTTACTATATTCCAACAATTATTTGTAATCAACACAGTTAACAATGCAATCTGAGAAGTGATGTCACTATTAGCGTGTCTGGGTAAAATGTCCTTAAGTGAGACAAATCAAACTAGGACATCCACCAGAGACTCCATCCACGATGTGTCGTGAAGAGGCAGAGCGCACTCCCTGCACCCATAGTTTGTTGCCTGGGCTCTCTCACCAGCTGATGTGGAGAGAGAGCACTCCCTGCACCCATAGTTTGTTGCCTGGGCTCTCTCACCAGCTGATGTGGAGAGAGAGCACTCCCTGCACCCATAGTTTGTTGCCTGGGCTCTCTCACCAGCTGATGTGGAGAGAGAGCACTCCCTGCAGACACGAAGCTTAGCAAACATTCGCTCCAGTGTGTGAGTCTGCAGAGGGCGTTCCGGAAGCCTAGGCAGCTGCGGGGCTCTGTCTGCCCTTGTATCCCCAACAAGGTCACTCCAGAAAGTCGAAAAAGGTCGCACCATCAAAACATAATTTATGACAAACCTACGCATACAAAATGATAATGAAACAAACTAAAAACAGGTACCTAAAAACAACCCTAACATGAACATCTGGCACCCGCTTTCATCATTTCATTTCATTACTAACCTGGTCATCCCACATCAGCCCGAAGTAACAGCCAGCTGTTGTCTCTTCTGGGTGCTCGTAGGCACTACCACCATCCAATGCACAATCGGGGATGGTTACTGGTCGAAAGCGTCGCGAATCGGTCACCCAGTCGTGGTGAAACCCCTCGAATTCTTCACCAGACTCGTCGGACTCGCCAAACAAATTTGCCACCCATCGGGGCTGGGACTCATCGCCGCCATCCTGCGCTCGATCCAGTGGGTCAGCAAGTTCACCCGCCATTTCGCCTTCAAAATCATCCGTAATGTACTCTTCTACGCCAGAAATCGTCCGATGCACCTTCGTCCGCCATTTTTAAATCCCCCGACAAACAACACAAAACAAAACTTCCGAAAAACACGTCTACCTCACTGAAATTGCTGAAATAAAATGGCGACCGGCATGCAGGAAGTTTGGTGTAACCTCGTTCTGATCGTATAACTATGGGACATTAATTAATTCAAAATGGCCACAAAATGACGACATAGTTGGATACGCTGGTAAACACGCACCGGTGCGTATTTGGTAAAATGCGGCAACTACGCATCGGTGCGTATTTTGTATAAAAAGGGTTGAGACAAGTTAAACTAGGATATCCGTTGGAGACTCCATCCACGATGTGTCTTAGTCCGTCGTCCGACAGTTGACAGTGGCTGAGGTTGTAACGTAAACAACGAGTTGTTTTATCTCACCAACAACACAAATCTTTCATCTCACAAACTTCTTTCAGTCCTTCTACAACAACTTGTGTACATTAACAGAACAACAAGTACACTGTTAACACATGGTGTTATAATTATAAATAAACAATACTGCACAGACCTTTCACTGTCCTTGGTCTGTGTCTGTTTCTGTTTATAATTGGGCAGCAAGTGCACTGTGTTGTGGTCTGAAGTACCGAGACACAGCCATGTCCCTTGTTATTTACGTAGCAAAAGTCAAGGATTATGTCCTTGAGTGATTTTTCTTGAGACAATTTCTATCATGTTCACATGTAGGCATGGAGTTTTGAAAATGTGGAATGTTCAGTTGTATACAAGCTTCATTATGTAGACCATTTCTGAGCATATGCTCATCTCATCTGTCTTGTGGTGCGCTCAGGTTCGAAGGTAGCAAATACGATCACATGTGGCATGTCAAACAATTTTGCATCACACTCGTATTTACTATTAAGCAAGACGCCATTCTTCAGTCTTTGTTACTTCGTAATTCACTCTTTCCTCATTATTGAGCCACAAAACGAACATTACAATCTCTTCTCCCTTATATGCAAATTAATATCATGACTGCGTCCATTTTGAAATCTTTCTATTTCCTTTCGTCAACAAATACTTGCTAACACGCCTTTCCTTGGCCTCCCTTCTCGTCGACATACCATCTCACTTTTCGGAACTGTGGGGGGCATTCCACATCCATCAATAGTTCCATCTGCCAGCCTTTCCATTGTCTTGTCATATTTTCTGCATATGCGTTCTATGGTCTGGTTGTGTGCCATGGACATCGCCAACTTGTCAATCGTCTTTGCATACTTCAAGTAGCAGTCAAAGTCCTCGTCATTCATTATGTCCATGTCTATTGCCCGACAGCAACAATTCAAGAGGGTGAGATTGAATGAATAATATAGAATGATTTACTATATTTTCAACAATTGTTTGTTATTAACACAATTAACTACGACATGTGACGTTGACACAGTGCGATCTGAAAAGTAAAGTCCACATTACTGTGTCAGGGTAAATGTGAAATGATCTGGGGTGAATAAACAAGTATCCTCTCTAGGGACGAGTCAAATGAGGACATCTTTTGGTGATGTCCACAATGTCCACTATCGCCAAATAAACTACATCATTCATGTACAACAGATGACATTTTACAGACTTGTGGCATTGACTCGATGGTTGTTCCCAGGCTCCGGACCACGTTGTTGTCACGAAATATGTCGTTGTTCTCCAAGCCAAAGAAATATGTCGTTTTTCTCCAAGCCAGAGAAATGTGTCATTGTTCTCCAAGCCAGAGTTGTGGCATTGACTCGATGGTTGTTCTCAGGCTCCGTGCCACATTGTTGTCACAAAATATGTCATTTTTCTCCAACCTGTGGATGAATTATACTCCTGGATTAAAACATCACAAACACATGACCATGTCACTATTGCCAAATAAACTACATCATTCGTGTACAACAGATGACATTTTACAGACTTGTGGCATTGACTCGATGGTTGTTCCCAGGCTCCGGGCCACATTGTTGTCATGAAATATGTCATTGTTCTCCAAGCCAGAGTGTGACATTCCCAGACTCCGGGCCACATTGTTGTCATGAAATATGTCATTGTTCTCCAAGCCAGAGTGTGACATTCCCAGACTCCGGGCCACATTGTTGTCATGAAATATGTCATTGTTCTCCAAGCCAGAGTGTGACATTCCCAGACTCTGGGCCACATTGTTGTCATGAAATATGTCATTGTTCTCCAAGCCAGAGTGTGACATTCCCAGACTCCGGGCCACATTGTTATCACGAAATATGTCATTGTTCTCCAAGCCAGAGTTGTGGCATTGACTCGATGGTTGTTTCCAGGCTCCGGGCCGTGTTGTTATCACGAAATATGTCATTGTTCTCCAAGCCAGAGTTGTGGCATTGACTCGATGGTTGTTTCCAGGCTCCGGGCCGTGTTGTTATCACGAAATATGTCATTGTTCTCCAAGCCAGAGTTGTGGCATTGACTCGATGGTTGTTCCCACGCTTTGGGCCGCGTTATTGTCACGAAATATGTCATTGTTCTCCAAGCCAGAGTTGTGGCATTGACTCGATGGTTGTTCCCAGGCTCCGAGTCATGTTGTTGGTGTCACAAAATATGTCATTGTTCTCCAAGCCAGAGTTGTGGCATTGACTCGATGGTTGTTCCCACGCTTTGGGCCGCGTTATTGTCACGAAATATGTCATTGTTCTCCAAGCCAGAGTTGTGGCATTGACTCGATGGTTGTTTCCAGGCTCCAGGCCACGTTGTTATCACGAAATATGTCATTGTTCTCCAAGCCAGAGTTGTGGCATTGACTCGATGGTTGTTTCCAGGCTCCGGGCCGTGTTGTTATCACGAAATATGTCATTGTTCTCCAAGCCAGAGTTGTGGCATTGACTCGATGGTTGTTTCCAGGCTCCGGGCCGTGTTGTTATCACGAAATATGTCATTGTTCTTCAAGCCAGAGTTGTGGCATTGACTCGATGGTTGTTCCCAAGCTTCTGGCCACGTTGTTGTCACAAAATATGTCATTGTTCTCCAAGCCAGAGTTGTGGCATTGACTCGATGGTTGTTCTCAGGCTCCGGGCCACGTTGTTGTCATGAAATATGTCATTGTTCCTCAATCTGTGAATGAATTATACTCCTGGATTAAAACATCACAAACACACGACCCTGTCACTCACTATCGCAGATTAAACTACATAATATGTGTACAACAAATCATATCATAAAGTTGCAATGTCCACTACACTGACTGACCAACAACAGAAGTGGACAACACTTTCCTGCTCAAGTCTGTCAGATTCTGTTAAATATCAACCGTTTCGTTTTCTTCGTCCCGCCTGCCCACGAATGTGTTGACCCTGTGTCTGATTATGCAACAAACAACAGATTTGTAGGCAGTTTTAAAAAATGGTTTAATTTTTGTAGGCAGTTTCCGAGCTTACATACAGTGTGTTACAACAAGAGGCCAAGTTAGAAACTTCTACAAACAACATTCATAAACAAATTTCAAAGAGTGGTGGGTGTTGTTTTTATACTGATAATGCCATTGAAAGAGTGAACTGCTTCAAATTTCTGGGCACCTTGATCTGTAGTGACCTAGGATGGGAGAAAGACACGGATGCAGTTGTGAAGAAGGCCCAGCAAAGACTCTACTTCCTATACCAGCTGAAGAAGTGTCGGACTGAGGAGAGAAAGTCTTGTTCTATCACTCGGCTATTGAGAGTGTACTTACATTCGTCATATGTGTGTGATTCGGAAATATCAACCCGTGTCAAAAGGTCAGGGTAGACAGAGTGGTAAAACAGCATCGAAGATCGTCAGCAGTGAACTTACTCCTATATCAGCTATATACAGTGAACTCACCCCTCTGTCAGCTATTACAGTGAGCTTACCCCTCTGTCAGTTATATACAGTGAACTTGTGAATGAACGTTTATTCAGAACATTGATAACAATATACAAGACAAGACAACCAAACAAGTTTAACTATAATACAAGTGAGAATATACAATGTTTGAAGGGGGTAAATACAAAGTTATTGACTTTTGTGTAAATTTACCCCTGACATGTATTTATATATAATTATATACATGTATATATACACACATATACACACATATATACATACATATATTCACGTACATACGTACATGTATTTTGAGACATAAATATTATATTCGAATTTGCTATTCATCTAACCATCTAGCTATAATAATTGAAAAAATACAATGGAATATGTGCATATTAAAAATTTAAAGTATGCGATAAGTACATTTGTATATTTGTGTTTGATTTTATTTAGGTTTCCACAACCAGATATTTCTCAAATAAAAGGTTCTTGCATTTACGCTTAAATTCAGTAATAGTATTAATAGTTTTTAAATGATCACATAGAGAATTCCATAATTGCACTCCCTTTACACAAAGAGACATTGATTGCATGGTAGAACAGACTCTCTGTCGTTCTAGGTCATGATTAGCTCGCATTGAGTATGCTATTTCCCGTCTAGTAAACAAACACTGAATATTTGATGGCAAACAGTTGTAGTAAGCTTTGTACATAAATAATTATGTTTTCAGTTCTATGATATCTGGAAATTTTAGAACATGTAATTGTTAGAAAAGTGAGTTTGTATGATCCAACAATCTTGCACCAAATATAATGCGGATTACTCTTTTTTGTAATAAGAAAATACAGTTAGTATTTGTTGGGTACGTGTTTCCCCATATCTCGGCACAATAATTTAAATACGGGAGACAAAGATAATGTATTTTACTAGATTAGATATGTTACACATATCATTAACGTATAGAATGAATAGTTTGGGGCCCAGGATCGAACCCTGTGGGACACCACATGATATATTGCGCACAGTAGAATTACATTTGTCAATGGACACAAATTGTTTTCTAGATAACTATTTAACCAGTTAAATGCCCCACCACGGATACCAAGAAATTCCATTTTTTTACATAACAGTTTGTGATTGACAGTGTCAAATGCCTTTTATAAATCGATAAAAACACCAATGGCATATTTTTTGGCATCCAATGATTGGGTTATTGCATCAACAAGATCTATTAGTGCGTGACATGTTGACATATTTTGTTGAAATCCATATTGGCTTGGGTTTATTAGTTTGTGTTTGGTAATAAAGCTATCTAAACGAGAACTGAACAATTTTTCTAATATTTTTGAGAATTGTGGTAATAGTGAAATAGGCCTATAATTAGTGCACATATACTTATCCCCAGACTTAAAGAGTGGGATAACCTTTGCTATTTTCATTTTCTCCGGGAATACTCCAGAAGTGAAAGATAGATTACAAATATGGTTTTGCAATGGAGTTAATAACTTCTTTGACCAAATGCATACTTATGTCTTCGCAATCTGTGGATGTTTTACTTTCCCAATTGTTCACAGCTCGGATAACTTCATCTTCATTAACTGGAGTTAGAAATAAATTGTTACTGTTTCTGTTTTCTAGGTAGTCATAAATAGAAACATTTGTTGGTGCCGTTATATCCTTTGAAATGTCTTCATTGGCAGTTCTAGAAATGACCAGTGATAACCAGTATTTGCTGTCTGTTGTGAATCCATACAGTTTTGCGATGCATTGAAATGACTTCATTTGCAGTTCTAGAGATGACCAGTGATAACTAGTATTTGCTGTCTCTTGTGAATCCGTACAGTTCTATTGTTCGTTGAAATGTCTTCATTGACAGTTCTGGAGATGACCAGTGATAACTAGTATTTGCTGTCTCTTGTAAATCCATACAGTTCTGTGGTGTGGTTGAATGCCTTCATTGGTAGTTGCTCAGATGACTGTGTTGTCACAGTCATTTACTCATACTCATCACAATGCTGTGACTCATGAGAGAGTGCAGTGTCCGGGTTTATCAGTGCATTGAAATGCTTGAAGAGACGCTTCAGTCCAGTTGGCCAAACGATCCACGAAGACGTGGACTTACTGCTGCATGTTTTTAGCAAACCATCTTTTAAGCAAGCATCTGCATATCTTTGAAGATGAACAGTGGATCTCCCAAAAATTATCTGCACCATTGTAGTGTATGATGCATAGGAATGGGCTGTCTTGGACGAGATCCTACCGCTGTAGAAAGATTGCATCTATTTGTAAAAGGCCAGAAAAAAATGTCTGATGTGGCAGTCGAGCTTCATTAATAATAAACTAATTATATTTTAAATGCATAACTTCAAACAAAACCAATAAAGTGGGTGACACGTTTGTGATTATATCGTTACTAAATAAACTATGTCCTCCCCAGTGAGTTCCCAGAACTAAATAACTCAAATCAGAACATCACATGTGCCATGGCCTTCTCACAGCTTCACGTGTAAACACTGTGTAAAGTCATGATGAGTGTCCACCAGGAGTCATGTCACAGCATAGTATCAGAGGTGAATGTGTCTAAATATGGTACACATATTTGTGTCAACAACATGCCTGTGACATGATAACGAGTATTTGTTGTCTCTTGGGAATCCATACAGTTCTACTCTTCTTTGAAATGTCTTCATTGGCAGTTCTAGAAATGACCAATGATAACCAGCAGCATAGTATCAGAGGTGAATGTGTCTAAATATGGTACACATATTTGTGTCAACAACATGCCTGTGACATGATAACGAGTATTTATTGTCTCTTGGGAATCCATACAGTTCTACTCTTCTTTGAAATGTCTTCATTGGCAGTTCTAGAAATGACCAATGATAACCAGCAGCATAGTATCAGAGGTGAATGTGTCTAAATATGGTACACATATTTGTGTCAACAACATGCCTGTGACATGATAACGAGTATTTATTGTCTCTTGGGAATCCATACAGTTCTACTCTTCTTTGAAATGTCTTCATTGGCAGTTCTAGAAATGACCAATGATAACCAGTATTTGTTGTCTCTTGTGAAACCATAGAGTTCTGTTGTTCGTTGAAATGTCTTCATTGGCAGTTCTGGAAATTACCAGTGATAACCAGTTTTTGCTGTCTCTTGTAAATCCGTACAGTTCTGTGGTGCGTTTAAATGTCTTCATTGGCAGTTCTAGAGATGACCAGTGATAACCAGTATTTGCTGTCTCTTGTGAATCCATACAGTTCTGTTGTTCATTGAAATGTCTTCATTGGCAGTTCTAAAGATGACCAGTGATAACCAGTATTTGCTGTCTCTTGTAAATCCATACAGTTCTGTGGTGTGGTTGAAAGCCTTCATTGGTAGTTGCTCAGATGACTGTGTCGTCACAGTCATTTACTCATACTCATCACAACGCTGTGACTCATGAGAGAGTGCAGTGTCCGGGTTGATCAGTGCATTGAAATGCTTGAAGAGACGCTGCAGTCCAGTTGGCCAAACGATCCACGTAGACGTGGACTCACTGCTGCATATCTCTAGCAAACCGTCTTTTATGCAAGCAGAAATGTTCTGACGTGGCAGTCGAGCTTCATTAAATAATAAACTAATTATACCGGTACTTTAAATGCATAACTTCAAACAAAACTAATAAAGTGGGTGATACATTTGTGATTATATCGTTACTAAATAAACTACGTCCTCCCCAGTGAGTTCCCAGAACTAAATAACTCAAATCAGAACATCAGATGTGCTATGACCTCGTCACGTGTAAACACCGTGCAAAGTCACGATGACTGTCCACCAGCAGTCATGTCACAGTACAGTATATCATAGGTGAATGTGTCTAAATCTGGTACACATGTTTGTGTCAACAGCATGCCTGTGACATGATAACCAGTATTTGCTGTCTGTTGTGAATCCATACAGTTTTGCGATGCATTGAAATGACTTCATTTGCAGTTCTAGAGATGACCAATGATAACCAGCAGCATAGTATCAGAGGTGAATGTGTCTAAATCTGGTACACATATTTGTGTCAACAACATGCCTGTGACATGATAACGAGTATTTGTTGTCTCTTGGGAATCCATACAGTTCTACTCTTCTTTGAAATGTCTTCATTGGCAGTTCTAGAAATGACCAATGATAACCAGTATTTGTTGTCTCTTGTGAAACCATAGAGTTCTGTTGTTCGTTGAAATGTCTTCATTGGCAGTTCTGGAAATTACCAGTAATAACCAGTTTTTGCCGTCTCTTGTAAATCCGTACAGTTCTGTGGTGCGTTTGAATGTCTTCATTGGCAGTTCTAGAGATGACCAGTGATAACCAGTATTTGCTGTATGTTGTGAATCCATACAGTTCTATTGTTCGTTGAAATGTCTTCATTGGCAGTTCTAAAGATGATCAGTAATAACCAGTATTTGCTGTCTCTTGTGAATCCATACAGTTCTATTGTTCGTTGAAATGTCTTCATTGACAGTTCTGGAGATGACCAGTGATAACTAGTATTTGCTGTCTCTTGTAAATCCATACAGTTCTGTGGTGTGGTTGAATGCCTTCATTGGTAGTTGCTCAGATGACTGTGTTGTCACAGTCATTTACTCATACTCATCACAATGCTGTGACTCATGAGAGAGTGCAGTGTCCGGGTTTATCAGTGCATTGAAATGCTTGAAGAGACGCTTCAGTCCAGTTGGCCAAACGATCCACGAAGACGTGGACTTACTGCTGCATGTTTTTAGCAAACCATCTTTTAAGCAAGCATCTGCATATCTTTGAAGATGATCAGTGGATCTCCCAAAAATTATCTGCACCATTGTAGTGTATGATGCATAGGAATGGGCTGTCTTGGACGAGATCCTACCGCTGTCGAAAGATTGCATCCATTTGTAAAAGGCCAGAAAAAAATTTCTGATGTGGCAGTCGAGCTTCATTAATAATAAACTAATTATACTTTAAATGCATAACTTCAAACAAAACCAATAAAGTGGATGATACGTTTGTGATTATATCGTTACTAAATAAACTATGTCCTCCCCAGTGAGTTCCCAGAACTAAATAACTCAAATCAGAACATCACATGTGCCATGACCTTCTCACAGCTTCACGTGTAAACACTGTGTAAAGTCATGATGGGTGTCCACCAGGAGTCATGTCACAGCATAGTATCAGAGGTGAATGTGTCTAAATATGGTACACATATTTGTGTCAACAACATGCCTGTGACATGATAACGAGTATTAAATTTTGTTGTCTCTTGTGAATCCATACAGTTCTACTCTTCGTTGAAATGTCTTCATTGGCAGTTCTACAAATGACCAGTGATAACCAGTATTTGTTGTCTCTTGTGAAACCATAGAGTTCTGTGGTGCGTTTAAATGTCTTCATTGGCAGTTCTAGAGATGACCAGTGATAACCAGTATTTGCTGTCTCTTGTAAATCCGTACAGTTCAGTTGTTCGTTGAAATGTCTTCATTGGCAGTTCTAGAGATGACCAGTGATAACCAGTATTTGCTGTCTCTTGTAAATCCGTACAGTTCAGTTGTTCGTTGAAATGTCTTCATTGGCAGTTCTAGAGATGACCAGTGATAACCAGTATTTGCTGTCTCTTGTAAATCCGTACAGTTCAGTGGTGTGGTTGAATGCCTTCATTGGTAGTTGCTCAGATGACTGTGTTGTCACAGTCATTTACTCATACTCATCACAATGCTGTGACTCATGAGAGAGTGCAGTGTCCGGGTTGATCAGTGCATTGAAATGTTTGAAGAGACGCTTCAGTCCAGTTGGCCAAACGATCCACGAAAGATTGCATCCATTTGTAAAAGGCCACACATTGTGTAGGTGGATGCAGCAGTTGTCAATGAGAGGTACAGCGTTCTCTTCTAGGCGATGTTCTCTCACATGACGCCTGCTGAACCAGTCCTTGAAGGTTGTAGCTGTCATCCACACACATTGTGTAGGTGGATGCAGCAGTTGTCAATGAGAGGTACAGCGTTCTCTTCTAGGCGATGTTCTCTCACATGACGCCTGCTGAACCAGTCCTTGAAGGTTGTAGCTGTCATCCACACACATTGTGTAGGTGGATGCAGCAGTTGTCAATGAGAGGTACAGCGTTCTCTTCTAGGCGATGTTCTCTCACATGACGCCTGCTGAACCAGTCCTTGAAGGTTGTAGCTGTCATCCACACACATTGTGTAGGTGGATGCAGCAGTTGTCAATGAGAGGTACAGCGTTCTCTTCTAGGCGATGTTCTCTCACATGACGCCTGCTGAACCAGTCCTTGAAGGTTGTAGCTGTCATCCACACACATTGTGTAGGTGGATGCAGCAGTTGTCAATGAGAGGTACAGCGTTCTCTTCTAGGCGATGTTCTCACACATGACGCCTGCTGAACCAGTCCTTGAAGGTTGTAGCTGTCATCCACACACATTGTGTAGGTGGATGCAGCAGTTGTCAATGAGAGGTACAGCGTTTTCTTCTAGGCGATGTTCTCTCACATGACGCCTGCTGAACCAGTCCTTGAAGGTTGTAGCTGTCATCCACACACATTGTGTAGGTGGATGCAGCAGTTGTCAATGAGAGGTACAGCGTTCTCTTCTAGGCGATGTTCTCTCACATGACGCCTGCTGAACCAGTCCTTGAAGGTTGTAGCTGTCATCCACACACATTGTGTAGGTGGATGCAGCAGTTGTCAATGAGAGGTACAGCGTTCTCTTCTAGGCGATGTTCTCACACATGACGCCTGCTGAACCAGTCCTTGAAGGTTGTAGCTGTCATCCACACACATTGTGTAGGTGGATGCAGCAGTTGTCAATGAGAGGTACAGCGTTCTCTTCTAGGCGATGTTCTCACACATGACGCCTGCTGAACCAGTCCTTGAAGGTTGTAGCTGTCATCCACACACATTGCTGCTATATACCAGTGGCATCGTATTCAGGCTCACTGATGGAAGCAGCATGGCTTGGCGCACCACAAGAAGGCTGTGCAATCTTCCGCCAGTGCGCGTCATTTTTCATGACTTCTGTGTAATCTGGCAACATTTTGAAGAAAAAGCGAGTTTCGTTGGCTTTGTAGATTTGCGCTGCGCTCAGGTTGGTGTCGTCCATGAAGGGCAGCGAGTTTTGGTGGAAATAGCAATGGCCCCTCTTCATCGGCTGATTGCTTCTCGGAGTTCTCCGCCATCACTTTATAATAACCCTTTCAGACTTTCTTTTCAGCATTTATTTTGTATATCACTAATTTTCATGACCAGGTTTGTGAAATATTGAAAAATACATATACAGTATATGGTAGTAAGAGATGAACCCAAGATATTATACAGTTTCTGAAAGCTGGATGAATTACCTATCCAGACATTTTATTAGAAACAGAGCAGCCAGGTGATTTGTAAACGTCTTGGAAATAAAGAAAGAAATGTGCACATTTTCAATTTTTTGTTACAAATTTTAAAACGTCTAAAAAAATATACATTAATGTATTGGAATAAAAACACTTTTTACATGCCAGGATATCACCCTGGAATAGTACATAATTTGTTGTATTACTAGCTGTGTCCTCATTTTGTGTAGGTCATTATACCTACCCATTAAAAAAACTGATTTAAAAACTGACGCAGTTGCAACATGCTGCCCATACACATGTTTATACATGAATATATATATATAGAAGAGAACGCTGTACCTCTCATTGACAACTGCTGCATCCACCTACACAACTCCTCGATGGACTGACTGGTGGCTGTTCACATCAGTGCAGATGATGTGTAGTATATTGTCTGCACTGATGTGAACAGCCACCATCGAGGAGTTTTAGCATGAACTGTCTCTGCGATTGCTTGCAGATAGGGTGCAGTTTTTGGCGATGATACTGTGTTATAGATGCACAATATCGAGGGCATCTGGCTTGTCAGCTGGCACATTCAGGATCAACCGAATCATGCATATCTGTGAATTCCATCTTGTTGTATTTGCGACTTTGAGACACTTCTCACCCTCTAGAAAGTCAGTAGCAAGTGTTGACTTTCTCGCAAATGAATTCAAAGTTGACCCTCTTTGTTTTCCCCGTGAATCTTTCTAGTCGAGTAACGAAAGAATGGCCGGTAAAAAGGATGTCCACCATAACTGTAACATTACTCACCTAATTTCCTATATTACTGTCAGTCGAGGTATCTTGGCAGCCACATGGGTTCTTGGAATCAAATTTTCTTGTGAATATTTCTAACAAAGTTCTCATCACCTTGCAACATCGAATACAGATTTGAAACTTAGATCTCCACTTCTTCTGTCCCGATTTTTCTATGCACACTGCTGGCCAATCAAAGGCTCCATTGTATTGTGGGCTTGATCGATGTGACGGACCAGCCACTGATGAAGGCAATGTAACATTCTTGCTTTCCTTTGGTCCCTTCACAAGCTTTGTCATTCTTCTGCGCCTGGAGGTGAATACGTCACAATCTTATTGTCCTTGTGCACCTGGAGGTGAATACTTCACAAGCTTATGGTCCTTCTGCACCTGGAGGTGAATACTTCACAATCTTATTGTCCTTCTGCACCTGGAGGTGAATACGTCACAATCTTATTGTCCTTGTGCACCTGGAGGTGAATACGTCACAAGCTTATGGTCCTTCTGCACCTGGAGGTGAATACGTCACAGTCTTATTGTCCTTCTGCACCTGGAGGTGAATACTTCACAAGCTTATGGTCCTTGTGCACCTGGAGGTGAATACGTCACAATCTTATTGTCCTTGTGCACCTGGAGGTGAATACTTCACAAGCTTATGGTCCTTGTGCACCTGGAGGTGAATACGTCACAAGCTTATGGTCCTTGTGCACCTGGAGGTGAATACGTCACAATCTTATTGTCCTTGTGCACCTGGAGGTGAATACGTCACAAGCTTATGGTCCTTGTGCACCTGGAGGTGAATACGTCACAAGCTTATTGTCCTTGTGCACCTGGAGGTGAATACTTCACAAGCTTATGGTCCTTCTGCACCTGGAGGTGAATACGTCACAATCTTATTGTCCTTGTGCACCTGGAGGTGAATACGTCACAAGCTTATTGTCCTTCTGCACCTGGACGTGAATACTTCACAAGCTTATGGTCCTTCTGCACCTGGAGGTGAATACGTCACAAGCTTATGGTCCTTCTGCACCTGGAGGTGAATACGTCACAATCTTATCGTCCTTGTGCACCTGGAGGTGAATACTTCACAAGCTTATGGTCCTTCTGCACCTGGAGGTGAAAGCGCTGCATACATTCGATGTGTTCTTCCCTTCTGTCCAACCTTGGCTGGACCCATTGTGCCATGTCTGTCCTTGCTTGGGCTTACGGATATCTTCAACAAAACTGTTGTTACATGTATTTTGCAGCAATATGTTCTTGGTCCGAGTCTTAAAGGATGTGCAAGCACTGTGTTCTTGGTTCGAGTCTTAAAGGATGTACAAGCACTGTGTTCTTGGTCCGAGTCTTAAAGGATGTACAAGCACTGTGTTCTTGGTTCGAGTCTTAAAGGATGTACAAGCACTGTGTTCTTGGTCCGAGTCTTAAAGGATCTACAAGCAATGTGTTCTTGGTCCGAGTCTTAAAGGATCTACAAGCAATGTGTTCTTGGTCCAAGTTTAACAGGATCTACAAGCAATGTGTTCTTGGTCCGAGTCTTAAAGGATCTACAAGCAATGTGTTCTTGGTCCGAGTCTTAAAGGATGTACAAGCACTGAGTTCTTGGTTCGAGTCTTAAAGGATGTACAAGCAATGTGTTCTTGGTTCGAGTCTTAAAGGATCTACAAGCAATGTGTTCTTGGTCCGAGTCTTAAAGGATCTACAAGCAATGTGTTCTTGGTCCGAGTCTTAAAGGATGTACAAGCACTGTGTTCTTGGTCCGAGTCTTAAAGGATCTACAAGCAATGTGTTCTTGGTCCGAGTCTTAAAGGATGTACAATGTGTTCAATGCTGCAAGACGGTGCGAACTGATTTGAAACTTAGATCTCCGCTTCTCCTGTCCCGATTTTCCTGCGCTCACTGCTGGCCAATCAAAGGATCCATTGTATTGTGGGCTTGATCGGTGTGATGGACCAGCCACTGGTGAAGGCAATGTAACACTCTAGCTTATTGTCCTTCTGCACCTGGAGGTGAATACATCACAATATTATTGTCCTTCTGCACCTGGAGGTGAATACATCACAATCTTATTGTCCTTGTGCACCTGGAGGTGAATACTTCACAATCTTATTGTCCTTCTGCACCTGGAGGTGAATACATCACAATCTTATTGTCCTTCTGCACCTGGAGGTGAATACATCACAATATTATTGTCCTTCTGCACCTGGAGGTGAATACTTCACAAGCTTATGATCCTTCTGCACCTGGAGGTGAATACTTCACAAGCTTATGGTCCTTCTGCACCTGGAGGTGAATACGTCACAAGCTTATTGTCCTTCTGCACCTGGAGGTGAATACATCACAATATTATTGTCCTTCTGCACCTGGAGGTGAATACTTCACAAGCTTATGGTCCTTCTGCACCTGGAGGTGAATACGTCACAAGCTTATGGTCCTTCTGCACCTGGAGGTGAATACTTCACAAGCTTATGGTCCTTCTGCACCTGGAGGTGAATACGTCACAGTCTTATTGTCCTTGTGCACCTGGAGGTGAATACTTCACAAGCTTATTGTCCTTCTGCACCTGGAGGTGAATACTTCACAATCTTATTGTCCTTGTGCACCTGGAGGTGAATACTTCACAATCTTATTGTCCTTCTGCACCTGGAGGTGAATACTTCACAATCTTATTGTCCTTCTGCACCTGGAGGTGAATACGTCACAATCTTATTGTCCTTCTGCACCTGGAGGTGAATACGTCACAAGCTTATGGTCCTTGTGCACCTGGAGGTGAATACGACACAATCTTATTGTCCTTCTGCACCTGGAGGTGAATACGTCACAATCTTATTGTCCTTCTGCACCTGGAGGTGAATACGTCACAATCTTATTGTCCTTCTGCACCTGGAGGTGAATACGTCACAATCTTATTGTCCTTGTGCACCTGGAGGTGAATACGTCACAAGCTTATTGTCCTTCTGCACCTGGAGGTGAATACTTCACAAGCTTATGGTCCTTCTGCACCTGGAGGTGAATACGTCACAAGCTTATGGTCCTTCTGCACCTGGAGGTGAATACGTCACAATCTTATCGTCCTTGTGCACCTGGAGGTGAATACTTCACAAGCTTATGGTCCTTCTGCACCTGGAGGTGAAAGCGCTGCATACATTCGATTTGTTCTTCCCTTCTGTCCAACCTTGGCTGGACCCATTGTGCCATGTCTGTCCTTGCTTGGGCTTACGGATATCTTCAACAAAACTGTTGTTACATGTATTTTGCAGCAATATGTTCTTGGTCCGAGTCTTAAAGGATGTGCAAGCACTGTGTTCTTGGTTCGAGTCTTAAAGGATGTACAAGCACTGTGTTCTTGGTCCGAGTCTTAAAGGATGTACAAGCACTGTGTTCTTGGTTCGAGTCTTAAAGGATGTACAAGCACTGTGATCTTGGTCCGAGTCTTAAAGGATCTACAAGCAATGTGTTCTTGGTCCGAGTCTTAAAGGATCTACAAGCAATGTGTTCTTGGTCCAAGTTTAACAGGATCTACAAGCAATGTGTTCTTGGTCCGAGTCTTAAAGGATCTACAAGCAATGTGTTCTTGGTCCGAGTCTTAAAGGATGTACAAGCACTGTGTTCTTGGTTCGAGTCTTAAAGGATGTACAAGCAATGTGTTCTTGGTTCGAGTCTTAAAGGATCTACAAGCAATGTGTTCTTGGTCCGAGTCTTAAAGGATCTACAAGCAATGTGTTCTTGGTCCGAGTCTTAAAGGATGTACAAGCACTGTGTTCTTGGTCCGAGTCTTAAAGGATCTACAAGCAATGTGTTCTTGGTCCGAGTCTTAAAGGATGTACAATGTGTTCAATGCTGCAAGACGGTGCGAACTGATTTGAAACTTAGATCTCCGCTTCTCCTGTCCCGATTTTCCTGCGCTCACTGCTGGCCAATCAAAGGATCCATTGTATTGTTGGCTTGATCGGTGTGATGGACCAGCCACTGGTGAAGGCAATGTAACACTCTAGCTTATTGTCCTTCTGCACCTGGAGGTGAATACATCACAATCTTATTGTCCTTGTGCACCTGGAGGTGAATACTTCACAATCTTATTGTCCTTCTGCACCTGGAGGTGAATACATCACAATCTTATTGTCCTTCTGCACCTGGAGGTGAATACATCACAATATTATTGTCCTTCTGCACCTGGAGGTGAATACTTCACAAGCTTATGGTCCTTCTGCACCTGGAGGTGAATACTTCACAAGCTTATGGTCCTTCTGCACCTGGAGGTGAATACGTCACAAGCTTATTGTCCTTCTGCACCTGGAGGTGAATACATCACAATATTATTGTCCTTCTGCACCTGGAGGTGAATACTTCACAAGCTTATGGTCCTTCTGCACCTGGAGGTGAATACGTCACAAGCTTATGGTCCTTCTGCACCTGGAGGTGAATACTTCACAAGCTTATGGTCCTTCTGCACCTGGAGGTGAATACGTCACAGTCTTATTGTCCTTGTGCACCTGGAGGTGAATACTTCACAAGCTTATTGTCCTTCTGCACCTGGAGGTGAATACTTCACAATCTTATTGTCCTTGTGCACCTGGAGGTGAATACTTCACAATCTTATTGTCCTTCTGCACCTGGAGGTGAATACTTCACAATCTTATTGTCCTTCTGCACCTGGAGGTGAATACGTCACAATCTTATTGTCCTTCTGCACCTGGAGGTGAATACGTCACAAGCTTATGGTCCTTGTGCACCTGGAGGTGAATACGACACAATCTTATTGTCCTTCTGCACCTGGAGGTGAATACGTCACAATCTTATTGTCCTTCTGCACCTGGAGGTGAATACGTCACAATCTTATTGTCCTTCTGCACCTGGAGGTGAATACGTCACAATCTTATTGTCCTTCTGCACCTGGAGGTGAATACTTCACAAGCTTATGGTCCTTCTGCACCTGGAGGTGAATACGTCACAAGCTTATGGTCCTTCTGCACCTGGAGGTGAATACGTCACAATCTTATCGTCCTTGTGCACCTGGAGGTGAATACTTCACAAGCTTATGGTCCTTCTGCACCTGGAGGTGAATACGTCACAAGCTTATGGTCCTTCTGCACCTGGAGGTGAATACGTCACAATCTTATCGTCCTTGTGCACCTGGAGGTGAATACTTCACAAGCTTATGGTCCTTCTGCACCTGGAGGTGAAAGCGCTGCATACATTCGATGTGTTCTTCCCTTCTGTCCAACCTTGGCTGGACCCATTGTGCCATGTCTGTCCTTGCTTGGGCTTACGGATATCTTCAACAAAACTGTTGTTACATGTATTTTGCAGCAATATGTTCTTGGTCCGAGTCTTAAAGGATGTGCAAGCACTGTGTTCTTGGTTCGAGTCTTAAAGGATGTACAAGCACTGTGTTCTTGGTCCGAGTCTTAAAGGATGTACAAGCACTGTGTTCTTGGTTCGAGTCTTAAAGGATGTGCAAGCACTGTGTTCTTGGTTCGAGTCTTAAAGGATGTGCAAGCACTGTGTTCTTGGTTCGAGTCTTAAAGGATGTGCAAGCACTGTGTTCTTAGTTCGAGTCTTAAAGGATGTGCAAGCACTGTGTTCTTGGTCCGAGTCTTAAAGGATGTACAAGCACTGTGTTCTTGGTTCGAGTCTTAAAGGATATACAAGCACTGTGTTCTTGGTTCGAGTCTTAAAGGATGTGCAAGCACTGTGTTCTTGGTCCGAGTCTTAAAGGATGTACAAGCACTGTGTTCTTGGTTCGAGTCTTAAAGGATGTACAAGCACTGTGTTCTTGGTTCGAGTCTTAAAGGATGTGCAAGCACTGTGTTCTTGGTCCGAGTCTTAAAGGATGTACAAGCACTGTGTTCTTGGTTCGAGTCTTAAAGGATGTACAAGCACTGTGTTCTTGGTTCGAGTCTTAAAGGATGTGCAAGCACTGTGTTCTTGGTCCGAGTCTTAAAGGATGTACAAGCACTGTGTTCTTGGTTCGAGTCTTAAAGGATGTACAATGTGTTCAATGCTGCAAGACGGTGCAAACTGATTTGAAACTTAGATCTCCGCTTCTCCTGTCCCGATTTTCCTGCGCTCACTGCTGGCCAATCAAAGGATCCATTGTATTGTGGGCTTGATCGGTGTGATGGACCAGCCACTGGTGAAGGCAATGTAACATTCTAGCTTTCCTTTGGTCCCTTCACAAGCTTATTGACCTTCTGCACCTGGAGGTGAATGCGCTGCATACCTTCGACGTGTTCTTCCCTTCTGTCCAACCTTGGCTGGACCCATTGTGCCATGTCTATCCTTGCTTGGGCTTACGGATATCTTCAACAAAACTGTTGTTACATGTATTTTGTAGCAACGTGTTCTTGGTCCAAGTTTAACAGGATATACAAGCAATGTGTTCTTGGTTCGAGTCTTAAAGGATGTACAAGCAATGTGTTCTTGGTTCGAGTCTTAAAGGATCTACAAGCAATGTGTTCTTGGTCCGAGTCTTAAAGGATGTACAATCAATGTGTTCTTGGTCCGAGTCTTAAAGGATCTACAAGCAATGTGTTCTTGGTCCGAGTCTTAAAGGATGTACAAGCAATGTGTTCTTGGTCCAAGTTTAACAGGATGTACAAGCACTGTGTTCTTGGTCCGAGTCTTAAAGGATCTACAAGCAATGTGTTCTTGGTCCAAGTTTAACAGGATCTACAAGCAATGTGTTCTTGGTGCGAGTCTTAAAGGATCTACAAGCAATGTGTTCTTGGTCCAAGTTTAACAGGAGCTACAAGCAATGTGTTCTTGGTGCGAGTCTTAAAGGATGTACAAGAAATGTGTTCTTGGTGCGAGTCTTGGCAGCCACATGGGTTCTTGGAATCAAATTTTCTTGTGAATATTTCTAACAATGTGTTCGATGTTGCAAGGTGATGAAAACTTGTTTTATATTTGTTGAAATTTTGAATTTTCTAAGACATGGGGAACATTTTCGTAGTTCCCCGTGATGTGAGAGCATGAAGGTCTCCCCCTTTGTATATCAGTTGCTGCCCTCTCCGAAGTTCTGAAATTGTCACCTTTTAAAAAAACTGGCTTGGCTTCTTGCCAAGCCCGGGAATGCTCTTTTAACCCATTTCATTCTGTTAGCTGGCCACATAGCTCAGATCTGGACAAAATTACCAATTTACAGTTGTGATAAATTATTTCGACGGGTGGGTCACATATTAATTTTTTGCCAAGTTTTGGTTGAAGAAAAGTGTATAAACCCTTACATTTCTGGAATCAGAAGAGAATTGCCTACATGATGGTGTTAAAATTGTTTGTATAGAGTGAGCATGGAAGAAGTTATCTCAAGGTGAAGAAGAAGACTGAAAAGCAATAATAATAAAAACAGATTGTACATTGACGTTGGAC
The DNA here is from genome assembly GCA_963995525.1 of Escarpia spicata. Classification (NCBI taxonomy): domain Eukaryota; kingdom Metazoa; phylum Annelida; class Polychaeta; order Sabellida; family Siboglinidae; genus Escarpia; species Escarpia spicata. The sequence goes on along the minus strand of OZ023213.1, from coordinate 56,091,345 downwards.
TTGTTTTACCTGTATACAACCACTCAGGATGGTCATGCATCCAATGAGAGAAATCTGCCAAATTCATTTCTTCAAACAGTGGTAAAAATGTCATGTAAATATCTTGTCTCAGTCGGAAGTTACACATTTCTGAATGAATGTTGTCGAGTATGTGAAAAGATATCTTTCCCGAGAGGGATTCACCAACGCTTCAATTATAATTTTTTTTCAGGCAACTGTTGAAGAAAAGTGTATAAACCCATACAGTTATGGAATCAGAAGAGAATTGCCTACACGATGGTGTTGAAACTGTTTGTGTAGAGTGAACATGGAGGAAGTTATCTCATGGAGAAGAAGAATGAAAGAAATAAAATAAAAACAAAATGTGTACACGGACTTTGGGCTAGTTTTACCTATATATAGCCACTTAGACTGATCATATATCCAGTGAGAGAAACCTCCCAAATTAATTTCTTCAAACAGTGGTACAAATTTGATGTAAATGTCATATGTCAGTCCAAAGTTATAGTTTTTTGAATGGAAGTCGTCACGTACACAAAATGAGTAATTTCCTTACAGTAATTCACCATTGCAGTTTCCAATGAAAACGAATTACAACACAAGATATAATGTGCATAATAAAATTTAATGAAACAATAACCCTTCACCGAACTAAGGCAATAATGTCCATGACACTGTTCATGACATCGGCGATGTCACAGTTCACATCACTGACTGCCAACTCACAAGTTGAACAGCCTGTGGAAGTGCATACAGACGCACTCCAAGTGCACTGGCTGTTGGCACTGGACACACCCGTGCTTGGTTGTGCCGCGTCGTTCACCAGCTGCGGCACCCATTGAGCACTCGATGCATGTCTTCTCCTTTTCATACATCTTCACGATGTCATGTCTTCCAGCACCGGGGGCAGGACGGGGGTTGGCAGCAGGATCTCGTCTTGAACGTACGTCTCCTACCAGCCACAGGATGATTTCTCAAGGAAATCCTGGAAGTTAGGCCTCAGTGACTGGACCATCTCTGGATTGGTGTCTCGTGCCACGACGTACGAATTGTAGGCTGAGGCCATCATCAAGTGGTGGAAGATCCGTCTCCACCACTTCTTGGATCGGTGTTGTATAATGTAATATCCCACCATCTGATCCATGAGATCAACACCCTTCATGTACTTTTGGTAGTCTGCCACGGCTGCAGGGACTACCACCTGCTGGGACCCACCGCCCACTCGCACGCGTCGCGTCACAGCACCCACTGCTGTCGGGTCGTGGAAGTTGGACAGGACACACACTGGCTTTGTGTCCTGCCAGACCACAAAGGACAGCTCGTCCTTCTGAGCAATCTTGTACTCATGTCGCTGCAAACTGACGTTCTTCGGCAGAAGGGCAGTCGGCAGGTTCTTGCGGTTGGCCCGGACAGTGCCACACCCATACACCTGCCGGGCATGCAGGTATGTCAGCAGGTCGGGACTGGTATAAAAGTTGTCAAAGTACACCTGTGTGTACTGCCCGTACAGATGGTCAACAAGGTCTGTCACAACACGGTGCGTCAGCCCACGTTCCTGTCCTCCGGGTGCCCTACCAGTGTAAACCTGGAACTTCGATAAGTAGCCAGTGTCACTTTCAGCAAGTACCCACACCTTGACACCCCACTTGATTGGTTTCGCAGGCAGATACTGACGAAATTCCAGCCGACCCTTGAATTTGACCATACTTTCGTCGACAGTGTACTTCCTATACGGCACGTACACAGACTGGAATTGCTCATTCAGAAAGTCAATAAACCAGCGAATCTTGACAAGTTTGTTCCCTTCGGCACCTGGAGCAGCCAGTTGCTCAAACACCAGTAATCATTCCTGGATGGCAGACGCAAAATACCCATCGCAAAACACAAGCCTACGAACGCCCTCATCTCATTGGAGGTGACGGGCATCCAAATGGGGGCTGACGGGGGTGGCGGATTCCGTTGCCTCTCCTGGTCGGCGTACTGATTCGTCTCATCCGTCAGTTGCGTCCACATTTCGCCGGTCCAGAACTGGTCGAAGTACTTTTCGGGGTTCGCTTCTGGTGGATGTAGAACAGATGCTCCACCGATTCCACGAAAACCCATCGTCACATGTTGGGCAAAGTCGCGCTCCTTCCAGGCGCCCTGGAAGCCACCGAAGTCCGAGTCATCCGAGTCATCTTCAGCGAACAGATTTCGAACCCATTGCTCTCCAGCGGCATGTCGTTCGTCTGCGTCGTTTTCAGTCGAAATACTGCTCGAAGTACTGCCTGTACTACTGCCGATTTCACTGTCTTCCATGTCGATATCGCTTCCATCACTAACTGCATCATCATCCGCTGTGGCAGTGTGTCTGTGCCTGTTACAGAGTGTAAGAACAGTTGCAGAAAATGATGGTCCAGCCTGTGAACATAGAACCAGAGAGAGGCGGCTCCTGATTTGTCAACAGGCCCTCCTCTCTCTGTTCACAGCTTCTGCCAAAAAGAGCGATGCGTGAGATACTGAATCAAACGACACGTCGAGGAACGCCAGGGACAGCGGGCAAAGCTCCTCACATGTGTCCCTTAGCAGACGTCGGAACAAAAACACGTTGTAAAAGCTCTTTGCTGGGACTAGAACTCAAGGAATCCTGACAATCGTTCCGCCAGGAGCCAGTGGAAGATCCTTGAAATGAAACTTGATATAGAGATAGGCTGAAATTGGCTCGGTTCTGAAGGGGCTGTGCAACCTTTGGGACAAGTACCGTTTGGCTACGGCGGAATTTGGCAGGCTGGTATCCGGCATACAACCACAGGTTGAAGTGCGCTAGGAGGGTGCAAGGATCCAGCTTTGAGACATCTTTAAGCGAGATTCTGTCTAGACCACTCACTATGATTGGACCAGTACAATTTCTGTACTTGAGTGTACTCGGTCCTCCACTTCCTTCTTTCCCCTGGCTGTCGTCGGGCCAGCTGCTTCCTTCCATCCGGCACACACACTCCAAGTACACTGGCTGCTGACACTGCCGTGCCACGTCGTTCACCTGCTGCTGCTCCCATGGAACACTCGTTGCACGTTCTCTGCTTCTCGTACATCTTGTCTGCCTACACCAGGAGCAGGACGGGGATTGGCAGCAGGGTCCCGTTGTGATCGAACATCCCCAACCAGCCAAAGGATGATCTCCTCCAGGAAATCCTGGAAGTTGAACCACTCGGACTCGGCCATCTCCGGATTTGTCTCGTGCCACAATGTACACATGGTGTGCCGAGGCCATCGTCAGGTAGTGGAAGATGCGTCTCCACCATTTCTTCGATCGGTGCTGGATGATGTAGTAGCCCACCATCTGGTCCATGAGGTCAACCCCCTTCATGTACTTCTTCAGTCGTGGATGATGTAGTAGCCCACCATCTGGTCCATGAGGTCAACACCCTTCATGTACTTCTTCAGTCGGTAGTGGATGATGTAGTAGCCCACCATCTGGTCCATGAGGTCAACACCCTTCATGTACTTCTTCAGTCGGTGCTGGATGATGTAGTAGCCCACCATCTGGTCCATGAGGTCAACACCCTTCATGTACTTCTTCAGTCGGTGCTGGATGATGTAGTAGCCCACCATCTGGTCCATGAGGTCAACCCCCTTCATGTACTTCTTCAGTCGGTGCTGGATGATGTAGTAGCCCACGATCTGGTCCATGAGGTCAACCCCCTTCATGTACTTCTTCAGTCGGTGCTGGATGATGTAGTAGCCCACCATCTGGTCCATGAGGTCAACACCCTTCATGTACTTCTTCAGTCGGTGCTGGATGATGTAGTAGCCCACCATCTGGTCCATGAGGTCAACCCCCTTCATGTACTTCTTCAGTCGGTGCTGGATGATGTAGTAGCCCACCATCTGGTCCATGAGGTCAACCCCCTTCATGTACTTCTTCAGTCGTGGATGATGTAGTAGCCCACCATCTGGTCCATGAGGTCAACCCCCTTCATGTACTTCTTCAGTCGTGGATGATTTAGTAGCCCACCATCTGGTCCATGAGGTCAACACCCTTCATGTACTTCTTCAGTCGGTGGTGGATGATGTAGTAGCCCACCACCTGGTCCATGAGGTCAACACCCTTCATGTACTTCTTCAGTCGGTAGTGGATGATGTAGTAGCCCACCATCTGGTCCATGAGGTCAACACCCTTCATGTACTTCTTCAGTCGGTGCTGGATGATGTAGTAGCCCATCATCTGGTCCATGAGTTCAACCCCCTTCATGTACTTCTTCAGTCGGTGCTGGATGATGTAGTAGCCCACCATCTGGTCCATGAGGTCAACACCCTTCATGTACTTCTTCAGTCGGTGCTGGATGATGTAGTAGCCCACGATCTGGTCCATGAGGTCAACACCCTTCATGTACTTCTTCAGTCGGTGCTGGATGATGTAGTAGCCCACCATCTGGTCCATGAGGTCAACCCCCTTCATGTACTTCTTCAGTCGGTGCTGGATGATGTAGTAGCCCACCATCTGGTCCATGAGGTCAACACCCTTCATGTACTTCTTCAGTCGGTGCTGGATGATGTAGTAGCCCACCATCTGGTCCATGAGGTCAACACCCTTGGTGTACTTCTTCAGTCGGTGCTGGATGATGTAGTAGCCCACCACCTGGTCCATGAGGTCAACACCCTTCATGTACTTCTTCAGTCGGTGCTGGAAGATGTAGTAGCCCACCATCTGGTCCATGAGGTCAACACCCTTCATGTACTTCTTCAGTCGGTGCTGGATGACGTAGTAGCCCACCATCTGGTCGATGAGGTCAACACCCTTCATGTACTTCTTCAGTCGGTGCCGGATGATGTAGTAGCCCACCATCTGGTCCATGAGGTGAACCCTCTTGATGTATTTCTGGTAGTCAGCCACAGCTGCGGGGACTGCCACCTGTTGGTCCCCACCACCCACACGTCACGACACGGCTCCCACTGCTGTCGGGTCATGGAAGCTGGACAGGACACACACTGGTCTTGTGACCTGCCACACCACAAAGGATAAGTCAGCCTTCTGAGCCATCTTTACTCGTGTTTCGCAAGCCGCACGTTCTTCGGCAGTAGGGCAGTCGGCAGGTGTTGCGGTTGCAGTTGCAAGTACGTCAACAAGTCTGTGCTTGTGAAGGAGTTGTTGAAGTACACCTGTGTGTACTGCCCGTACAGGTGGTCGACAAGACCTGTAACAACACGGTGTGTCAGCCCACATTCCTTTCCTCCAGGCGCCCTTCCGGTGTAGACCTGGAACTTGGAAAGGTAGCCAGTGTTTTCTTTCCGCAAGGACCCACACCTTCACTCCCCACTTGATCGGCTTTGCTGGCAGATACTGGCGAAATTCAAGTCAGCCCTTGAAACAAATCATGCTTTCATCAACCGTGTACTTCCCATATGGCACGTATACGGACTGAAACTGGTCATTCAGGAAGTCGACAAACCACCGTATCTTGACGAGCGTCCAAATGGGGGCTGACGGGGGTGGCGGATTCCGTTGCCGCTCTTGGTCGGCATACATTTTGTTGGTCCTGAACTTATCAGAGTACATCCCGGGGTTTGCTTCTGGTGGATACATGTAGAATGGACGCTCCACCAATTCCACGAAAGCCCATTATCACACGTTGTGCAAAGTTGCACTCCTTTCAGTTGCCCTGGAAGCTGCCGAAGTCTGAGTCGTCCGAGTCGTCTTCAGGGAACAGATATCGAACCCATTGCTCTCCGGCATGTCATTCATCTGCATCGCTTTCACTCGAGATACTGCTTGAAGTACTGTCCGTACTACTGCCGATTTCACTGTCTTCCACGTCGATATCGCTTCCATTACTACCTGCACCATCCTCCGCCATTTTTAAATGCCAAAAATCTCCAAAACATCGAACTCGAACTTCACTCCAAACTTGCAGCATTGGGAAAATGGTAAAAGGTTGCTACGATGCACACAGTTTCTATAAATACCCGATAAGGCCGTCACGTGCGTTGACTACACCTGCAGGCGTATTCCGAATGAAAAGGGTTAAATTACAACATGATATCTTAAAATAACCTGCACAAAATACATGTGTAAACATCTTCCTTGTTCACCCCTCGCTACCATGCAAGGTGTAGGCATACCACCTGGTCTGTTTCATCCTCTCAATGACACTTTTCCACCTATTCTAGTTTTCTGCAATATTCTCTAAGTCCTGACCCTTGCCATTTATACCTGCCCTTTCAAGAAGTCTCATCACACTGTCTCGTCGTCTTAATGTTTGTTTTACTTTTCTCAACCACCTTCTGATTTCTGTCTAAGTAAGCATTTATACAAAATCTTAAATAATCGTGGTAATAATTACCTGACGACATATTGCATGTTTCTCTGACCTCCATGCTCGGTTTCAGAATGGCCTTGGAAATCCATCTTCTCCACAGATGCCACGTAAAAGCCTCGCACACTCCTAGAAACAGAACATAGACATATTAAGTATAGTGTATCTTTAAAAGTAAAACCTGAAAAGAAACAGCATGTTAAGACATTCTCAACAACATTCTCATATTTTTTAAATACCTGAAGAACTTCTTTTCGTTGTCAGAGTTGAGATCAGCATCAACCAGCAGCACCCGAGTCTTCATCTCGATGGCGACATTCTCATCAGCTAGCTGGTTGTCTATCCTGCACTGTGCTATTACAACACAGGTTCTGTATTTCTGGAAAAGTCAAACAGTGTTATCAATATAAATGAAGCATTTCTATATTGCCAATACCTGAAATGTTGTGTTGAATTCATTGAGTGGCGCAAGTATGAACTCCAAGAACGTGAAATACATCTTCTTCACAGGATCAGACTGATCTGATGTCTGCTTTACCCGCTCTGGCTTGTCCCCTTCCTCATGAATTTCAAAGCAGCCAGCGAGGGCTGGCCACTGCTGTAGGGTTGGCCGAACGCAACGCTGCAGGCTGAGCCACCGCGTACTCACATGTCACAAGATATTACTGAGTATATATTATTAAAGTTGCACAAGTCACTTGTATACAATGGACACAAGTTATGGACAGAGTTGGTCTTACTTGAAGGTAAAGTTACCTTTGGTAGAAGTGCTGAGGGATGTCAGTCAGGTGTTCTTCGACGGGAACAGCCAGCTTCTTGACACCAGCAACACAAGACAGGTTTGCAAGGTGACACACACAGTACGGAATTATGTCGTCCCTTCATCACACTGTAGTTGCCAGAGCAGAAACCTGTGAGGTTCTTCCATGGGGTGGACCGTGACCTGAAACGGGTCACAGCCTTGCCGGCATCGCGGTTGAAATACCGGACTAGAATGAAGAGGGTCTTTGAAATGTCTGTTGCACGTTTCCGTTGTGTCCGGTATTTAAAAATGCTAATACACAAATAGTAACCAAAAAAACTTGCGATTCCACTAAAATTAAATTTCACAAAATTAAAATCACACAAATATTTATTTATAGAAACAGCATTTTGGAGGTTGATATTGCCTTTCTCAAGAAACGTCCAATGCAAATTCCGATTTTATCGATCAACTGATTCCTGATAACCTCATCGGTGCTGGCTGTCTTGCAGGATGATGCTTTTTGTCGTAATCTACTCACAAATTATTGGTCGACACTTTTGGTTCCACCTGTCTGAACAAGTGTCGTGATGTGATCAGCGCATGTTGTGGCACAAGTGTATAATATACCTCCTGGAGATCTGATCCTGCAGTTTGCAATAGCAATGCTACCTTGTATATGGTTGTTACTCTCTGTGATACTGTATACAGGTTGAAGGTACACTTCCATCGTTTTCACCTGACAGATAGGGTGTTCAAGTCACCCCGGGGGTCAAAGCAATGCAGTACACTTACATCCGTCCCTGTCCGGCATATTGCCTCACACGTGAATCGAGCCACTGACATGTTGCACAGAGCAAGACGTCTCGAATAGATCAGCCAGGTTCGTTGCGTTATTTCATGTTAGACGGCCAAATCACGTGTTAAAATCTCCTCAGACGACAGACTCGGTAGAATGGGCCATGGTGATGAGTAACATCTCCTACCATCATCCAGGAAGGAGTGGAAGTCAGACCCTGTGTGTGGCGTCACACCAGGCTGACCTCAACCAAAACAATCTCCAGGTTGACACAGTCATCCTCACTGTCACCAAGACAGCTCATCACTCACCAAATGTGGGAGTCAGACCCTGTGTGTGGCGTCACACCAGGCTGACCTCAACCAAAACAATCTCCAGGTTGACACAGTCATCCTCACTGTCACCAAGACATAGCTCATCACTCACCAAATGTGGGAGTCAGACCCTGTGTGTGGCGTCACACCAGGCTGAACTCAACCAAAACAATCTCCAGGTTGACACAGTCATCCTCACTGTCACCAAGACATAGCTCATCACTCACCAAATGTGGGAGTCAGACCTTGTGTGTGGCGTCACACCAGGCTGACCTCAACCAAAACAATCTCCAGGTTGACACAGTCATCCTCACTGTCACCAAGACATAGCTCATCACTCACCAAATGTGGGAGTCAGACCTTGTGTGTGGCGTCACACCAGGCTGACCTCAACCAAAACAATCTCCAGGTTGACACAGTCATCCTCACTGTCACCAAGACATAGCTCATCACTCACCAAATGTGGGAGTCAGACCCTGTGTGTGGCGTCACACCAGGCTGAACTCAACCAAAACAATCTCCAGGTTGACACAGTCATCCTCACTGTCACCAAGACAGCTCATCACTCACCAAATGTGGGAGTCAGACCCTGTGTGTGGCGTCACACCAGGCTGACCTCAACCAAAACAATCTCCAGGTTGACACAGTCATCCTCACTGTCACCAAGACATAGCTCTTCACTCGCCAGATGTGGGAGTCGGACCCTGTGTGTGGCATCACACCAGGCTGACTTCAACCAAAACAATCTCCAGGTTGACACAGTCATCCTCACTGTCACCAAGACATAGCTCATCACTCACCAAATGTGGGAGTCAGACCCTGTGTGTGGCATCACACCAGGCTGACCTCAACCAAAACAATCTCCAGGCTGATTTCAACCAAAACAATCTCCAGGTTGACACAGTCATCCTCACTGTCACCAAGACATAGCTCTTCACTCACCAAATGTGGGAGTCGGACCCTGTGTGTGGCATCACACCAGGCTGACCTCAACCAAAACAATCTCCACGATGACACAGTCATCCTCACTGTCACCAAGACATAGCTCATCACTCACCAAATGTGGGAGTCAGACCCTGTGCGTGGCATCACACCAGGCTGACCTCAACCAAAATAATCTCCAGGTTGACACAGTCATCCTCACTGTCACCAAGACATAGCTCATCACTCACCAAATGTGGGAGTCAGACCCTGTGTGTGGCGTCACACCAGGCTGACCTCAACCAAAACAATCTCCAGGTTGACACAGTCATCCTCACTGTCACCAAGACATAGCTCATCACTCACCAAATGCTTCGTTTCCATGTCAAAATTGACATTGCCCACTCTCAACACTGGTGGACTGGTGGATCTAATTGTTTACAAACCAGTGGATGAGCTCTCACGGCTTCCATTGGGTGCCACTAGTGACATCATACGGCTGCCACCAGGTGCCACTAGTGACACCATATGGCTTCCACTGGGTGTCACTAGTGACAATGCACGGCTGCCACTGGGTGCCACTAGTGACATCACACGGCTGCCACTGGGTGCCACTAGTGACATCATACGGCTGCCACTGGGTGCCACTAGTGACATCATACGGCTGCATCAAATGTAATGCCAGTATTGCTCGGCATTTACCATAATGTGGATAATTTAATTAAAGACTTATATTATATGCTTTTAAATACAGTATTTAAAATATTTGGCAAAATCTTTGTTTTTCTACCTTTATTTTTCTTTCAAATAATACTTTTCTATGTTTTCATTATCAGCCCTTTTCTGTCCAATCAGCAGCCTCACATGTTACTTTGTTGGTCACAGGAAGACGGCGGTGACGATCACGCAACACTCTCAATGTAGTGTTTACATTGTTTTATTTTCTCATATCATTTTGTTACTGATCTTGTTGCTATAAAATAGAATTCTACTTGAAAATCCACCAGGCATTTGTTATTAAAGAACACAGCACATTTTTGCCCTCATATCTGGCCTTTACGTTACATTGACATTTTTTCAGACGAAGGAAGACAAATTGAAGATGACATTTGGAGAGGTGGGACAAATCACTGACTGCTCCCTGAAGTTTACGCGGGATGGAGTCTTCCGCAAGTTTGCCTTCATCGGTTTCAAGTCGGAAGCGGAGGCAGGGGCAGCCGTGAAACGCTTCAACAAGTCCTTCATAAACACATCCAGACTTCAGGTAAGTCTCGCAGGTAATGATAATTGATGTATCCAGTATGTCACAGTTTGCACACATCTCAGTCATAATTACGTGCATGACGTCCTTTAAGCTTTGCCTACAAAGTTGATAACAATATTTGCCTACAATTTTACCAACAATGTTGATAACAGTTACATGTGTGAATTACATTGCTACTGCTCCATGACGTCTCGTAGATCAAACATTCCCACACACAGTTGTCACTTGACACTTTGTCTTATCTTTTTATCAGAAAGAAACGTAGCCAGAATTTCAATTAAATACACGGCAGAATGCACAAACACACTACTTGTTCGGCACACATTTTTAATGGTTTGACAGAGGTTATGATAAGGAACAGGTCATGTAATAGATAAGTAAATTAGTGTTAAAAATCGGTTTGATTTTCATAGTTGATCATCTGTTTTGACCAAACCTATTGATTATCAATTACATAATCTGTTTACGAGCGGCCATTTTATGAAAGTTTTAGCACTAGTTGGCGATACTAGTGCAACACGTCGTTAACATAACAGTCGACGTAAACATATGACATTTAATTTAACCAGATGAAAATTAACACACATTCAAAACACTAATAGTCACCGGATGAGAGTTATCAAATGACCCTGTGATGTTTATAATTTAATGTGTGGCATCTTCTCGTAAGGTAGGGTTTTTCAAAACAATATGAATTAACAATCTGAATTAAGATGTTAATTTGCCTCATAGAAAACATAGAATGTCTACACAATGTTCCATCAGTTGCAATATAATTTACATCGTTTATGTTCCTCTACTTTTTTTAGAAGCTAGGACTATACAAACTTTCATCATTGTTTAGAAAGTGACTATAGTATATGTCAATTTATCAGTGGCTGGCACAATTTGAATAAGATGAACAGTTTGATGCCAAAATATCTTGTGATTTTTTTCGAAATTCTGAAACAGTTGTGGCAATGGGCTAGATCACACTCGGAATTATTCAAACATCAAATTGACTAAAAATTTACTGATTTTTTATTCTGATGATAGCGTTATGATTATTGAATGTTTGCAAATATTGCTGACATTCTACTTGCCCGACCAGAATCGCGCAACTGATAGTGTCGCACCCTGGTGTGTTGTAGGTAGAGTTAGCGAAGGACTTGACTGACACAGACAAGCCGAGAGCATGGAGTCGACACACGCCCGGAACTACTGCCTACAAGGAGGACGCAGAACTGAAGGCAGCAAAAACAAAGTCCAAGTCTAAACACACCAAAAAAGAGGTATCGTCAAACTGATTAGAGACTCAAGACTGTCCTAACTGAAGTACAAACTTCTCCACATGACATTTATATAACTATCCAAGTGTCTGCATCATCAGAAAGCCAAACAAAAATGTTCTGTCACTCATATTTGTATGGCAGTCACTATGGTTATATGCACATATTTTGTTCTTGTAGGCCCAGCCATCAAAGAAGGAAGAAGTGGCACAAGAGAACAAGTACGAACTTCTTGGGGAGGTAGGTGGCTTCTAATATACGAACTTCTAGGGGAGGTAGGTGGCTTCTAATATACAAACTTCTCGGGGAGGTAGGCGGCTTCTAATGTATCAACCTTTTGAATCGGTATAGGGGTTTCAGTAAATCCTTATTCCTCACTTATTTGCTGTGTTAGTTGGTTTTATTTCCATAGATGATGTCAGCAACAAGGCTGTTAGTTGAAAACACTTCCAACTTCTGCCTGGCTATGTCTATCTTTGAGTTACTCTCTGGCTTTCAATCTTTATCATTCTGTTTCTCTGTTTTAAAGCACATCTGATTGCCAGAGTATTCCGTACACTGTCCCAAACAACAACTGAACAGTCCCTTATCAATAATTTGATGTTATTTGGTTGTAAATTCCATGATTGTGATGTTTGCTGATCCTTTTCTCTCAGTTGAAAGACGACCCCGGCTTTGAGGAGTTTGTCGTCGCACACAAGAACCGAGCATCGAAAGCAGCATGGGGGAATGACATTGAAGTACCAGGCGAAGCCAAGGTCAAAGTTCATGAGAAAGGCGGAACATCGCGGAAAGATGACGTCGATGAAAATGACTCAGGTATTTTGTAATCGTTTTTATGTTGTAAAACTTAATTCAGAATTTGAGTATTTGTGCAAAAATGAACGTATCAACTGCATGCATGTGACACTTGTTTCTACTTAATTAATATTACAGTTATTGTATTTAAATGGAAAATGTGAAATAAACATAATACAATTAGTTATTCCATTGTTACTTCTGCCAGTAACACTAGGATGGTGTGGCGCAGTGGTTAGAGCGGTCGAGAGGATACAGGCTCAAAGCCTCTTGCTGCCATTTTGAAACTCGGGTAATTTTGTCACTCCACGTTGCTTCAGTTCACTCGGGAGTATAAAAGAGTACCTGCCTATATACAATGGAGGATATCTGTGTACGAATAATTTTCACACAACAATTGAGATCAAGATGGTAGTTGATTCAACAGGTCTGTCTATGGGTGAACGTACAGCACTTTGAACATTCCCATTGACCGGGTAACATGCTACGTAAGAACTCACTGGTTCTCGCCTTTGTTGCGTCAGGGTAGCTGCAGGACACACATCTGTTTCAGAAAGCGACGGCAGTGTGGAGGACAGTGAGGAAGTGTCAACTACAGGAAACATCTCTGACATTGATGTAAGTTTCCGAAACAGCAATTGCAGACGTCATGATCAGCAACATCCCAATATGTAGCATATATTATGTATAATATGTGATCCATCTTAACAAAATTAGTCACATATTGGATTTTTCAATATTGAGTTATTAGTAACGTTGGAAAGAGCAGAGTCTCAGCTTTCATATGGTGTATAATACCAGAAGATATCTCAATTATAACTGAAGTTACGGCTCTCCAATCATGTGTGGGGTTGAAACCTTCACACCCAGAAAACGGCCTTCAAAGTTTAAGCAACATATTTGTTGTGTTTCAGGTAATATACCTAAGTTACCATGGACAAATCTTGTTGAAATTTGGACCACTTCGAGATAATGGCATTCTGAAGACATTCTGTTAATATGAAAACAAGATCTGTGTTAGAAATAAAATAGCAGTACAATTAATTGTTTGTGTAATTACCACCATTTTTAAAGAAAAGCTAAAACTCTGCAGCACTAATATACATTATGTATTTGTTAGCATTGTCTTATCTGGATGATATTTGAATCGGTCAAAGATAATGGCATCCTCATGACCTACATTAATGTACAAGCAAAACCTTTGTCAGAAATAAGTTAGCTTATATATATATATATATGTGACCAATGAGGAAGCTATTAGTTTATTGACAGTCCAGTTTAATTCACTCTAGTAAAACACCGACTATTTCATAGAACACTGGTTGGTGAACAACGTTAATTTTTTTCTTCTCTAATGACATAAAATATATATATATATAGTGAATTAAACTGGAGTGTCGATAAACCGATAGCGTCCTTATCTACCTGTTAGTTTGAATTGACTGCTTGAGGTGGCAGCCGTCTACCAGGCGAAGCATAAAACACTGGATTGTTCAGTTGTAAAATCTAAAGGTATTGTCCATTCTAATTAATGTTTAGTGTTTATTGCAGCCAGTGCTTAATCGCTGTGATTTCTGTCTGCAGTACATCAAATCAAAGATGACGAAAAATAAATTCCTCACTGATGATGATGATGACGATGATGACGATGATGATGGATTAGAGGAAAATAAGGAAGATAAGAAGGCTGGGAAAACGAAGAAAACGAAAAAGAAAGAAAAGAATGCTGGGAAGAAGGAAAAATCGTCTGGGATTGAAGAAGTGAGTCTAAGAAATTGCAGCACATTAAATGGTGTTTTTTTAACCAGATTAAATGTTGGTTAATTCGGTTGAGGTAACTGCCGAGTCGTGATATGTTCGATAACAGTTATATGTAAATTTGCCTGATCAATGAAATTCTAATAAATTATAAAAACATTTACTTTTAATCATCTTAATCATAGTATAAAGATGTGGCCTTTAGCTAAGTATTGCTGATAGTAAAGTATGACAAGTACCAGGTATTGATTGTTGTTGTTAATGTGTTGATGAGATGATAATGAATGTTTGCAGGGAGAAACATTTCACTACATGGTCAATATGAGGGGACTGCCAGGGAATGTGACGCAAGTAAGTTGAAAGGGAAATGTCTAAACTAGGCATAAAAACATAATATTAATGAATGGTCAACAGCAGCCGTAATTATATATTTGTTTGCAAGTAGTCGTTGATTGTTTAATCCAGATAATTATTCTGTGAATGTTCACTAAAGTTTATATTATATTTGAATCCTACTGAATCTTAGTTCAATGTCTTACCCCACAGACAGTTTTCATCACTATTTTTACACAAATAAGTCTTTCTAAATGTGTGGATTATGAACAAAATATTTGTTTTTAACAAATGTAAGTTTTGAAGAAGAACATTTAACTATTTTAAACCTTGGACAAAGTCATGAATAGATTTCCCATCCATGGAGTGGTTATTGTTTTATTGACCACTGTCCGCACCTCTTGTTTGACCCTTAGTTATTGTTGGCCATGACACATTTTTGGGAGTAACTGAACTGCAACTTTTCCCGTTCTAATTATCGCATATTGTCTTATATACTTATTGTTGCTGTTTTGTGTCAAACGGCATTATCATTGTTCAGAATTGATTACATATTTGTTCTATTGATGACTAGTCTTTATTGAACTCTACTTGTCAATATAATTACTAAGAGTGCTTTCTATTGTACATAGTTATCTCTCAAGAAACTTGTTTTTGCGATCATCTTCAGTGACCAGCTGTTGGCCAGGAGCTCCCACCAGTCCTGCTCCAGCCCGTGTTACATGACATAGGTCATGTGACACTTCAGTGTACTGTAATAGCCGCGAGATGCGGCTGAAATATACAGATCATAAAAGCATGTTTTACAAGAGGTAACTACGTACCATATCAACAACCAAGAAACTTGACATTCTCTCTATTCAAAGTGTTTCTGTTTAATGTGATACATCACTATTTTCTGACGAATTATGTGGCTATATATTTTCATGTTTGCTTGTTTCAGAAACAGATCCTTGAGTTTTTCAAGCCTATTAAACCAAAACAAGTCAAAGTACCGAAACGGAACAAAGGAACAACACCGGCTACAAGTAAATATTATCAGTCCGGGTGTCTACAAATCCAGGTTTCAAAAGAAGCAATCATGTTTTATTTTGTTTATTAAATATCATCCATATGTTCCAGGAATGTCTATTGGGACCATTAGTCATATGTCATTGTCCTTATTTGGTGTCCGGTCGTCAACGTGATCCGCCATCTTGGCTATACACACAACTGAATGCTGTGCATTGTCTACTATGGAACCCAAACGATGCGGCAATATTTTGATGGATAATGCCACCTCTAAAGCCTGACACAAGACCGAATACGAGAATGGATGTCAAGAGGTTTTCACATTGTAATATCTGTGTAGTGTGGTTCAAGTAAAACCTGCAGCTGGTCAGGCTTAATTGTATGTCTTGGTGTTTGTTCAGGTAACTAATGTCGACTAGTAAAATATCGCTTCTTTTGACACCTTTTCTTATTGAATTTGCATCTGATGTTTTTTTAACACTGCTTCATTTAAAAATACAGCTAGAGGGAAGAAAAGAACTTATTTATTATACATGTTTATTTTTGAAATTATTTATTGTAGATATTTATACAGCAAGGAATATGTGTTTACATTAGTTCACTGTTCCACCGTAGCTGTCGCCACAGTGCAGTTTTCAACGGAGAAAGACTGGGAAATGGCGATGCGAAGAAACAAGAATTTCATTGGTTGGTATTTGGCCTACTCAGACAAAATGTTTTCTATTGCTACATTCCATCCTGGTTTTTATATTTTACTTATATTTTGTTTGAACAAATTCTAGAATCCCAGAAACTAAATTAATAAATCTATATATTATCGATGGTGTGCTGATAAAACCTTGACTTTTTTTGGCTTTTTGATACAAAGCTGTAGAGGACAAGTTGTGCTTGTTCTCATATAGAACATAAGTGATATTCCAAGTGTAATTGACACAAAATGCCCCGTAAAGATATCTATAATACATAAAAATATACAAAAAGAAATATTTGTTTTGGTCTCCGGGAAAACTAGGTTCTTTTCACTAACAAGGCTTTACCAGCAAACCATCTTTTTATTGCCTAAACAAACAGGGACTGTAACATTCATAATCGGTATTTATATATTTTAAGGGGTGTTGTCAATACAAAGTCAACCCAAGACACCCCCTTCCATTCACACCCACCTTTTCCATGAAAACTTACTGCACACTCAAAGTCAGAACCACTATGAACTGTGCTCAGAAAATTGATATTGTAATATACTAAACAAAACCGACATTTCCACGTGATACAATTTGTGTAGTGTCCTATATCAATAATGTTATGATCTTGCCTAATATGTTGTCAGGAATCTGTACATGCTGAGCTGTTAAAACGCAATATATATATATATGTAGACTGTGTTTTTATTACAATCATTTCCTCGTGTCATACTTATGATTTATGTAGGTTTATTCCGATTTGGACAGCAAGTTGATCATTGTATATTTATCGTTAACAATATTGATATCTAATTTGCAGGTGCCAAAAAGATTTATCTTCACAAGGTCAAAGTGAAGGTCGACTGTACGAAAGAGGAGAAACCTCGCCCCTGGGAGACAAAGGTCTGTTTCTGGCATCCAGTAGAAACAACTAAAGTAGTACATTGACGCTCACTTCACAGTCACCTCTATGATACAGACACTACCTTGGTAATCCAGCCATCACACACTCGTGATCACCCTAGGACAGTCTTAAATTATTTCCGTAACACAGAAGGTTAGCAAATCAGTCCTGCTATTGTGGTCACCTTTCCATTGAAGTCACTTTTTGGAGGGTGACTTACTAATGAGGTGCCACTGTCTTTGTAAATATGTACGATTTACTTTTGTGATGACCAACTGTGGAGAGATGTTGGATTATTATACAAGGCAATATGCATTTAAATATGAACAGCTATGGTGAATTAGAAAAGTTAATACGACATTTTCGGCTGCAGAACCCCGTGGAAGAAGGGAGGACGTTGGATGGAAACGAGGAAGATGAAACCATAGCTGAGGTGGGTAGGAGATGCTGGGAATAACTTCTTATTGTTGTCTTTGTAAGATAAGATATTCTTTATTGTCTCCGCTGGAAAAAATTGCCTTGGGGTAGAACAGACATGACTGCATTATACAAAAACCTGCGATAAAACAGCAGATAAAATAAAGTAATAAACGTTGTATATATTGCATGCACATCACTTATTATGCTGTTATGTACTAAAACATTTCAGAATACCAGAATGTATTATTGTGATCCACTTTCAATAGTGACAGTTAAAGTGACACTGGCAGCAGGCATCATGATGAGTTAAGCTGTTTGATGGATAATGGCACAAAGGAGTGTTTAGACCTGTTAAGCATTGAGGAGTGCGGTAACGTCTACCACAGCGGTTCCCAATCTTTTTCTCCCCGCGTACCCCCTGAGGTCTGAGGCTGCATCATTTTAACATGAAATATATATAGACTGTAAAAAACAATATTCTACACATGGTTCAACGATAACACATTTATAATCTTATTAATAAAATATATGAAGTTATAGTAATAGTATGCCAAATTTTTAATTAAAAATCTAAATAACAAGAGGTAGGCCTGTGGGCAAGCCTTTTAAAATCAGGTACTCAATTCTGGAAGCAGTTTTGGACAGGCAGATTCTGAGATCATCTGTGACAGAAATGATGTTTGGTCTTCGTATAGAATAAAATTAATAGGTGGACAGAAAATCAACATTGCCCTCATAGGGACAACATTCAGAGTCGGATATAACACGTCCATCTTAGACGAGAACTTGGCTATGAGCGCATCACGGGAAACGGTGGAGTCATTCACAAACTCCAAAAAGTCCTCCTAACTTGCACGGTGCCTGCTAAGGATACTGCACCTACACGCTGGACAGATCTCGGAGCAAATTTCAATCTTTCGCACGGAAGTTAATTTGGAGTTCTGTTTGGCATTGACAACAGGTACGAGAGTCTGCATAAGTCGCCCTGTGTTTCCGTTCACAACGTTCTTCATCAACAAGTGTTGCGTTGAGATGATCAGACATGTTGAAGTTTCCACAGTTGACGTTGTCCTCCCACAACTCAGCTTCACGACGAATATGTGTATGTTAATTTAGCCAGCTTCAAGACATCCTTTTCCCGATAGTTTCTTGACAAATTTGTGAGACTTTAGTGGCTTTAGCCATTGCTCTTTAGATGTGTGTTCTCCATTCAATAGATAAAATAACTGCATCTCTTGGTACACTTGAAACTCTTGGCAAATGCAGAGTTGATTATTGTGAGCGCTGGATTTAGGTGTATTTACCATCTTGACAACATAATCAAGATACGCTCTTAGCTCTGGCGGGACTACCTCAGATGCAAGAGCATTCATTCACTCGGCAAAAGTGAATGAATGCTCTGTCTGTCCATCCATCCCTGCTGCCTGTCCGTCCGTCCATCCATCCATACCTGTCCATCTGTCCATCCATCCCTGTCTGTCCGTCCATCCATCCCTGTCCGTCTGTCCGTCCATCCCTGTCCATCTGTCCATCCATCCATGTCTGTCCGTCTGTCCATCCATCCATGTCTGTCCGTCTGTCCGTCCATCCCTGTCCATCTGTCCGTCCATCCCAGCCTGTCTGTCCGTTCATCCGTCCCTGTCTGTCCGTCCATCCGCCCCTGTCTGTCCGTCCATCCGTCCGTCCCTGTCCGTCCGTCCATCTGTCTGTTCCAATATTATGTTGTTAATCAAACATAGTTGTGTTGCGACTGTTGTAGTCCGGGCGGCTGTTTGCTCGCAACCTGCCCTACTGCTGCACAGAGACCGAACTTGAGCAACTGTTTGGCAAATATGGTAAGTTTACCACTGTGGTAGGTTGCTATATAGCGTGGGACCGCCACCCTAACCCTCCCTAATCAGAGGCCATGTTGCTTCCCAACTATGTTCCTCCTCACTATAAAATAGTGCACCATAAAACTGTTACATCACTTGTGTGAAACTTGATAAACTTGTGGTATGCTTGTTAACTTGATGGTAGTTCAGACTTTAGCGTTCTCATTACTCAGAAACAGCAATAACCAATCAACCATATCTCTGTTGACCCCGATAATATCTTCACCAGAGTTGGAGTACTAATTAGTAAAATTAATAGTTTGTGGAGTTTGGGCACATTTGCTATATTAACAAGATTTAAGAAGATTGCCACCCAGAGAATTAACTCTAGATGGCAGGTGGACAAGGAAGCCCTTTGGCTTATCGAGAGTCCGACCCTTTTATCTATGTGTATCCCGCCCTTCTGAGGTATGTGTCAATTTTATTTTTAAACATTCACGCTACTACCACCCACACAATCAGCAGGTAATATGTTCCATTCATTTACAGTCCTTTATGAAAATTAGAACTTTCTTATATCTAATCTACACTGCTCCTTTACTAATGTAACTTCATGTCCTCTAGTCCTTCTAACTGAGAAAATTATTTCTATCAATATTTTCATAACCATTCAATATTTTAAACACTTCTATCTGATCTCTCAATCTCCTGGTCTCTAGTGTTGTTAAAAAAAATCCTTTAGGCGTATTTCATAACTAAGATCCCTCAGTTTAGGTATTATTTGAGTCGCTCTCCTCTGTACTCTTTCTAGCATATCTATGTCCTTCTTGCGATATTGCCTCCATGCTTGTATACAATATTCTAAATGAGGCCTCACTATTGCTTTGTACAGCTGTTGGTAGATCATGACCTCTGTGACCTCTCTGTTGGTAGGTCATGACCTCTGTGACCTCTCTCTGTTGGTAGGTCAGCTGACTGAGGTGCACCTGCCTATTGACAGCTTCACCCGAAAAATAAAAGGTTTTGCCTTTATCACCTTCATGATACCTGAACACGCAGTGAAGGCATACACAGCACTAGATGGCAGCACATTCCAGGTACGCCCGGCGACCTCTACAGATGACCTCTATGAAGGTCATCCAGTTTGAATGCTCCTATGGTAGTTATAACCCTTTGATAGTTCTGTTATTCTTCTAAGCATTTATTTACACAAAGAGTACATCAATTGTTCCTTTCAGTTTTCATCCTGTCTGATAATGAATAAGTTCTCTCATCCAACCCACACAGTCCTCTCACTGCTGCTGCCCCGTGCCTGCTGGTTCCGTGCCTGCTGGTTCCGTGCCTGCTGGTTCCGTGCCTGCTGGTTCCGTGCCTGCTGGTTCCGTGCCTGCTGGTTCCGTGCCTGCTGGTTCCGGGCCAGCTGGTTCCGGGCCTGCTGGTTCCGGGCCTGCTGGTTCCGGGCCTGCTGGTTCCGGGCCAGTTAGTTCCGGGCCTGCTAGTTCCGGGCCAGTTAGTTCCGGGCCTGCTAGTTCCGGGCCTGCTAGTTCCGGGCCTGCTAGTTCGGGTTCCTCATTTAATTTGTTATGTAAATACTACTATAATGGTTTCTACTTTGTATCGCTGGTAGACTTGGCCAAATGTGGTATTGTGCATTCTTGCCTGCATGTGTACACTGTGTATGAATAATGATACAATTTGTAACATTTAAAACAACTCACAGATGAAGTGATCATTGCATGTCCAGACTGCACACGCACACATGCACACAACAGACAAACACACACGTACACACACGCATGCATGCATCATGGTTTCAGTGTTACCAAATTGAAGTCATAACTCAACAGTTAATAGCTGCTCTACATACTGCCGATAACTGTTGTCTATGCTATTGTTCCTATGTGACGAGTTGTTTGTATTAAGTTTATTTGTTTCATGCCAGGGAAGAATGCTGCACCTGTTGCCAGGGAAAGTGAAGAGGGAAGATGACGTCGGTGAAACAACAGGTGACTGGACACGCTTTAAACCTTCTCACTCACTGGTCTTCAACTGCACTCCCTCATTGGACACTTAATAGTATTAGTCCTGGCAGACTGACGTGGTTCCCCAGATTTGTTTTTAGGCTTGTATTTCCAGTTGTTGCACTCGTTGTAGCAGACCAAACTCTTTCTAAAGTACACAACACAGAAAGTAAAGGTAAAGGTAAGTTCTTATATAGCGCAGTATCCAGTCCTCAGAACTGCTAAAAGCACTTTACACTTTACTCCCTGGCAGACCTGTTCAATCGAACAACATCTCTGGGAAGTATCCAGAAGACTATTCGTACACAAATATCCACCACTGTCTATAGCCAGGTACTCATTCATACAGCTGAGTGAACTGAAGCAACTTAGAATGAACAAACTTGTCCAAGGTTCGACACTGCAACACAGGATTCGAACCCGGGTTCTCTCGGTCGAGAATTCGAAGCTCTAGCCACTGCATCACGGCGCTCCACAGAAATGCTGACATTTACAAGACTGGTCATTAACACCATTACAACTTAATTCTGTGCCATATTCTTTGTGGAACTCCAAAATATGAATTAATATTTACGTACATTGACATTTGTTAATTATGTACCAGTTTTAAATCTTTTTTATAGATGAAAACTCATACAAGAAAAAGAAAGAAGCAAAGCTAAAGGCGACAGCTGGAAGGTCAGTGGGTTGTTAGGTCAGGAGGTCAACGCGTCACATGGTCACCGGTGATTTTACAACAAATAGTGATTTTGATCAGTTCCAGTATACAGTGGAACCTCACTATTGAGTCACCCTCGGGAGGGGGCCAAAGTGACGTCAATGACGAGGTGTTAGCGGAACTAATTTCCTAAACTTTACCATTAAAGAAATAACTTGATACTGTCATAGGGGGACCATAATTATTAGGTGGCTGTATTATTGACAGGATCGTAAAGTGAGGTTTGACTGTTAAATGTTAATGATTGAGGAATATCGTACCTTTAATGTGTTGTGTCTGTCTGTCTGTGTGTAGTTCTCACAACTGGAACACGCTGTTCCTGGGAGCCAACGCTGTGGCGGACGTGATGGCAGAAAGGTACGGAGCCAGCAAGAGCGACATACTTAATGCGGTAAGATACAACTCCCTTTAATATTATCCATATATTAATACGCTAACTTTGGGTAATTGTAGGTGCATCTCCCCTCAGGCACCGAGATCGACTAGCCTCTTTGTATGTTGATTCGTCTCTTTGTATGTTGATTCGCCTCTTTATATGTTGATTCGCCTCTTCGTATGTTGATTCGCCTCTTTGGCCCACTGGTCTCTACCAATTGGTGTTGTATTTAAGAAAACATCAACATTTATTTAGAGTTATTTACTTACATGTTTTTGATATGCCAAGCTTTTCTCATACGCGATTCTCGAACCTGAGATAATTGAACCACTCTCCTCCAGAGGGTGCCAATGTGGAAGCCAATTTGATCACTTGTTTTTTCATGTTTGCCCACCAGCTGTATACACATAGTTTACCTGGTTTCATCACATTCATTAAAAACTATTTGATTTTGAAATACAAACCCAGTTGCACTATCCATAATTGTTATGTATGTAACACTTGTAACATTTGATTTATTTTATTAAAAGGGGGCTCATGTTATATCAGTCTGTATCAAGTGTCATTTTGTCACGTAGTGTGGTGTGTGTCGGTAGGAGGGTAAGCAGAGCATTGGAGTAAGACTTGCACTCGGAGAGACCCAGTTCGTGGCGGAGACTCGCGACTTTCTCATCGACAACGGCGTCACGCTCGACGCATTCAGTCAGGTCAGTACCGACACAAGTGATGCATTCAGTCAGGTCACTACTGACACAAGTGACGCATTCAGTCAGGTCAGTACCGACACAAGTGATGGATTTAGTCAGGTCAGTACTGACACAAGTGATGCATTCAGTCAGGTCAGTACCGACACAAGTGATGGATTTAGTCAGGTCAGTACCGACACAAGTGATGCATTCAGTCAGGTCACTACCGACACAAGTGACGCATTCAGTCAGGTCAGTACCGACACAAGTGACGCATTCAGTCAGGTCAGTACCGACACAAGTGACGCATTCAGTCAGGTCAGTACCGACACAAGTGACGCATTCAGTCAGGTCAGTACCGACACAAGTGACGCATTCAGTCAGGTCACTACCGACACAAGTGACACATTCAGTCAGGTCAGTACCGACACAAGTGATGGATTTAGTCAGGTCAGTACCGACACAAGTGATGCATTCAGTCAGGTCACTACCGACACAAGTGACGCATTCAGTCAGGTCAGTACCGACACAAGTGACGCATTCAGTCAGGTCAGTACCGACACAAGTGATGCATTCAGTCAGGTTAGTACCGACACAAGTGATGCATTCAGTGAGATCAGTACCGACATAAGTGATGCATTCAGTCAGGTCAGTACCGACACAAGTGATGCATTCAGTCAGGTCAATACCAACACAAGTGATGGATTTAGTCAGGTCAGTACTGACACAAGTGATGCATTCAGTCAGGTCAGTACCGACACAAGTGATGCATTCAGTCAGATCAGTACCGACATAAGTGATGCATTCAGTCAGGTCAGTACCGACACACTTGATGCATTCAGTCAAGTCAGTATCAACACACATGACACATTCGGTCAGGTCAGTACCGACACATTTGACACATTCAGTCAGGTCAGTATTGACACACTCAACTGATTCAATAAGGTTAGTCCAATTGTAATTTCTCGCTTTTCACTTTGTGAAGGTAGGGTTTTGTGTCAAATTCTCGACTAGTTGTGCCCTTGTGATGTTGGTCTACTCTAGCCTTTATAAATACATTACACAAGAGAAAACTATGTTTTCATGTAAGTCTCACAAAGCTGCCTGTCGGGTAACATTTGTGTAAATATTTGGAATAATCTCAAATGTTTGCATGAATCTGAATCTTCCGTTGTCACACAGAAGATATCATACACTCGTGATAATCATCGTATACGTATGCGTAAATATAATTCGAAATATATGTTTATGGGGTCACAGGAAGACGGCATATTACATGCCATGTGACCACCATGCAACACAACTTTATTTTTAAACGGTTGTTTTGTGTATGTATAATGCTATGTTGTTGCAAAATAAATTGATTTGATTTGATTTTGATCAGAATCCAGATATATATAGCTTTTGAAATTTGAGGTGTGGGCCTCTGACTTAACTTTCATTTTAAGTTAATCAGTGATGTAACTTAGTAACAGGTATGGGTTAATTTCAATTGTTAATTCAATTAACAATTAATCAAGAAAGATAAATTAATTTAATTTAAGTAATTTTTTTAAGACAATCAATTAACTTTCAATTAATTTTATTGGGTATTATTTTATGCATTCCTAAGCAGATTGTCACTGCACTGATGTCAGTAGATATAGTTAGCTGTGGTGATTGTGATGCACACTAGAAACAGGTGACCCAACTGACATGAAAGAAACCACTTGGTTAGGTCCAGGCAATCCTTTGAACAGTTTCACATGTCCAGTCAGAGACTGAGCTGGATGAACTGTGATGTCCAATGGGTGACCAGGTGCTACAGTTGTGTAATGTAAGAGTGCTGGGTACAGGGCTGGGTTTGCCCACAGACTTGTATAGTCTGGTGCTAGTGGGCAGTGGTACCTTGACTGGCTAAAGAACAAAGGGGACATTGACACATGGATGCTGCTAGTGGGCAGTGGTACCTTGACTGGCTAAAGAACAAAGGGGACATTGACACATGGATGCTGCTAGTGGGCAGTGGTACCTTGACTGGCTAAAGAACAAAGGGGACATTGACACGTGGATGCTGCTAGTGGGCAGTGGTACCTTGACTGGCTAAAGAACAAAGGGGACATTGACACATGTATGCTGCTAGTGAGCAGTGGTACCTTGACTGGCTAAAGAACAAAGGGGACATTGACACATGGATGCTGCTAGTGGGCAGTGGTACCTTGACTGGCTAAAGAACAAAGGGGACATTGACACATGGATGCTGCTAGTGGGCAGTGGTACCTTGACTGGCTAAAGAACAAAGGGGACATTGACACATGGATGCTGCTAGTGGGCAGTGGTACCTTGACTGGCTAAAGAACAAAGGGGACATTGACACATGGATGCTGCTAGTGGGCAGTGGTACCTTGACTGGCTAAAGAACAAAGGGGACATTGACACATGGATGCTGCTAGTGGGCAGTGGTACCTTGACTGGCTAAAGAACAAAGGGGACATTGACACATGGATGCTGCTAGTGGGCAGTGGTACCTTGACTGGCTAAAGAACAAAGGGGACATTGACACATGGATGCTGCTAGTGGGCAGTGGTACCTTGACTGGCTAAAGAACAAATGGGACATTGACACGTGGATGCTGCTAGTGGGCAGTGGTACCTTGACTGGCTAAAGAACAAAGGGGACATTGACACATGGATGCTGCTAGTGGGCAGTGGTACCTTGACTGGCTAAAGAACAAATGGGACATTGACACGTGGATGCTGCTAGTGGGCAGTGGTACCTTGACTGGCTAAAGAACAAAGGGGACATTGACACATGGATGCTGCTAGTGGGCAGTGGTACCTTGACTGGCTAAAGAACAAAGGGGACATTGACACGTGGATGCTGCTAGTGGGCAGTGGTACCTTGACTGGCTAAAGAACAAAGGGGACATTGACACATGGATGCTGCTAGTGGGCAGTGGTACCTTGACTGGCTAAAGAACAAATGGGACATTGACATGTGGATGCTGCTAGTGGGCAGTGGTACCTTGACTGGCTAAAGAACAAAGGGGACATTGACACATGGATGCTGCTAGTGAGCAGTGGTACCTTGACTGGCTAAAGAACAAAGGGGACATTGACATGTGGATGCTGCTAGTGGGCAGTGGTACCTTGACTGGCTAAAGAACAAAGGGGACATTGACACATGGATGCTGCTAGTGGGCAGTGGTACCTTGACTGGCTAAAGAACAAAGGGGACATTGACACATGGATGCTGCTAGTGAGCAGTGGTACCTTGACTGGCTAAAGAACAAAGGGGACATTGACACATGGATGCTGCTAGTGGGCAGTGGTACCTTGACTGGCTAAAGAACAAAGGGGACATTGACACATGGATGCTGCTAGTGGGCAGTGGTACCTTGACTGGCTAAAGAACAAATGGGACATTGACATGTGGATGCTGCTAGTGGGCAGTGGTACCTTGACTGGCTAAAGAACAAAGGGGACATTGACACATGGATGCTGCTAGTGGGCAGTGGTACCTTGACTGGCTAAAGAACAAAGGGGACATTGACACGTGGATGCTGCTAGTGGGCAGTGGTGCCTTGACTGGCTAAAGAACAAAGGGGACATTGACACATGGATGCTGCTAGTGGGCAGTGGTACCTTGACTGGCTAAAGAACAAAGGGGACATTGACACGTGGATGCTGCTAGTGGGCAGTGGTACCTTGACTGGCTAAAGAACAAAGGGGACATTGACACGTGGATGCTGCTAGTGGGCAGTGGTACCTTGACTGGCTAAAGAACAAAGGGGACATTGACACATGGATGCTGCTAGTGGGCAGTGGTACCTTGACTGGCTAAAGAACAAAGGGGACATTGACATGTGGATGCTGCTAGTGGGCAGTGGTACCTTGACTGGCTAAAGAACAAAGGGGACATTGACACATGGATGCTGCTAGTGGGCAGTGGTACCTTGACTGGCTAAAGAACAAAGGGGACATTGACACGTGGATGCTGCTAGTGGGCAGTGGTACCTTGACTGGCTAAAGAACAAAGGGGATATTGACACATGGATGCTGCTAGTGAGCAGTGGTACCTTGACTGGCTAAAGAACAAAGGGGACATTGACACGTGGATGCTGCTAGTGGGCAGTGGTACCTTGACTGGCTAAAGAACAAAGGGGACATTGACATGTGGATGCTGCTAGTGGGCAGTGGTACCTTGACTGGCTAAAGAACAAAGGGGACATTGACACATGGATGCTGCTAGTGGGCAGTGGTACCTTGACTGGCTAAAGAACAAAGGGGACATTGACATGTGGATGCTGCTAGTGGGCAGTGGTACCTTGACTGGCTAAAGAACAAAGGGGACATTGACACATGGATGCTGCTAGTGGGCAGTGGTACCTTGACTGGCTAAAGAACAAAGGGGACATTGACATGTGGATGCTGCTAGTGGGCAGTGGTACCTTGACTGGCTAAAGAACAAAGGGGACATTGACACATGGATGCTGCTAGTGGGCAGTGGTACCTTGACTGGCTAAAGAACAAATGGGACATTGACATGTGGATGCTGCTAGTGGGCAGTGGTACCTTGACTGGCTAAAGAACAAAGGGGACATTGACACGTGGATGCTGCTAGTGGGCAGTGGTACCTTGACTGGCTAAAGAACAAATGGGACATTGACATGTGGATGCTGCTAGTGGGCAGTGGTACCTTGACTGGCTAAAGAACAAAGGGGACATTGACATGTGGATGCTGCTAGTGGGCAGTGGTACCTTGACTGGCTAAAGAACAAAGGGGACATTGACATGTGGATGCTGCTAGTGGGCAGTGGTACCTTGACTGGCTAAAGAACAAAGGGGACATTGACACATGGATGCTGCTAGTGGGCAGTGGTACCTTGACTGGCTAAAGAACAAAGGGGACATTGACACATGGATGCTGCTAGTGGGCAGTGGTACCTTGACTGGCTAAAGAACAAAGGGGACATTGACACATGGATGCTGCTAGTGGGCAGTGGTACCTTGACTGGCTAAAGAACAAAGGGTACATTGACACGTGGATGCTGCTAGTGGGCAGTGGTACCTTGACTGGCTAAAGAACAAAGGGGACATTGACACATGGATGCTGCTAGTGGGCAGTGGTGCCTTGACTGGCTAAAGAACAAAGGGGACATTGACACGTGGATGCTGCTAGTGGGCAGTGGTACCTTGACTGGCTAAAGAACAAAGGGGACATTGACACATGGATGCTGCTAGTGGGCAGTGGTGCCTTGACTGGCTAAAGAACAAAGGGGACATTGACACGTGGATGCTGCTAGTGGGCAGTGGTACCTTGACTGGCTAAAGAACAAATGGGACATTGACACGTGGATGCTGCTAGTGGGCAGTGGTACCTTGACTGGCTAAAGAACAAAGGGGACATTGACACATGGATGCTGCTAGTGGGCAGTGGTACCTTGACTGGCTAAAGAACAAAGGGGACATTGACACATGGATGGTGCTAGTGGGCAGTGGTACCTTGACTGGCTAAAGAACAAAGGGGACATTGACACATGGATGCTGCTAGTGGGCAGTGGTACCTTGACTGGCTAAAGAACAAAGGGGACATTGACACATGGATGCTGCTAGTGGGCAGTGGTACCTTGACTGGCTAAAGAACAAAGGGGACATTGACATGTGGATGCTGCTAGTGGGCAGTGGTACCTTGACTGGCTAAAGAACAAAGGGGACATTGACATGTGGATGCTGCTAGTGGGCAGTGGTACCTTGACTGGCTAAAGAACAAAGGGGACATTGACACATGGATGCTGCTAGTGGGCAGTGGTACCTTGACTGGCTAAAGAACAAAGGGGACATTGACACGTGGATGCTGCTAGTGGGCAGTGGTACCTTGACTGGCTAAAGAACAAAGGGGACATTGACACATGGATGCTGCTAGTGGGCAGTGGTACCTTGACTGGCTAAAGAACAAAGGGGACATTGACACGTGGATGCTGCTAGTGGGCAGTGGTACCTTGACTGGCTAAAGAACAAAGGGGACATTGACACATGGATGCTGCTAGTGGGCAGTGGTACCTTGACTGGCTAAAGAACAAATGGGACATTGACACGTGGATGCTGCTAGTGGGCAGTGGTACCTTGACTGGCTAAAGAACAAAGGGGACATTGACACATGGATGCTGCTAGTGGGCAGTGGTACCTTGACTGGCTAAAGAACAAAGGGGACATTGACACGTGGATGCTGCTAGTGGGCAGTGGTACCTTGACTGGCTAAAGAACAAAGGGGACATTGACACGTGGATGCTGCTAGTGGGCAGTGGTACCTTGACTGGCTAAAGAACAAAGGGGACATTGACACATGGATGCTGCTAGTGGGCAGTGGTACCTTGACTGGCTAAAGAACAAAGGGGACATTGACACATGGATGCTGCTAGTGGGCAGTGGTACCTTGACTGGCTAAAGAACAAAGGGGACATTGACACGTGGATGCTGCTAGTGGGCAGTGGTACCTTGACTGGCTAAAGAACAAAGGGGACATTGACACATGGATGCTGCTAGTGGGCAGTGGTACCTTGACTGGCTAAAAAACAAAGGGGACATTGACACGTGGATGCTGCTAGTGAGCAGTGGTACCTTGACTGGCTAAAGAACAAAGGGGACATTGACACATGGATGCTGCTAGTGGGCAGTGGTACCTTGACTGGCTAAAGAACAAAGGGGACATTGACACATGGATGGTGCTAGTGGGCAGTGGTACCTTGACTGGCTAAAGAACAAAGGGGACATTGACACATGGATGCTGCTAGTGGGCAGTGGTGCCTTGACTGGCTAAAGAACAAAGGGGACATTGACACGTGGATGCTGCTAGTGGGCAGTGGTACCTTGACTGGCTAAAGAACAAAGGGGACATTGACACATGGATGCTGCTAGTGGGCAGTGGTACCTTGACTGGCTAAAGAACAAAGGGGACATTGACACATGGATGGTGCTAGTGGGCAGTGGTACCTTGACTGGCTAAAGAACAAAGGGGACATTGACACATGGATGCTGCTAGTGGGCAGTGGTACCTTGACTGGCTAAAGAACAAAGGGTACATTGACACGTGGATGCTGCTAGTGGGCAGTGGTACCTTGACTGGCTAAAGAACAAAGGGGACATTGACACATGGATGCTGCTAGTGGGCAGTGGTGCCTTGACTGGCTAAAGAACAAAGGGGACATTGACACGTGGATGCTGCTAGTGGGCAGTGGTGCCTTGACTGGCTAAAGAACAAAGGGGACATTGACACATGGATGCTGCTAGTGGGCAGTGGTGCCTTGACTGGCTAAAGAACAAAGGGGACATTGACACGTGGATGCTGCTAGTGGGCAGTGGTACCTTGACTGGCTAAAGAACAAATGGGACATTGACACGTGGATGCTGCTAGTGGGCAGTGGTACCTTGACTGGCTAAAGAACAAAGGGGACATTGACACATGGATGCTGCTAGTGGGCAGTGGTACCTTGACTGGCTAAAGAACAAAGGGGACATTGACACATGGATGGTGCTAGTGGGCAGTGGTACCTTGACTGGCTAAAGAACAAAGGGGACATTGACACATGGATGCTGCTAGTGGGCAGTGGTACCTTGACTGGCTAAAGAACAAAGGGGGCATTGACACATGGATGCTGCTAGTGGGCAGTGGTACCTTGACTGGCTAAAGAACAAAGGGGACATTGACATGTGGATGCTGCTAGTGGGCAGTGGTACCTTGACTGGCTAAAGAACAAAGGGGACATTGACATGTGGATGCTGCTAGTGGGCAGTGGTACCTTGACTGGCTAAAGAACAAAGGGGATATTGACACATGGATGCTGCTAGTGAGCAGTGGTACCTTGACTGGCTAAAGAACAAAGGGGACATTGACACATGGATGCTGCTAGTGGGCAGTGGTACCTTGACTGGCTAAAGAACAAAGGGGACATTGACACATGGATGCTGCTAGTGGGCAGTGGTACCTTGACTGGCTAAAGAACAAAGGGGACATTGACACATGGATGCTGCTAGTGGGCAGTGGTACCTTGACTGGCTAAAGAACAAAGGGGACATTGACATGTGGATGCTGCTAGTGGGCAGTGGTACCTTGACTGGCTAAAGAACAAAGGGGACATTGACATGTGGATGCTGCTAGTGGGCAGTGGTACCTTGACTGGCTAAAGAACAAAGGGGACATTGACACATGGATGCTGCTAGTGGGCAGTGGTACCTTGACTGGCTAAAGAACAAAGGGGACATTGACACATGGATGCTGCTAGTGGGCAGTGGTACCTTGACTGGCTAAAGAACAAAGGGGACATTGACACATGGATGCTGCTAGTGGGCAGTGGTACCTTGACTGGCTAAAGAACAAAGGGTACATTGACACGTGGATGCTGCTAGTGGGCAGTGGTACCTTGACTGGCTAAAGAACAAAGGGGACATTGACACATGGATGCTGCTAGTGGGCAGTGGTGCCTTGACTGGCTAAAGAACAAAGGGGACATTGACACGTGGATGCTGCTAGTGGGCAGTGGTACCTTGACTGGCTAAAGAACAAAGGGGACATTGACACATGGATGCTGCTAGTGGGCAGTGGTGCCTTGACTGGCTAAAGAACAAAGGGGACATTGACACGTGGATGCTGCTAGTGGGCAGTGGTACCTTGACTGGCTAAAGAACAAATGGGACATTGACACGTGGATGCTGCTAGTGGGCAGTGGTACCTTGACTGGCTAAAGAACAAAGGGGACATTGACACATGGATGCTGCTAGTGGGCAGTGGTACCTTGACTGGCTAAAGAACAAAGGGGACATTGACACATGGATGGTGCTAGTGGGCAGTGGTACCTTGACTGGCTAAAGAACAAAGGGGACATTGACACATGGATGCTGCTAGTGGGCAGTGGTACCTTGACTGGCTAAAGAACAAAGGGGACATTGACACATGGATGCTGCTAGTGGGCAGTGGTACCTTGACTGGCTAAAGAACAAAGGGGACATTGACATGTGGATGCTGCTAGTGGGCAGTGGTACCTTGACTGGCTAAAGAACAAAGGGGACATTGACATGTGGATGCTGCTAGTGGGCAGTGGTACCTTGACTGGCTAAAGAACAAAGGGGACATTGACACATGGATGCTGCTAGTGGGCAGTGGTACCTTGACTGGCTAAAGAACAAAGGGGACATTGACACGTGGATGCTGCTAGTGGGCAGTGGTACCTTGACTGGCTAAAGAACAAAGGGGACATTGACACATGGATGCTGCTAGTGGGCAGTGGTACCTTGACTGGCTAAAGAACAAAGGGGACATTGACACGTGGATGCTGCTAGTGGGCAGTGGTACCTTGACTGGCTAAAGAACAAAGGGGACATTGACACATGGATGCTGCTAGTGGGCAGTGGTACCTTGACTGGCTAAAGAACAAATGGGACATTGACACGTGGATGCTGCTAGTGGGCAGTGGTACCTTGACTGGCTAAAGAACAAAGGGGACATTGACACATGGATGCTGCTAGTGGGCAGTGGTACCTTGACTGGCTAAAGAACAAAGGGGACATTGACACGTGGATGCTGCTAGTGGGCAGTGGTACCTTGACTGGCTAAAGAACAAAGGGGACATTGACACGTGGATGCTGCTAGTGGGCAGTGGTACCTTGACTGGCTAAAGAACAAAGGGGACATTGACACATGGATGCCGCTAGTGGGCAGTGGTACCTTGACTGGCTAAAGAACAAAGGGGACATTGACACATGGATGCTGCTAGTGGGCAGTGGTACCTTGACTGGCTAAAGAACAAAGGGGACATTGACACATGGATGCTGCTAGTGGGCAGTGGTACCTTGACTGGCTAAAGAACAAAGGGGACATTGACACGTGGATGCTGCTAGTGGGCAGTGGTACCTTGACTGGCTAAAGAACAAAGGGGACATTGACACATGGATGCTGCTAGTGGGCAGTGGTACCTTGACTGGCTAAAAAACAAAGGGGACATTGACACGTGGATGCTGCTAGTGAGCAGTGGTACCTTGACTGGCTAAAGAACAAAGGGGACATTGACACATGGATGCTGCTAGTGGGCAGTGGTACCTTGACTGGCTAAAGAACAAAGGGGACATTGACACATGGATGCTGCTAGTGGGCAGTGGTACCTTGACTGGCTAAAGAACAAAGGGGACATTGACACATGGATGCTGCTAGTGGGCAGTGGTACCTTGACTGGCTAAAGAACAAAGGGGACATTGACACATGGATGCTGCTAGTGGGCAGTGGTACCTTGACTGGCTAAAGAACAAAGGGGACATTGACACATGGATGCTGCTAGTGGGCAGTGGTGCCTTGACTGGCTAAAGAACAAAGGGGACATTGACACGTGGATGCTGCTAGTGGGCAGTGGTACCTTGACTGGCTAAAGAACAAAGGGGACATTGACACATGGATGGTGCTAGTGGGCAGTGGTACCTTGACTGGCTAAAGAACAAAGGGGACATTGACACATGGATGCTGCTAGTGGGCAGTGGTACCTTGACTGGCTAAAGAACAAAGGGTACATTGACACGTGGATGCTGCTAGTGGGCAGTGGTACCTTGACTGGCTAAAGAACAAAGGGGACACTGACACATGGATGCTGCTAGTGGGCAGTGGTGCCTTGACTGGCTAAAGAACAAAGGGGACATTGACACGTGGATGCTGCTAGTGGGCAGTGGTACCTTGACTGGCTAAAGAACAAAGGGGACATTGACACATGGATGCTGCTAGTGGGCAGTGGTGCCTTGACTGGCTAAAGAACAAAGGGGACATTGACACGTGGATGCTGCTAGTGGGCAGTGGTACCTTGACTGGCTAAAGAACAAATGGGACATTGACACGTGGATGCTGCTAGTGGGCAGTGGTACCTTGACTGGCTAAAGAACAAAGGGGACATTGACACATGGATGCTGCTAGTGGGCAGTGGTACCTTGACTGGCTAAAGAACAAAGGGGACATTGACACATGGATGGTGCTAGTGGGCAGTGGTACCTTGACTGGCTAAAGAACAAAGGGGACATTGACACATGGATGCTGCTAGTGGGCAGTGGTACCTTGACTGGCTAAAGAACAAAGGGGACATTGACACATGGATGCTGCTAGTGGGCAGTGGTACCTTGACTGGCTAAAGAACAAAGGGGACATTGACAAGTGGATGCTGCTAGTGGGCAGTGGTACCTTGACTGGCTAAAGAACAAAGGGGACATTGACACATGGATGCTGCTAGTGGGCAGTGGTACCTTGACTGGCTAAAGAACAAATGGGACATTGACACGTGGATGCTGCTAGTGGGCAGTGGTACCTTGACTGGCTAAAGAACAAAGGGGACATTGACACATGGATGCTGCTAGTGGGCAGTGGTACCTTGACTGGCTAAAGAACAAAGGGGACATTGACACGTGGATGCTGCTAGTGGGCAGTGGTACCTTGACTGGCTAAAGAACAAAGGGTACATTGACACGTGGATGCTGCTAGTGGGCAGTGGTACCTTGACTGGCTAAAGAACAAAGGGGACATTGACACATGGATGCTGCTAGTGGGCAGTGGTACCTTGACTGGCTAAAGAACAAAGGGGACATTGACACATGGATGCTGCTAGTGGGCAGTGGTACCTTGACTGGCTAAAGAACAAAGGGGACATTGACACGTGGATGCTGCTAGTGGGCAGTGGTACCTTGACTGGCTAAAGAACAAAGGGTACATTGACACGTGGATGCTGCTAGTGGGCAGTGGTACCTTGACTGGCTAAAGAACAAAGGGGACATTGACACATGGATGCTGCTAGTGAGCAGTGGTACCTTGACTGGCTAAAGAACAAAGGGGACATTGACACATGGATGCTGCTAGTGGGCAGTGGTACCTTGACTGGCTAAAGAACAAAGGGGACATTGACACGTGGATGCTGCTAGTGGGCAGTGGTACCTTGACTGGCTAAAGAACAAAGGGGACATTGACACGTGGATGCTGCTAGTGGGCAGTGGTACCTTGACTGGCTAAAGAACAAAGGGGACATTGACACATGGATGCTGCTAGTGGGCAGTGGTACCTTGACTGGCTAAAGAACAAAGGGGACATTGACACGTGGATGCTGCTAGTGGGCAGTGGTACCTTGACTGGCTAAAGAACAAAGGGGACATTGACACGTGGATGCTGCTAGTGGGCAGTGGTACCTTGACTGGCTAAAGAACAAAGGGGACATTGACACATGGATGGTGCTAATCCAACTTCTGAGCAAACAGTGTCTGTGGACACTGCCAAGCCTTCTCTTCTGCCACAGCTTCTCAGCCACTGCCAGGCACATGTCTGCTTCACTAACTCTAGTATAAAGTGTATCTGAAGTCTGGAGGTTATTTGAACATAATCCCTCACTACAAAATCCCAAGGGAAAATGTGAAAATTGAACTCAATCTGGCAATACAATGTAAAACTTTAAAGTTTTAGATACATTTATACAATGTAATTGTGCCATACTAGCATGCTTGCCGTGTTACACATTTGTTCCTGTTAGCCTCCTTAGTGGTCATTTGTTTTGTATTAAACTGATTGTTAACTTGAAGTTGAAGTTAATTGGTAATGTAATTGATGTTAATTGAAATTAATTGTTTATTGAATGAAAGTTAATTGGTAATTTAATTTAATTGAAAAATTTGGGAGGTTAATTTAATTGACCTAATAAATGTGAGAGGTTAATTTAATTTAATTGAAAAACAGTTAATTGTAATTTAATTAAATAACTTTCCAAGTTAACCCTCTCAAGGCCAGATTAAATCGAGAGAATGTGCTGTGAGTAAATCGTGATATACTCGGGTTGCATGAATGCAAATAAATAAATAATTTTTGATCCAATTCAAATAAAATTTTCACTACATCTGAAGAACTAATTCCTGGTGTAACTAGCCAAGTATGTGACATATATGTCAATTCATTACCCAAATATGAACTGCTAAAGTTTGACAAAAATAAAATACTTAAATAATTTTCAACAATTAATTTAAAAAAATATTTTTCATTAATAATTAGCGGTTACATGCTGCATATGAAATGTTCATAAATTACTATGCTACAGAATGGAAAACTAATTAAATGTCTATGGTAAATAAAACTGAAATAATTTCAGAGTGCATGTATTTTCAAGATTTTATACAAAATGACGTTCGTTGTGATCACAGCCGTCATCCCGTCTGAACTATTAAGCTGGTGTTATATTTAAAATGCGTAATCATAGTACAAAACATTCCCCTTCGATGGCAGCGTTCGGTATAAACTCAATTCGGAAATCCCATCAAAGTCCAAATTACTGGAGTTCGACATAATGACAATGTCGAGAATTACATCAAAGCTAAAAAACATCATCCGCTTCGTTGCTTCGGTGCTTCCATGTTTATGGCCGCAGCAAATGTTAAACTTTAATCTCATTTGCTGAAAATCACCGTTAAAATATTCACTGCGTGGCGTAAAAAGGGACCGGAAATTGTGTGTCGCTGCGTTCGACTACAAAACCACGTGGTGGTTGGCGCTATTTAGCCACGGAAATCGCCATCATTTCTCACTTTTAACGCTTCCCAGTGAAACTTCAATATTATTATACGTTAACTGCCGAAATAAATTGCCGTTATTGAATGACACTGTTTCGCGGTACCAGTTTAAATGTGCCCCTGTATTCGGGCATATTCAGGCGTTCTGGCCGTGAGTGGGAGTCGGGTTGATTCAGGCATTCTGACCACGAGAGGGTTAATTGCCCCATTACTAAGTTAGTAATGATTACATTGTTATCATAACTTCATTACAATAACAGTGTAATCATCTGAAACTAGTTGTAAAATTAAAATTGACTGCATGCTGGGGATCGTGGTGTTTGCGATGGCCGTGTTTCACACTGGGTGATATTGTCTCAATTGTCTTTTGTGATTTAGGCAGCCGCAGCTCGTAGTAAGACGGTCATTCTTGTGAAGAATTTGCCGGCAAGTACAGCGGAGGACGAGATTAAAACGATGTTTGAGCGATTCGGCCATCTTGGGCGGGTGGTGCTGCCACCTAGTGGTATCACTGCAATCGTTGAGTTTCTTGAGCCGTCCGAAGCGAGGAGTGCATTCCGCGGTCTGGCGTACACCAAGGTTTGTTGTGTTGAAACACTGTTGTTTTAAATTGTCTGTCAATATCATAAACCACTTCCTGCAGTAAATAACAAGGGATCATCTCAGAACGTAGACGTCCAATATCAGACTAAATTACTTTCATGTGGGGAGGGGGTCTGAGGGGAGGGGTGGGGGCTGAGGGGAGGGTTGGGGGGGCTGAGGTAGTTTCGTGGGGGAGGGGGGCTTAGGCCAGATGAAAGTAATGTCATCTGATATCGGACATCGAAGTTCTGAGATAATAATCCCCAATGGTGGAATTATTGGTGAAGATTTTCCAAAATGTGATTTTTACCAAAACTATAATCCAGTATTTGTCAAATGAATTCATGGCCGATATTATACACATTCATGAACAATATGGGGCAGTGAATAGTTGACATATTTTGACTGGAGATATTTCAACAAATGCTGTATCAATTTGTGCAAATGTATACTGGATTACACAGAGTAAAAAATATATATAAATTTTTTGGTCAGACCCCCTGTTTCCATGGTAACAAACAAAATGGCCACCATTTTGAGCCAACATTGGCAAATTTGGAAACATTGCCATTATTTTTTGTGCATAAATATAATTCTTGCAAATTCATGTTCTGTATACATTTTATTGTGAAATGATCAGAGCATTTTTCTGTTGTTTTTATTTTAAAATAATGTTTGTAAAGTGCAGAAAAAACTTTGTTTCTGGCAACAAATATGCTTCTATCTTTCGAACTATTGATGACTAAAAAAAGTGTCTGATCATTTTACATAGCAAGGTCTGCTGAATGCAATACTAAAAACCTTATTTTTATAGCATAATTACTTCCAGAGATATCTTGTTTCCATGCAGAAATGTGAGAAAAAATTTTGTTTTGAGAAAATAGCCGTCAAAGATTGCATAATGGATTTGATTACTTGATATTGACATGCTTGATCCATGACTAAAAACTCACTTAAATGTATGTAATTGTCGTAGAAGTGAACTTTATTGCTAGTATGCATACAAATGTATCATAATCTGTCAGAAAACCATTTTTGGTATTTTGTTGTAAAAAACAATTTCACCCGGGGTGTCTGGCCTTAGAGCTTATAAATATGTGGAAATCAAATGGTATTTCACAGATTTGCCACTTAATACTTCCTAGTCTTCTGCGACAGGTGACAAATGTGTGGATGTTTCAGTTCAAGTATGCCCCCCTGTACCTTGAATGGGCCCCTGTGGATGTTTCAGTTCAAGTATGCCCCCCTGTACCTTGAATGGGCCCCTGTGGATGTTTCAGTTCAAGTATGCCCCCCTGTACCTTGAATGGGCCCCTGTGGATGTTTCAGTTCAAGTATGCCCCCCTGTACCTTGAATGGGCCCCTGTGGATGTCTTCCGTGCTCCCGCCCCCTCTACGGGGGGAGAAGATGCTGAGATGAAAGAAGAACTTGGTGAAGAAACCAGCACGAAACAGGTCTGTCTTTTACCAGTTTGTATTCCAGATGTTATTTATATATCAATCGGTAAATATTTGTTATTACTAACAAAAGTTCAAATTCCATAATAATATCTGTGAAAATATACATTAAATTGGAGGAATAATTTAAATAATTTGTTCTTTATATCACAACAGTAATCTTAGTTGTAATCCAAAGGTGATTCTATTGAAATAATGATAGAATACAAGCCATATTCAACATGTGGAATTAAAGTATTTATAAACCATATTCAACTTGTATAAAAAAGACTACTGATCCAGCTGTGGTATCTACAAATGGCTGCTTTGATTGCAGGATTCCTCATGAATTTAGTTCACATCGTGTAGATATCACAGACGACTGTTTGAACAAGTTGTTTGTGTTTTGAAGGTTGAGACAAAAGAGTCGTCATCAGAGAGTGAAGATGAGACGGAGCCTGGCAGCACACTCTTCATAAAGAATCTCAACTTTGATACGACGCAAGACAAACTGACACAGGTGACATATTGAGTCAAGTCTAGTAAACATGTTAGGTGACATTGACACAGGTAACATATTGTGTCGACTCTAGTAAACATGTTAGGTGACATTGAAACAGGTAACATATTGTGTCAACTCTAATAAACATGTTAGGTGACATTGACACAGGTAACATATTGTGTCGATTCTAATAAACATGTTATGTGACATTGATACAGGTAACTTATTGTGTCGACTCTAATAAACATGTTATATGACATTGACACAGGTAACATATTGTGTCAACTCTAATAAACGTGTTAGGTGATATTGACACAGGTAACCTATTGTGTCGACTCTAATAAACATGTCATGTGACATTGATACAGGTAACTTATTGTGTCGACTCTAATAAACATGTTATATGACATTGAAACAGGTAACATATTGTGTCGACTCTAGTAAACATGTTAGGTGACATTGACACAGGTAACATATTGTGTCAACTCTAATAAACATGTTCTATGACATTGACACAGGTAACATATTGTGTTGACCCTAATAAACAAGTTATGTGACACTGACGCAAGTGACATATTGCGTCAACTGTAGTAAGCATTGATAGAAAGTGTTGACACGGGGAATTGGTATCTGAGCTAATCTCTTTTTCTGTGTGTGGCCCTCTTCGTGACGCTTTGAAATAACTACTGAAATTATCTAAGTCGTTTAATATTTTTAGATTTTCAGCAAATGTGGAAAGCTGCGGGCAGTATCGATATCAAAGAAAAAGGACATGAAAAACCCAGGTTTGAATCTTACGTTGTTAACGTTTGTTGTCATGCTACCAGATTGCATCCTGTTTGTAGCTTAGTTTTCTGTGAGTGCTTGTTAGCTATTGCTGTCGCATCGTTCTATAGCACATCTTAACTTGCACATAACTTGTATTATTTCCCTGATCCCTGCAACTTCAAGTTAACACACTGTACGATACATGCAAACAATGTCATGATATAACTTGTAGTAAATGCATCGCCAGTTGATCTAAAGCGATGTGACTCATGTCGTAGGTTCATTCTTGTCGCTGGGCTACGGGTTTGTTGAATACACGACGGCTAATGCCGCCAAGCAGGCACTGAAGGAACTACAACATGCTTCCATCGATGGTCACCAGGTGGAGCTGAAAGTCTCGAACAGAGCAACAATGTAACTATTTACAGTGTTATATTGGTGTAAATACACAGTCATGATATATAGCAATGAAACTGATGCAGTTCTTTTTTTTGTTTTATCCATATAACTTGATAATTGAGTATGTAAAAGCCTTCATATAATAATAACAAGTGGTATAGAAATACTCCTGTGGGTCGGGTGGGGGGGGGACTCCCACTAAGTAATGGTAATATGTTAGGTCACTAAATTCTGTAACTTCAGCATGAACTTTTGTACATAGACATGTATTTATGTTTTTCATAATCATCAGTGTGTCCCATGAACAAACATGTTTTGTGAGAAATACATGCCAAAGAAGTTAATTAGATGTATCATGTGATGAACTAGACTGTAAGTAGTATTGTAATCATGTAAATGTTGTAAGTAGGCCTGGATAACTTCCCCAGTCATGGACACCTCCTTTACAAACCCCTGCAAGCACTCACAACTGTGTTTATTAACAATTTCCCAGTAGGTCTTAGGAAAACAGCGTTTTGACAGGCCTTCAAAATGTCTTAACATTTTATTTTCATAGAAAGGTTTGAAAAGTATGAAATCTTTTATTTCACCAAAACTAGACCAAGGCACGAGTTTATAACCCATTTTAATATGGGTTGCTTTAACAGGAAAGATTGTAGTAAAGTGCAGTTTTTTTTCTCCCACAGGTATAAAATCAAATGACAAACTGGTATCAATCAAAGAGAATACTTTTGATGATAACATAACAATCAAAGCGAATACTTTTGATGATAAGATAACAATCAAAGCAAATACTTTTGATGATTGGCCAGTTTCATGTGAAACCTGGCAGATTTTGTCAGATGAAAAATGTTATCCGAATTTATACGGAATATGTATCAAAAATGCAGATTTCAACCCACCCCACTGTGGCATATCTGTAAGTCTGTATTTGTCTGTTGCTGACAGCCATCCGCCCGCCCCTAGGCAAAAACAAGACACAAAGAAGAAACAGACATCAACAAAGATCCTCATCCGCAACATCCCGTTTGAGGCGACACTGAAGGAAATCCGTGAACTCTTTGGGTGAGTTCGTCTTGTCTCCGAGTATAAAATTCTCTCGTATGTGACCTGCCACAGGGAACTGTACAAGCCTGCACTGTCACAGTGAACTGTACAGGCCTGCACTGCCACAGGGAACTGTACATGCCTGCACTGCCACAGGGAACTGTACAGGCCTGCACTGCCACAGGGAACTGTACAGGCCTGCACTGCCACAGGGAACTGTACAGG
Source organism: Escarpia spicata (assembly GCA_963995525.1). NCBI lineage: Eukaryota > Metazoa > Annelida > Polychaeta > Sabellida > Siboglinidae > Escarpia > Escarpia spicata. The sequence continues at coordinate 56,049,721 of OZ023213.1, read as the reverse complement.
CCTGCACTGTCACAGTGAACTGTACAGGCCTGCACTGCCACAGGGAACTGTACATGCCTGCACTGCCACAGGGAACTGTACAGGCCTGCACTGCCACAGGGAACTGTACAGGCCTGCACTGCCACAGGGAACTGTACAGGCCTGCACTGCCACAGGGAACTGTACATGCCTGCACTGCCACAGGGAACTGTACAGGCCTGCACTGTCACAGGGAACTGTACATGCCTGCACTGCCACAGGGAACTGTACAGGCCTGCACTGCCACAGGGAACTGTACAAGCCTGCACTGTCACAGTGAACTGTACAGGCCTGCACTGCCACAGGGAACTGTACATGCCTGCACTGCCACAGGGAACTGTACAGGCCTGCACTGCCACAGGGAACTGTACAGGCCTGCACTGCCACAGGGAACTGTACAGGCCTGCACTGTCACAGTGAACTGTACAGGCCTGCACTGCAACAGGGAACTGTACAGGCCTATTCTGCACTTGAGCCAAAAATACCTGTCTACGTCATGTCTCGTCAGTGTTGTGATTGTGACATAAATTCATACCTTGTAATCTCATCTTTCATTGGCCAGTTTATTTTCCTCAACAAATAATCTGAAACTAATCAAATACTTGCATTTACTAACCCAAAGATTAAAATCACATTTTGCAAACCATTGCATTTTTAAAGTCTGCTTAAATTTAAACAATAAATAAAAAAACTACAGAAGAAATTTCAACATATTAGAAATACCTATAATCTGATTATATATACCTGTCCGTACTGCTTAATGTATGACGTTCTTATTTTGTTTGGGCTGTTTTCTCAAAATGATATTTTTACCATTTGTGACAATGGAAAAAATTATTCTGGAAAAACTACATAAGATGACATTTTCACCAGTTATTCTGTGGTATGTTCCATATGCAAAGCTGTTTTGGATGTCGTAACTATTTTGGATGTCATAGCTTTATTTTAAGGGTTTGTAAACAAGGGTCAACCAATTAGGAATTTTAAAAATTCTTCACCTGAACAGTGCTATTCACTGTGGTCCTAAAACACTATCACTTAATGTGAATAATTTTTCCAATGGGAGCATATGTCCATAGGCACAAATTGCTGTTGCCATGGCAACAATTATGCAAAATAGCAAATTTTTCAAATGTTCAACAACCTCACCCACCTAATATAATCCTCAAATGTTATGAAGATACGATGAGTTTTCATAATAATAATAAGATAACTTTTATTGCGCCTAAATCCTTGGAAACCAAGCTCAGAAGCGCATCAAAACAAAAGGATTGGTAGTATTTCAGTTGTCAACAGATCAAGGCGCTAGGGAGCTACGGTGGATAAGCAAGGTTGTAAAGATAAGTTTTTAAATTAGAACAAAATTTTGTAATATTTTCAACTGATCTACCACTAAGCGGGAGCATATTCCAAAGAGTTGGTGCAGCAACAGAAAAAACCTTAGTTCCAATGTTAGTGTTGACACTAGGAACAAAAAGTAGGTCAGAACTAGACGATCGAAGCTGGATATGGCCTTAGTTACTTTAGGACCAGGGGCTGCTCTTAGTACCCACTTGGCTGTGGCAGGTGTGCGATATTCCTAACTTTTTTTATATTTAAAATAATTTTAGTGTTGTCAATAATTACCATATCTTAATTAAGGAATTATGCTTCGTCATTCATATTGGTCAGTAATAACTGGTATCTTAAATTCTTCTTTAGGATATTTATCTTCACTTTCTGTTGAAAAACTAAATCAGCAGCGTTATGTCCCACATCTGAGAATCTTGTGAATGCATTCTGCACGCACGCACGCACACACTCACAGACTCTCACAAGCGCATGCTCACACAACACAAACACACAAATATCAATTACTTAAAATGCATGTATTTGTAACCTGCTGCAGCGAAGTGGGTATTAAATTGCAAAATTGTGAATTGGAGTTTTGTACCTTTTTAGATTCCACAAATTATGAGCTTTAAAATGATATGTCATTTGTTGAAATATCTTCAGTAGTTTTTGATTTGTTGCTAAAGTTCAAGCAAACTTTCAAAAAGCAATGGTTGTTCTCGTGGGGTGTATAATGGTTGTTCTCGGTGTGTATAACAGTTGTTCTCGGGGTGTACAATGGTTGTTCTCGGGGTGTACAATGGTTGTTCTTCGGGTGTATAATGGTTGTTCTCGGGGTGTATAATGGTTGTTCTTGGGGTGTGTAATGGTTCTTCTCGGGGTGTATAATGGTTCTTCTCGGCGTGTACAATGGTTCTTCTCGGGGTGTATAGTGGTTCTTCTCGGGGTGTATAATGGTTCTTCTCGGGGTTATAATGGTTCTTCTCGGGTGTACAATGGTTCTTCTCGGGGTGTACAATGTTTTTTCTCGGGGTGTACAATGGTTCTTCTCGGGGTGTACAATGGTTCTTCTTCGGGTGTATAATGGTTCTTCTCGGGGTATACAATGGTTCTTCTCGGGGTGTATAATAGTTCTTCTCGGGGTGTATAATGGTTCTTCTCTGGGTTATAATGGTTCTTCTTGGGGTGTACAATGGTTCTTCTCGGGGTGTACAATGGTTCTTCTTCGGGTGTACAATGGTTCTTCTTCGGGTGTACAATGGTTGTTCTCGGGGTATACAATGGTTCTTCTTGGGGTGTATAATGGTTCTTCTCGGGGTGTATAATGGTTCTTCTCTGGGTTATAATGGTTCTTCTTGGGGTGTACAATGGTTCTTCTCGTGGTATACAATGGTTCTTCTCGGGGTGTACAATGGTTCTTCTCTGGGTGTACAATGGTTGTTCAGCAAACATCTTGTGTCTGATGCTGTTTGCAGCCATCACTGTTGTCTTCATTCACAAGTGACAAGGACACAGTTAGTGTTTTCTTAATGCAGCAAATGTTTTCTTGCAGAGTTTTTGGCGAGATAAAGTCACTGCGAATTCCCAAGAAGATGAGTGGCAACGGCAGCCACCGGGGCTTTGGATTCGTCGACTTTCTCACAAAGCAGGATGCTAAGGTAAAGACGTAGACACCTTTAGGGAGGAGACACCTTCGGGGTGATTGTACAAGTCACACAATTGTGTTGTATTACGTGGAGGGATGGTTTGGTTCATCATCACATGTCGCGGGGACAGTAAATGGCTACTGTGGTGCCATCTAGTGATTGAAACATTAATGCAAATTAACGGTAGTAGCAGTTTTGGATTGCAAAAAATTGCCAGTTCTACACCACATATTGGAGTGGGAGGGGTGGTTTAAATCAACATGAAATACTGTACATTTGTATCCTATCAGACCCCTTTTTATGGACTTTTACAGCACCCCTTATTGATTGATTGACTTTCACTACCCCTTATTGATCATTCTTGTAACTTTTGTCACACATTGATTCAGATTCAGACTGTTTATTACCAAGTAACATTCAAAATGTAAGAGGAATTCTTGGCGTTGTGGGGGTCAACCTACATACACGCATCAAAAACATACAAACTATCATCCACCGGCTCTATAGGTCGCCGTGCACCAGCGCCATCTTGACATTGATCATACTAGTGGCTTTTGCCACCCCTTGTTGATTCTGACTTGTAACTTTCACCAACTATTATTGATGATGTTTGTGACTTTCACCATCCTTTATTTGTTGTGACTTTCACCATTCCTTATTAGTTGAGACTTGTGACTTTCACAAACCCTTGTCAACAATTGTGACTTGTGGCTTTCACCAACCCTTATTGATTGCGTTTGTGACTTTCACCATCGTTTATTTGTTGTGACTTTCACCATCCCTTATTAGTTGAGACTTGTGACTTTCACAAACCCTTATTAATTATGACTTGTGACTTTCGTCACACCTTATTTGTTGTGACTCTCATCATCCGTTATTTGTGACTTTCAGCGTGCCTTCAATGCTCTGTGTCACAGCACCCATCTGTACGGCCGTCGCCTTGTGCTGGAGTGGGCTGACTCCGCGGACTCCGTGGAGCAACTCCGGCGTAAGACTGCCGATCACTTCCACGACGGTAGGCTCGGCTAGATCTTATTATTAGCAGGAACTTCACTGAATCACTTGTAATTTGTCCCGTTTTACTTTGGTGCGTTGGGACAAGCCAATTTCAACATGGCAAGTGCCAGTAGCAGCTGTCTACAAATGTAATAATATTTTGTTTACATTTCGTTAGTGAAACTTTAGAACTGTAAACACAATTTCGAACTTACTAAAAACACTGGGGTATAGTTTACTTTTGACCTAATTGTTCTAGTGTTAAGAACAGTATGTAAGTCACTATTTATAAATGGGGAACGGACCTTTAAGTCAACCTGTTTGACATTTTTTTATGTAATATTCCCAATATTAGAATAACAATATTGAATATATGTACGGTGCCATGATGTAAAAAGCTTGGTTAATACAAATATAATGATATATTAAACTGACACATATCTTTTGTTGTTGACTAGGAGGGCCGAGTAAACGACTAAAGAAGTCTGCCATCTTGGAGCAGTTGAACCCGTCTAGAGATCTCATGTGAAGGAACGTCAGACTCACTGCTACTGACCCGAGTGATGACCATCAGATCTCACAGCATCAGTCTTATCATATTATCAATGCAATGTCTCTTCTGAGTTTATTTCCTGTGCAGCAGACAGTAAACTTTGGATATAATGAATCGCTCGGGATTGGCCAATCTATTCATTATATCTTAAATTTACTGTCTATAGTAATTAAATAATAACAATATCAGGAAGAATTCATGTATTTGGCATATGCAAGAATTTGTTATAAGCGACTTTTTATATCCGAGGTTTGCTGCATAACATTGACAGACACTAAGTGGTGTCGTATAGCTAATGTTCCGTCCATTCATGAGAGGGAAGGAGGGTGACTAGGGTGACTAGCTGTGAGGGGTGAAATGAGGATTTCAAAGTTGTTCCTCTTAAGGTGTCTTTTCTAACCAGAGTGCACGTATTAGTGCAAGAGATGCCAATGGAATCAGTGTACATCTTATTGAAATACTGCTGAACCCCTGAAATTTGTTGTTTATAAATGCAATATGTGCATCCATGATACAGATAGGTTCTAATCTGTGACCAAATTTAGGCAGCTAAATAGGACAGATCCGTGATTTTACAGATGTCTGCTCATGGAATGAGATCTGTATGTGACAGTTAAAATGACGCTTCGAAACATGAATGGTCATTCACTTGTCGTATGTCTAGTCTTGGAATCGTATGTCTCTGCGTTGGTTCAGATTATACTGGCACCAACAAGAGAAATGAAATACCACTATCAGCGTGTTCATGTCAGGGAGCTAATGTCGATAAATAAGAATACATATTTATAATAACAATCTTGTCCATGATTGTAATGTTAAAGTGCTATAATTCGTCATTCACAATGTCGTAGTAATATTATAATACTTTATATAAAAGACAATGTGCTGTACAAATACAAAATAAAAATTGTTCAAATATGTACATACACAGTACATACAGTACACAGAACATTACATTTTGTATGTAAGCGTGTTTGGTTTATGATTTGACTTGGAAGTATATGAATGGAGCTGGGGTAAAACCTAATTAAGGCTATTTCGCAGAACGCAAAATTTTGGTGTATCGGGTTTGGGTGGGATTTTTCTGAAAAACGAGGTATAAGAATTTAACGAATTTTCCACAGCATTAGTGTCAATGAAAGTTAAATATGCTGTGAAATGTTCAAGAAGATTATTAGACAAACTGCAGGAAGTTAAGGACACGTTATAATGGCCGCCTATGTAAACTCTAATTATGGTATTACCACAGCTTTGATCAGGATGGTGGCGGCATCTACCGATTAAGATTAACACCTGTGCGCCATCTAGCGGTTATAGTTGCAACACAACGCCCGAAGCGTAACTTGAAACCAGTGATGATCTAAATGTTGACAAGTGAACACGCACACGCTGTACTGACCTGATCGTATGAGGGAGACGGGAAAACCTACCCGTATTCCGAACACTTCATTTCAAATATTACTTTGATGATTGCAGTGTTTTTTTTAACATGGCAGAATGATTTCGTTATTAACACTTAAATGTTAAAAGTAAATATGCTATAACCGGGAAACTTTATTTGTTACATATAGCCACCACCTCCATGCAGCTATAGAAATGTACATTAAGTTGACATGAAGCGTGGTTAATAGATGTTCACCCCGTAGTTAGCGCCACGTACTAGTTCCTGGGTACGAAGACGGAATTATATTTGTTTTGGCGACAAATGACGGACATCTTCCATGATTTTCTCAACATAAAATTGTAGGACTGAACGTAAACGCTACTGCAGGCTACTGACAAGGCACATGAAAGTAGACGGTTTTGTTAAATCCGAATCGTAACGTTGCGTATAAGGTGGACTTACTGGCAGACTTTGGCTTCAACTGCGCATACACCGACACACGGAGCAAGACACCAATGGTTGCAGTCATTAATACCACTGCACTGCTTTGGTCTTAAACTAGCACCCGCTTACCATAATGTCGGCCATTATCAATTGCATTGCATGCAGCAGATAAGAACTGAACATAACGTGACTGGCGCCCTCTGGAGGATGGCTTACCATTCAGTTTGTCCACGAAAAAGCAGTTACAAATAACTACCTTTGTGCTTTTTGAAATGCACCGTCAATTGTTAGACTTGAGGCCGATGGTGGAAGGACGCGACTGGCCGTAGAGTAAGAAAGGTCGAGTTGACCCGGCCCCTGGGATGAGGTGCAAGTACAGTGACTCCCAGTTGGCATATTAAATCTATTATAATTATATAGCTTATAGCGTTTCTTTGGGTTCCTGAAAATTCTCCTACAAGTTTAAAGTTTCATAGCAGTACTATGAAACTTTAAAAGAGAATTGTACTAAGTATATTTAACCTCTATTACAATACATGCTGTGTAAATCGATTCTATATAGCCCTCGCTTTCTGTTTAGCCAGGATATAAGGCATGGTATGACGTTTTTATTCAAGCAGCAACCAACTGATAACACATGTTTCATACCAATTAGCACAACAACACAATTTCATTCGCTCTCCGAAATTTATGCAAAAAGCACAATCCACATTCCCATGGAACTCTTTGTATGGATAATGGCGGACGAATCCTAAATGATCTATGGCGAGTTTATTTCGGCTCCGAATGTCGACGAAAAGAAGTCATTACGACACTACGCAAAGGATTATGGGTAGCTTTGGGGGTCTTGCGTGGCTTCTACGGTCTTTGATTTAGCCACGGTAATTGGACGATAATTGGATGTGTCATCGATGACGTTGTATCACGTGGCGGTCGGTCCGCGCGCGTAATGACGGCAGTGTACGGTTACGAGGGATGTGAATCGCGCGAGATTAGTCGTTAATACTCGCTGCATCAGATGTCGACGCATCGATGGAGGAAATCGCAAAACTAATTCTTCGTCGCCGCGTGAAGTCTTCTAGGAATACGTTGTGGCTTCGACGCGGTCGAGTAGAGATCATCGCCCGCCGCGTCCGGTGACCGGTGACCACCATTGGTTTGTGACGTCATAGAAAGTTCTGCGTTACAGCAGTGGCGCCACTTATCATGTGTTATTTCTGTTTTTCCACGTGGTTCCTTCGCAAGACATCGCATGTTACCAGATGTGTGCAGCTGACGAGAATCTGTTTAGATGTGTCGAAATACAAACTGTTTAGGAAATCGTTGTACGCCGTTTTATTGATATATTCACCACGCAACCTGTTGCCTAGCAACAAGGTCCGTCGATCTTTCATAGTGGCTGATGCTCGTGGAAATATGTTGGGCGTTCAGTCGAATATTTAGCGAAAATCTCTTTGATACCTCAAGCGGAACTCTTTTCCCGCGACTGGAACTATTTTCCCTAAGCGGGGTGTTCGTGCGCAGCCATCGCACCCCTAGGCATTAACCTATGGGCCTGCAACTGGTTTAGCCCATCGCGAATCCTGTTCTTTCATGTCCAATTATGCATTATATTGTATCTAGTGTTCAACCACGAAAATGCGCCCGTATCGAACACGCAAGCATGATGACGTCAATGTGCGCGACGACTACGTCGACGTTTGTCTTGACAACGCATTGCACGTCACACGTCAGCACTGCCAAGAGTTAGTTGAGTGCGGCTACACACAAGCACGTCCACGCCCGTGCGCTTACGCGAAAAGCACGACGGTCGGCCGACAGGTGTCGTTTGTTGACGTCACAACTCTGTACTGTCGCGTATAATTTTCAATTTGTTTTCATTGGGTTATCACGTAGTTGTCTTGGCTCCCCGTGTCGCTTCCTCCGTGTTGCTTTCATTGACAAGTTCATGTTCAGCCTGCCCAGACACTGCTGTGATGTATTCTCGACCCTATACGGGCGACTGCGGATAATAGGTTCACCCGTCGGAGCCAGTCTCTTTCAGTTTGTTGTCGTTCGGCTTCTTTTCACATAAATACAGTTTTCACCTCGATTTCATTATTTTTCTCGGCTTCAGGTAACAATATCAATGTGTCACGTGATTTTGTATATGAAATCAGCCGAGCATTACCAACGGAATCTTTAGTATTGCAATGTTAATATATGACCGGATCAAGTAAAAAAAGTATCTGTGAAAAGGGCATTTATTATTGGTGCTGTACGGAGACCAGGTGTTATTGAGGGATCCAATTATTTTAACTATATATAATTGATAAGTCTATTTGTAATATGTATACATAAATCAGATAATTTGTATTGCTGATTACTACTATAGATTGCTCTTGAAGGATCAAGCCCAGGTCAGCAAAGTTGTCAGCAATAAACTACCAAATTAAATTATTTATTTACCAAGTTTTCGTTAACGATGTACAGATGAGTTTGACAAAAATAATACTGTACCATTTTAATGACAGTGGGCGTTCGTTATTATGTACGTGTTGAGGCTTGGTTAAACTGTTCCCTGTGTGCAATATTCCATACATCCACACATGGACGAATGCATGCGCATGCGCACACGCGCACACATACATACAGAAGTGTAAGAGCCTATATATAAAATTGCTCTGGTAATAAATACAATGTCTTATTTCACGATAACATAATCAACAGCAAGAGAAACGTCACCGAACGCCAGCGTCGATAAACTGTTTTCTTTAGCAGTACATTTCAAGTAATCCCCCGAGTATTTATTCACCCATCGCGAAGTGTGTAGCTCCTCATTACGCCACCAGGGATCGCCATTGGCGCATTGTTACGTCATCGCTGCGTCAACAAAAATAGCCAGCGTTGCGTCATTTCGCACCCATGTTTTCTTTTCATTACCTTCGTCAGCCGAGCCATGTTGGACAGCCGGGGGCTGGACACGCTGCCTTTACGATTATCGTCAAGTCGGCGTGGTGCAAAGCGATAGCCTGCAGCCGGTCAATCTAGATCGGGGGCCAAATGAATCGTCCCTTCTACCTCTGAAAATAGACACAAGGAGTCAACATGGGTAGAGCCGTTGATAGTTGTCGGAGAACACCGAAGTTTCTTCTAAGCCAGTAGATACAGGGCGCTGAAGTTTCTTCTAAGCCAGTAGATACAGAGCGCTGAAGTTTCTTCTAAGCCAGTAGATACAGAGCGCTGAAGTTTCTTTTAAGGCAGTAGATGCAGAGCGCTGAAGTTTCTTTTAAGCCAGTAGATACAGGGCGCTGAAGTTTCTTCTAGGCCAGTAGGTACAGAGCGCTGAAGTTTCTTCTAGGCCAGTAGATACAGAGCCCTGAAGTTTCTTCTAAGCCAGTAGATACTGAAGAAGCGGTATTTCATAATCAGTGCCCACTGCATGTTGAGAAACACGCCTGGAGTAAAACGAAGCTAGCAAAGTTATGATTGATCATGCAGAATATTCGCTGTTCCCACGCTCTAGAAAATGTCTTACGTACAAGTGTACGTGAAGTCGTACATCATTGGAAAGTGTACAGAAGAATAACAGCTCGAGTGGATATGTCGGCCTGTCTTGAAATATTAATAGACGTAATTTGAATCGATCAAGGTTACCTGCGGGGACCAGAGGCATGGCAACTGTAGTTACCTGCGGGGACCAGAGGCATGGCAACTGTAGTTACCTGCGGGGACCAGAGGCATGGCAACTGTAGTTACCTGCGGGGACCAGAGGCATGGCAACTGTAGTTACCTGCGGGGACCAGAGGCATGGCAACTGCACCATGTGAGCTGGAGAGAGACGTGCATAATATGATCGATGCACATCAGAAACGAGCGCACACGCACATACCACACACACAGAGACACACGCACATACCACATACACAGAGACGCACGCACATACCACATACACAGAGACGCACGCACTCTCTCACGATCGCAAACTCGCACACTTTCTTTGACACCGCACATGTGCACACACGCACGCCCGCCCGCACACACACAAACAAACATGCAGACACTTACTATAGGCAGGTAGCTTGCAGCAAAAATAACATACTCGAATGACTAAATGCTTTAAATACTTGACATATTCAGCAGGGATGATGCTCTCCTCTTTGTCCCTGTAGTCCGGGGCTCGCCTCGAAACGGGTCCTCGGTGTTTCTCTCCTCTTTGTCTCTGTAGTCCGGGGCTCGCCTCGAAACGGGTCCTCGGTGTTTCTCTCCTCTTTGTCCCTGTAGTCCGGGGCTCGCCTCGAAACGGGTCCTCGATGTTTCTCTCCTCTTTGTCTCTGTAGTCCGGGGTTCGCCTCGACACGGGTCCTCGGTGTTTCTCTCCTCTTTGTTTCTGTAGTCCCGGGCTCGCCTCGAAACGGGTCCTCGGTGTTTCTCTCCTCTTTGTCCCTGTAGTCCCGGGCTCGCCCCGACACGGGTCCTCGGTGTTTCTCTCCTCTTTGTCCCTGTAGTCCCGGGCTCGCCCCGACACGGGTCCTCGGTGTTTCTCTCCTCTTTGTCCCTGTAGTCCGGGGCTCGCCTGGACACGGGTCCTCGGTGTTTCTCTCCTCTTTGTCCCTGTAGTCCGGGGCTCGCCTCGACACGGGTCCTCGGTGTTTCTCTCCTCTTTGTCTCTGTAGTCCGGGGCTCGCCCCGACACGGGTCCTCGGTGTTTCTCTCCTCTTTGTCCCTGTAGTCCCGGGCTCGCCCCGACACGGGTCCTCGGTGTTTCTCTCCTCTTTGTCCCTGTAGTCCGGGGCTCGCCCCGACACGGGTCCTCGGTGTTTCTCTCCTCTTTGTCCCTGTAGTCCGGGGCTCGCCCCGACACGGGTCCTCGGTGTTTCTCTCCTCTTTGTCCATGTAGTCCGAAGCTCGCCTCGACACGGGTCCTCGGTGTTTCTCTCCTCTTTGTCCCTGTAGTCCGGGGCTCGCCTCGACACGGGTCCTCGATGTTTCTCTCCTCTTTGTCCCTGTAGTCCGGAGTGAGATTCGCTTCGACACGGGTCCTCGATGTTTCTCTTCTCTTTGTCTCTGTAATCCGGAGTGAGACTCGCCTCGACACGGGTCCTCGATGTTTCTCTTCTCTTTGTCTCTGTAATCCGGAGTGAGACTCGCCTCGACACGGGTCCTCGGTGTTTCTCTTCTCTTTGTCTCTGTAATCCGGAGTGAGACTCGCCTCGACACGGGTCTTCAATGTTTCTCTTCTCTTTGTCTCTATAATCCGGAGTGAGACTCGCCTCGACACGGGTCCTCGATGTTTCTCTTCTCTGTGTCTCTGTAATCCGGAGTGAGACTCGCCTCGATACGGGTCCTCGATGTTTTTCTTTTCTTTCTTCTTGTAGTCCCGGGCTCGCTTCGACACGGGTCCTCGATGTTTCTCTTCTCTTTGTCTCTATAATCCGGAGTGAGACTCGCCTCGATACGGGTCCTCGATGTTTCTCTTCTCTTTGTCTCTGTAATCCGGAGTGAGACTCGCCTCGATACGGGTCCTCGATGTTTTTCTTTTCTTTCTTCCTGTAGTCCCGCGCTCGCCTCTACACGGGTCCTCGATGTTTCTTTTCTCTTTGTCTCTGTAATCCGCAGTGAGACTCGCCTCGATACGGGTCCTCGATGTTTCTCTTCTCTTTGTCTCTGTAATCCGCAGTGAGACTCGCCTCGATACGGGTCCTCGATGTTTCTCTTCTCTTTGTCTCTGTAATCCGGAGTGTGACTCGCCTCGACACGGGTCCTCGATGTTTCTCTTCTCCTTCCGCCTCATATTCCACATTATCGTGCCTCTTCCCCGTCTTCCCGTCTCCCCGTCTCCCCGTCTCCCCGCCCTCCCAATTACAATCGATGCTTGAACATGAAATAAGCTATGACATCGAACGCATTGAAATATTCAAAATTCAGTTGATGTGCCGATATAGACGAAGATGGAACTAGATGTCAAGAAAGAAAGAACAAATATATGTATAAAGGGGAAATAATGGACGTGGCAAAGGAAAAGTGAAAGTTATCCAGGTTATTGGAAATTAAATCAATATATCCTAAGAAGTGAAGCAGACAATGAAAGAAAAACGAAAATGAAGAGAGAGGATCGTCTTTCTGTGCACAATGAAGAAAGAAAAGACGAACAATTTAAAGAAACAAAAAGTCGAATCATAGGTCAACTCTGTATTGCTCGCCTTTCCCCTAACTCTGTCTTCGATGCTATGACGTCACGCAAAGCAACATGTCGAGTTTTAGTCGGTTGGGATATAATCCCACAGGCTGAGGGTGCGCTGGGTCCGTACGCACACCCTCCCCCGCTGAAACAAAATAGTTCCGTTTGGATGGACGAGTTTGTTTTTGTGACCCACAAGGGAGGGTGGAGTTGGGGGGGGGGGTTGGGAACCTTAAATGGCAGGTATCAAGGGGGTGTAGATGGAATATTTGTTTGCTATTGGCCTGGTGCTGCACCCATGCAATGCACGAAGCTGACAAGGTAATACGGACAGTAAACGTAAAACAATAGAGACACCGTGGTGTAGGCCTACACTCTACAATGAACGCACCGAGGCGGACATTGTTGACTTGTCGCTAACAAGAACAACGACACCTGGCGAGTCGGCCGAGTGCGACATCTGTTGGACCACCGGTTAACCATTGTTGTTGAGTACAATTAGCCCGGTTTGTAATCGCGGTTATTTCTGTCGCCTCCTAATTGCTCTGTATTGAGCCAGCGTCGGAAATTGGTGCCCAGTGCTCGTGGACAGTCGGTGACAACGTTGACAGATCGCCTGTTTACGTAAATCAAATTATCAGATTACACAAACGAAGCAGAGAGTAATTATTTACAAACAATGGCGGACGCCGCTAGGACGTTACTGACCACTCGAATCGCTGACCAACGGCGGTTTATTGAGGAAAACGTCTAGAATCTAGATGGGGTAAGACCGCAATAACGATTCGTCCGCCATTACCCAGTTAAAGAGTGCCCTTCAAAATACCGTTTTCGTGTGATGTATGAATTTTTAGGGCACTTTGACATGGAACATGTTTACCCCGTGAATACTGGATGTACTACTGCATTATATCTTTCACGAGGTAGCAATAAACATACGCTAGTCGCTCGCGTATTCGCACAGTGGCTATTTTGCAGAACGCACCAATATTTCCAAATCCATTACCAGAATGGGGTGAAATTGAGGCGTATCAAGTTTGGGTGGATTTTTCTGAAAAAAGAGGTATGAGAATTTCACGAATTTTCCACAGCACTTGTGTTAATGGAGGTTAAATATGCTGTGAAATTTTTAAGAAAGTTGTTCGACAAATTTTACAGGTAATGAAGGAAATTATAATGGCCGTCTATGTTAAAGTCTAATATGGTCTTACCCTAGATGTTATCACTAGGTCTACTGATGTGGCTTCTACGCGGACGATATCAGTTGCCTGCCTGGGTCCGTGTAGGAATAGTTGATAGCAAGACTCGGTGGTTGTCCTGAGGTTGTCCTAACATGAATAGTTGATAGCAAGACTCGGTGGTTGTCCTGGGGTTCTCCTAACATGAATAGTTGATAGCAAGACTCGGTGGTTGTCCTGAGGTTGTCCTAACATGAATAGTTGATAGCAAGACTCGGTGGTTGTCCTGGGGTTGTCCTAACATGAATAGTTGATAGCAAGACTCGGTGGTTGTCCAGGGGTTGTCCTAACATGAATATTTGATAGCAAGACTCGGTGGTTGTCCTTGGGTTGTCCTAACATGAATAGTTGATAGCAAGACTCGGTGGTTGTCCTGAGGTTGCCTTAACAGGAAGGGTTGATAGCAAGACTCGGTGGTTGTCCTAAGGTTGTCCTAACATGAATAGTTGATAGCAAGACTCGGTGGTTGTCCTGAGCTTGTCCTAACAGGAATAGTTGCTAGCAAGACTCGGTGGTTGTCCTGAGGTTGTCCTAACACGAATAGTTGATAGCAAGACTCGGTGGTTGTCCTGAGGTTGTCCTAACATGAATAGTTGATAGCAAGACTCGGTGGTTGTCCTGAGGTTGTCCTAACATGAATAGTTGCTAGCAAGACTCGGTGGTTGTCCTGGTGTTGTCCTAACATGAATAGTTGCTAGCAAGACTCGGTGGTTGTCCTGGTGTTGTCCTAACATGAATAGTTGATAGCAAGACTCGGTGGTTGTCCTTGGGTTGTCCTTGGGTTGTCCTTGGGTTGTCCTAACATGAGTAGTTGATAGCAAGACTCGGTGGTTGTCCTGAGGTTGTCCTAGCAGGAATAGTCGGTAATAGAAGAGGTAAGACTTCGAGTGGTAGACGTACCATTGCCAGCACAATGTGCCCCGGTGCAACTGCTCGTCACCCGCCGTCACCATGTCATCTGACATCAATAAATGTTTGCACATGTCCAGCACCCATGTCTACATACAACCGCACGTGTTTAGCGTTGGTTTACAGTCGAATGACTCGCCACCCGATCCATCCTTTCAAAAGGACACGCTATAAATCAACCGTGCGCCGCTCAACGTAAATATTAGAGAACGCGGCAGCTCCATTCAACGGCTGCGCCGATCAAATCATTAATATTACCCCATAATTGTCGCTTCCCTTGCAGCCGACTTAATAACCCCTATTCGGGTACGCCCAGGCGGGCAAATGATGGGGCAAACACGCGCCCTTGGCTGCGACCAAAATGCAAATTGGCGGGTTCGTTGGCAAGTACAAATTTCGGCCGTTCGCGCACAAAGAGTTACAAAATGCTGCGTGGTAGTAACAGTGAGTTTACGACACTGGCGTTACTTCCCACAGCGCTGCCGTAGAGTCGACGAGTCTAACTGCAGGAGCACATCGTAACATCGTAACATCGTAACATCGTAACATCGTAACATCGTATTAATCCTGGGGCTGATTTACTAAAAGCCTTAAACATCCGTTGGCTACACTCGTGTTACAACATGTTTTCTTGATATTTTCATTTAACCGTAAACTCATATTTTCTAAGCATTACCACATAGTTTATATGTCCATTCTATTAAAAAACGACACGTATCGTGGGTGGTTAGCATCAATTATAAACAAACTAAAATTATAAAATATGCTGTAAACAGAACAATAATTTAAATCATCTTATCATTTCCCAGGTCGATACATAAATGGGTGCCAACAGCGCTGAATCACAAGATATTTCGCCTTCAATTATAAATGTGAAACGTTCATCCATAGTGCTCCATTTATTCAGCAAAACAGATACCCATGCACTGATTTCGTTTGTGATAGCATACATAATTGGAAAGCACCATACTCCCACCCTCGTGTGCAGTCATTTAGAAGAAAACATTAATTGGTGGAATAATTATATGCAATGCGAATGAAACTATCTTTATTTCTGTAAGCTTGATTTGAACAACTTGCACGTACGAAACCTGTTTGAACGACGATAATATGCTATCGTTTTATTGCTCCCGTGCCATCAAGAAATAGTATTTGATTATGTGTCTATAACGCGAGATATTTAGTATGTGTAAACATATCGATATTATCAACGTGTTACTGCGAAAATGTTTCCAATTTCGCAACAACGAAACAAAAAAAATAAAGAACCTATTCTCTTCGCATGTAATATGTGATTCTAGTGTCTGCATTGTTAGCCCTGGCGGAACAAACCGACACTAGTGGAACTTCTCTACAAGGATATGACGTGATTGGGGGTGGAACAATTCAGCCCGACTGGGAAACTGGCAGCACATGTGGCAGTGTCCCTACTGTGTGTGTTAACAAACCCTCATCTAAGAAACAAGGGCAGCCTTCTTGCCGTGGGCGTGCGTTCGTTAAT
>OZ023213.1:55982172-56033340 GCA_963995525.1 Escarpia spicata | reverse complement strand
ATCGTATAATCGTGCGTGCGTGCGTGCGTGCATGCGTGCAAGCTACTGTGCACGCGTCTAGTGAAGCTGACGTCAAATCCGCTTGCCCTGAGCCGCCGACAGCGAGCGAGTCGACGCAATGGGCACTCGCTCGTAAAAGCCGCCACTTTACATTCGGGGCGCGTTGACGACGCGTTTAAAAGCCAATAACGTTTACCCAGTACGCGTCATTACAATCCCGCCTCTGACGTTTACGAATGTTCCACGTCCATGTAGTGTTACCGACATGCCTTTAATATCGCACTCGGGACCTTTAGAGACCATAGGATGCGTGATTTACGCCTAATTTATGCAACGAGGTTGTCCGAACCGCTTTGTGCCGAAGCGGTGTTTTCGCTGTCTGATTTTTACTGCTCCGGTTATAGTGACACGGAGTTAGCTGTCGATTTATGAGTCGCCGGTTTGTACCCAGAATATGAAATCATTTAACAAATACATCTTGCAATACGAGCAGCTTGTTTTTATTATAGAATGCAATTTTGTAGTGTTGGCTATTGACACAGTTCTCACATCTATATTCGACGTTTCTTCTTTCTTGTTTTCGTGTAGGCCTCAAATTCGCGGGATTGTGTTACATAGTCTACGTCCGAGAAATAGTGGACGTCCCCATTCACCCATCATGACAAAGTGGATGGTGTTTGCGAATAGGTCTACACTGAACACCTCTTTTGCACATAGACGCTACATGTATATACACATATATATATATATACATATATACGATTTTGTAAACGAAACGATGCCAAAGATAGCGCATTCAATACGGATGAAAACGACGGTTGGAAGTAAAAAAAGGTGGACTTGACTAAACATACGATATATATATCACCATTTCAAAAACTTACACCGTATCCTAATCATGGCTAACAAGAATCGTAATCAACTTGCTGAGAATAATCGCGCCAAAGCCGTCGATTAAATGACGGTTCAACTGCACCAAAGAATAATAGTCGACATGTTAATTTTGTGATACGAAAGCTAGTTCATAGCAACATTATTATGTTGTTCGCAAAGAGCCTTTGATGTAGCACAGTTTTATTAGTTACATATAAATGCATTGTTTTGTTCTAGGTCCTGCCTTTTGTTCGGTGGTCCGTTCAGCGAATCGGTGTAATTATGTATTAGATCCAATGTCGATAATTGCCCAACAAGGACCTTCGACCGTGTACAAGAACGTGTGACATATCATTTACTGACGTTTTCGAAGCAGCTGATTTATCACGCCGGCCTCGTCGTGAAAGATTGAGCACTCCAGCGGCGACATAAACGCGCGCACTTGGCGTTATTTGACTTTTTGCCCGGGCGCCGCAGTAGGCGTAATCTCAACTGTCCCGTTTAACTCTCTGACGAATCCATCAACTGGCGAAACAATGTTGGTTTTTCAGGCCGCCTACTTCGTGGTGCAATAAATTTCCGTTTTGTTCCTGCCGTCGCCACGGCGTCTTGTTCGACGGCTGAGAGGTCGCGGGGTCAGCGCGTGCGGCGGCGAAGAGAAATGTCGTCTGCTCGCGCGATTTCTCGCCGCATCGTTCGTCTTATCGTGCGCCGACGTCTTAACGTTTTGAATTCGCGCGTATTAATCTCCTTCGGCGGAAATCGACAATTTAAATAAACAAACACGACAACCGACTCCGCAAACGGACAGTGATGAATCGGTGAGTTGTGGCGGCGGCTTTGCAAGGTGCCGAGCCGTAGAGTTTTGACACCTTAGCCCGCCGGGAGGGAGACCGGAGCCATCACTCGGCTTCACTCCCCCCAGACGGCTCGGCGCGGGACGTGCCTCGCATCTCAGCCGCTCGAATCTCTCATGTCGGGACGCGTTTCATTCACGAGGTGTTCGACAACAAAAAAGCGACAATTACGATGACATTTATAAGTGGTTATCATTTCGGAACAGAGTGATGTAATGCGGTACGCCTGTTGGACAAGTGTTCTCGCGGAAAGTTGGTCGGATTTCGCACGTTGTTGAATTAAACGCTCTGCGTGGCCTACCCGCCCAGTAGTGTGTGTAGTAGGCGTTGTTTACAAACGGCAAACATCAAGTAAACGCCCTTTCATTCCAGGCCCCCTATACGTATTATTTTAGGCCTGCGAACACACCCACTAGCATGTTTCGCCAACATTTTCCCAAGGTATGCCGCAAGGATTTTAATAATATTATTTTTAATTCGGCAATAATTTTCACTCAGTTGGTTTAAATAAGTATTTACAATTACGTCGATACGTCACCGATAACAGATCAGTCATAACAATCGACTTTATCTCAAAGCTTTCAACTACAAGGTAAATGTGTATGTCTTGTCTGTGCAAGATGTGCTTCTTTACTCCGAAACGCGCAACGAAACATGTAGGCTACACACTGCGTGCGCGCGCGTGCGTGCGTTCGTTCATGCTGCGAGTGTGTGCGTGCATGCCTCTGTGTGACCGTTCGTGCACGTGCATAGATGCGTGTGCGTGTAGAGTCATGTTGGCAGTTATAATAAAAATATAATAAATACATAATTAAAGGTGCCGTCATCGTGTTGTGGTGCGTGCGTTGTCGCGATGCGTCACTGGACACACTCATGAAGTTCCTAGAGGCCAGCACTGAATTATTTCCAGCTACGCTACTTTTGATACGTGTTGGCGCCGAAGTAGTTCTTAACGTTTTTTTGCGACATGTGAAATACCTATCGTTCTCTTACTCAGCATTCGTGTGCGTCACAGCAGGCATGCCTAGCTTTTCATACATGGAGTTTCGCCCTCTGTAGATCTCTATAATAAATCAGGTTCCAGTTCAGCGAAGCTTGCACAGTTCCCAGCATTGTCATTGTTGTGTCACCTGGCGGCGCCACCGTCAAGCCTATTCCAAAATAATTTGTTCACGTTTGACTGACCCTATAGGGGTAACAGCGACCTTTGGGGTTATACCCCGATCAGCACTGCAGCTATTTCCGTAGGGATACATCACCATTTTATTTGCGGGTTCAGCCCAGCTAGCATGAAAACGTTATTGAAACTAACGTAAATGTAACGTTAGCATAAACGTTACATTAACGTTCCAAGTTTAGTTTAATGCAAACGTTACTTTAACGTTATCTTGCTCGTTTGTTTAATGTTAATCAAATGTTTAATTTCTAATCAAAATGTAACGTTATTACAACCTTAGCAGAAACGTTAATTTAAAGATATTTCACCGTTTGTTCAGCTCAGGTAGGCAAATAAAGAACATGTGATTTTGAGGTGATACCACTTTTCGGGGACTTAAACATGGTTATCTGTACATAAATGTGGACATATTTGAAGACTACATCGTATGGCGGCCAAGGCTTACATTTCTGGTGTTGGCTGACGATATGTGGGCATGTCACTGAATGGAGGATCCCTGTGTCTTCTTGTGTTCGTAAAATCAGACGGAGAACATTACAGCATATTCCATGTTAACTTTTTCGAAAACCAAATTGTGTGACTTGACAAAGATTCTATATCCGATATCATCCAAATCGTTGTGTAGCATACAACGCTAAGAAAACGTTAACATTGTGAAAAAAACAAATAATGACCGGTCATCTTTTTTTCGCGAAATCACTCAAGCGTAACGGCGTCGATGTCCCGTTCTCCTGATGATAATGACCGCACGCGTCATTCCACCTCCCGTGTTCCGTGTACGCTGCCCTTTGTCCTAAGAATGTCGGCCGAATCATTGAAGCTTTGATGTGATTCCCCGAGTAGCTTGTATTCCTCGGTAAACGTCGAGCGTCGGCTAAACACTTGTTTATTTGCCTGTGGATCTTTGATAGCGAAATGCGCCGAAGGCTGGATGCAGGGGGTAGGTGTTTCGGTGCCAGCGTGCCGCCATTCCAGTTGTGTGCATCTTCTGATTACGCGAATCTTAGCCATCGGCTGTTTTGTTTTCTAATCGCGTCGTCGGGCGTTTAGGCGGCTGCCAACGCCACGGGGCGTGTTGGAGACCGGAGATTAGATAGCAGACAACATACGCAGATTCCGACAATAAAAATATATTGAATGGGTTTCCCAAAGACTACATAATTATTTGTCTTCTGGTATAACGATATTTTGGTTTATTATCAGAGTTTTCCGTCGCATACAACAAGAGGCACAAATATACCCCAGCTTGAGATATGTCCCCAGCAATTACAGTAGATAGAAGGTTGTAAGCGAGGAGAACGACACGTCAGATGTGTGACAGCAGGAAGAAGGTTGTTAGTGACTCTTCCAGAAGATATAGGTAAAGTGGGGAGAACGACACATGAGACTCGTGACAGCAGGTAGAAGGTTATTAGTGACTCTTCCGGAAGATATAGGTAAAGCGGGGAGAACGACACGTCAGACGCGTGACAACAGGTAGAAGGTTATTAGTGACTCTTCCGGAAGATATAGGTAAAGTGGGGAGAACGACACGTCAGACGCGTGACAGCAGGTAGAAAGTTGTTAGTGACTCTTCCGTATGATATAAGTAAAGTGGGGAGAACGACACGTCAGACGCGTGACAGCAGGTAGAAGGTTGTTAGTGACTCTTCCGGAAGGTATACGTAAAGTGGGGAGAACGACACATGAGACTCGTGACAGCAGGTAGAAGGTTATTAGTGACTCTTCCGGAAGATATAGGTAAAGCGGGGAGAACGACACATGAGACTCGTGACAGCAGGTAGAAGGTTATTAGTGACTCTTCCGGAAGATATAGGTAAAGTGGGGAGAACGACACATGAGACTCGTGACAGCAGGTAGAAGGTTATTAGTGACTCTTCCAGAAGATATAGGTAAAGTGGGGAGAACGACACATGAGACTCGTGACAGCAGGTAGAAGGTTATTAGTGACTCTTCCGGAAGATATAGGTAAAGCGGGGAGAACGACACGTCAGACGCGTGACAACAGGTAGAAGGTTATTAGTGACTCTTCCGGAAGATATAGGTAAAGTGGGGAGAACGACACGTCAGACGCGTTACAGCAGGTAGAAGGTTGTTAGTGACTCTTCCGGAAGATATACGTAAAGTGGGGAGAACGACACGTCAGACGCGTGATAGCAGGTAGAAGGTTGTTAGTGACTCTTCCGGAAGATCTAGGTAAAGTGGGGAGAACGACACGTCAGACGCGTTACAGCAGGTAGAAGGTTGTTAGTGACTCTTCCGGAAGATATAGGTAAAGTGGGGAGAACGACACGTCAGATGCGTGGCAGCAGGTAGAAAGTTGTTAATGACTCTTCTGGAAGATATGAGTAAAGTGGGGAGAACGAAATTACAACAAATTCGAAATGGCGGAAAGCAGGCCCTAGAGGTGATTGGTTTGAGGGGGTGCGTATTTCGACATGGGCCTGCAGGCATCAAAAACATCCAAATGCACCCCTTTGCGACTTCCAACTGCACCGCCCTTGAGGATCACAAAACAAGTCCAACTGCATCCTCCCCTTGATTCATTGATACCCGCAACTACGCCCACCCGTTGAGGCTCCATAAAACTCCATCCACACCCCACTCCACCCTTGTAGTCTATTCTTCTTTTCTACCAAGGGGCACTCTTATAATTCAGCTAGGGGGCGTTCGCACCTACTGCACACCCAGTCTACAGGGGACGTGGACTCGAACTGGCCTCTAATGTCGACCTACCGCGCACCAGCCTCGAACTTCTAAGGTGAAATAATCTAACATTAAGACATATTGGTACGCAAAATTAAGCAAGCTTGTCATTTTGGATACGACAGTTGCTGGTCTACTTATTTGTTGACGTAACCAAACGCTCAGCAACATATACTGTCGTTATAATAATAATACTATTATTATAATACGATATCTTCATTCGCACCACAAATTATCGGGAAAAAACAAGAGGGTTATTTAAATATATATATATATTAAACCCTTTTGGTTTTTTCTCGACAATTTGTGGTATCACACACACACACGCACGCACACAAACACACATAAACAGAGCTGTATACGTGCGTGCGCGCGCGCGCGTGCGTGCGTGCGTGCGTGCGTGCGTGTGTGTGTGTGTGTGTGATACCACAAATTGTCGAGAAAAAAACCAAAAGGGTTTAATATATATATATATTTAAATAACCCTCTTGTTTTTTCCCGAGAATTTGTGGTGCGAATGAAGATATCGTATTATAATAATAGTATTATTATTATAACGACAGTATATGTTGCTGAGCGTTTGGTTACGTCAACAAATAAGTAGACCATCAACTGTCGTATCCAAAATGACAAGCTTGCTTAATTTTGCGTGTGTGTGTGTGTGTGTGTGTGTGTGTGTGTGTGTGTGTGTGTGTGTGTGTGTGTGTGTGTGTGTGTGTGTGTGTGTGTGTGTGTGTGTGTGTGTGTGTGTGTGTGTGTGTGTGTGTGTGTGTGTGTGTGTGTGTGTGTGTGTGTGTGTGTGTGTGTCTTTGTGCGTGTCTTTGTGTGTGTGTGTGTGTGTGTGTGTGTGTGTGTGTGTGTGTGTGTGTGTGTGTGTGTGTGTGTGTGTGTGTGTGTGTGTGTGTGTGTGTGTGTGTGTGTGTGTGTGTGTGTGTGTGTGTGTGTGTGTGTGTGTGTGTGTGTGTGTGTGTGTGTGTGTGTGTGTGTGTGTGTGTGTGTGTGTGTGTAGACTATATTTATACAATGCATGCTTAATTACGAAGCCCGCGAAACCCATTAATGGAAGGCTGTCGCGTTATACCGGGTTACCAGATACATCGAGCAACAGCACGCTATTCCTGTTTGCGTGACATTCTGGGGCGCCAAACTGGACGCGTCACTGGGCAGGTGAACATGTCCAACTAAACTGACCGTGTTCTGGATGTGACAACTCGATTAGCGGCGACACCTGGTGGAGACAAGTCCGCACGCAAACCAATCAGACCCCCGTCGCTTCTGTTCGAGCTAGTCCTGTCAGTGACGTAATCACATCACCACTGGACAAGGTCCAGGCGTTGGTCATTGTGCGAAAGCGGTATTATCCGACCTGACACTTCAGTCGAAGTTCTCACCGTCGCTGTCGTTTTCATTTCAGCCTCGCTATCGATGCGTAGTCACGGCGTCATTGTGACGTGCGTTACGTGCCATGTTTTCGTTGGCTGACGTAACCTCGCTTCGATCGCGTGGACGCGCGCATTTACGTATGGTCGAGAATTAAGGGAATGATGCATTTGAATTAGCTCTCTGTCCGTCTGTCTGCTCACTTGTGTCTGTCTGCCAGTCAGTCAGTAAGTCAACTGTATGTCTGCCTGCCTGCCTGCCTGCCTGCCTGCCTGCCTGCCTGCCTGCCTGCCTGCCTGCCTGCCTGCCTGCCTGCCTGCCTGCCTGCCTGCCTGCCTGCCTGCCTGCCTGCCTGCCTGTATATATGCCTGTCTATCTGCCTTTCTGCGTGCCTTTCTGTTTGTCTATCTGCCAGCGCAACATTCTTTTTCCGGTTTTCTACCGGTAATGCACATATCCTACGCATGCTTATAGGAAGACCAACCTGTTTTCGCTGGGGAGATGTATGAGGGGAAACGAATAGTCAGACCACACACTTGCTTAGGTCTAACGAATCTGGCCTTTATAAGATGTTCTCAAAGGAAATCTACAACCATTTAACGTCCCACCAGAAATTCCCCCACGGACAGACCAAACTAGCGGGCCACACTTCACACAGGTCCTGACAGCGACACGGAAACATGTTTTACTAAAACAAGGCTACAAGAACATGTTAAAGGACTGCGCAGTCAACATCAGGGTTGTGTTTTGTTTACGTGGCACCCCCTTTCTGACTCACACGGAACTCAAGTACCGATTCCCGCGGGGCCCCGGGCAAACCGTTCTCCCCAAGGAAGACAACCCCTTTAATTCCGTCACCTCAACCCGCACCCCAGGGACGCCGGGAACATCCTTTGAAGACGAACACCTGTACAGCTCCTCGGGCACTCCGCAACGTGGACCCACTGCCGTCACGAGTCGTCCCTGCCGCCGCCAGGCTCGTCGACCACCGCAGCAGACCTTCGTGCATTAGCCACTTACCATGCGCCACACACGGCCATAACAGTTTCCACATGCAGTTTAACATATATATTTAACGTTCTTTTTTGTTATGATTTATATGTACGATATGCAAGTCATGGACACCTGTCACTCTAACTTCAGTGATACGAATATTAGAGAACATTTTTGTATATAGTGATTGGCTCCTATGATAGCACCTTATTCGACTTAATAGGGGTCACTGACTCATTTTCACTGTTACTTGTTTTGATATATTGTTTTTAATTAGCTTCAATTAATTATAGTTGAAGTATATAATATAATAACATCATAGGCGGATCAAGGGGGCTTGGGGGTACGTCCCCTCTAGTCCGCATACCTCATTTATAATAGGCCCCCGCGATCGTGCCTCCTGACCCTTAGAAATGTGCCCCCCGTACAGGCTACATTAAGCCGACGCATCTGCAAAAAAAATTAAACAGCCCCCCCTTTTCAGATGTCGCCACTCGAGCCGAGACGGCGGAGAAGCTGAAGTTAAGGAGGCGCGGCAGCGACAATTAATCTATTACACCATTTGGTTCGGCCGCCAGTGAAGTTTTTTGTGTCCCCTCTAGACTACCGTCTTTGGATCCGCCTCTAAACACATGTATACAATGTGTCATTTAATTTGGGGTCAAATAAACACAATTATTGTTCTTGTATTCACTTTTAACTATCCAGGTTTAACTTTAATGAAACATGAAATATAAGTTTTAATTGTTAACTGATATTTTAAGGGAATATTATATAATGGTATACATAATGGTATATTATTTATTTATGTTTATTAATATTATGTTAATGTTTGATACTTTATAAATATGTGTGTGTTTGTGTGACTGCGCGTGCGCATGCGTGTGTGCATGTGTGTGCGTGCGTGTATTATTATACACACACACACACGCACACACACGCGCGCACAAGCATTTTTACATATGAAATATAAAATAGTCTTTCCTAAGGTCGCTGTCAGCAAATTAACGAGTAGTGACAACGATGAATGTCGAACACTTTATAAAATAAAATAATAAACAACGACGTTGGGTAGCCACACGCAAGTGAGTTCGTACCACGTCTGTCATCGAACGGGAAACAACGATGGTCTTTGTTCGTCGTGCCTCACGCTGCATACGGCACTTGAAACCACGGCCCCGGGTCAGTAAACACCGGTCACGCCGTCATAATCCACGCGACACAGGTCACCTTCATGTCGCCAAGCGAACTGGAAGTTATTCGCACAAATTGCGCCCGGCGGTCGAAACACCCGACAGGGGAATGGCGCACTGGGAAGACGGGGAGATCAAAGGATGGGGACACGGTGTAGCGGCTTCCCCGCCGTGTATGTGTTACGGTTCACTGGACGAACGAGAGGTGGATAACGGCTGGGCAGTGGACGTTTAACCGGTGTTCATCGTGGCCCGTCCGTCGCTGCATGGTATCATCTATGAATTGTGTTCGCATAAAATAATGGGAAGATGACTGTTAGTATACGTGATGACACGACTGATTTGATACATGACTAACGATACACATGACTTTTGGACACATGACTTTTAGGATACATGATTGTTGAGACAGGTGAATACTTGGACACGTGACTGTTTCGACACGTGACTACTTAGACACACGACTGTCGATACACAGGAAACATGACTGCTGGGTCACATGCCCTTTGGCTATACGACTAGTAGGACACACGACTAGTAGGACACACGACTGTTGGGCACATGACAATATTTGGACACGTGACTGATGAAACAAGTGACTGCTGGAACAAGTGACTGCTGGAACACATGACTACTTGACTGCTGGGACTGACTCGCCATTACACCAATTTGAACAAAAACTTGTTCCCCTAAATAAACATTTCTAAATTTGTCCACTAAAAAAATTTAATTCTAAATATTATTTAAACAAAGGTAGGTAAACTACTTGTTTTAATACATTGCCAATTGTTAGACGAGAAGCCTATAATCAAAGAAAGCGAATGAACGTAGACTGGGGCGACTAAACACCGGCTCCACGGGGGAGATTGATTTACAATACTCGGAAGTTAGCGTATTAATATGTGGAACTCTGGCTAATTCCGGGTACCGGAACAGACCACCTTGTATTAAGAATTTTGCATTTGCAACCGAGTCTTGTCTTCCAGCATAGCGTGGGTCGTATTGATGTTTACGCAAAATTGAACCCGTATCGCATTATTTGCATTCCTAGTTAATAATCGGAAACAAACTTTTGCCAAAAGCAGCCGCTTCGTTAATTGCGTGCGAGTGAAGATCACTTTTGAATGCGTAGCGCATCAGTGAATCGGTCATTGGCTGTTATTGCGGGTGCAGCCGCCATGACAGCGACACGCGCCCAGCGCAAACAATGGCAGCTTAGACGACTTTTTTATTAGCAGTCTACTTCCGCAGCGGAAGTGGCGTTTCGTTGACGCGTTCAGCTGCGCGCTGGAGCGACGGTGGCGCTGGCGGTGGCGCTATGACGGCGCCAGACGGACCGGGGCAGAATAGCTCTCCGGAACGAGAAAATCGATGGGGAATCTACGGGCGAAACGTGTCTGCGTATTTGTTATTTAAATATTTTTGGTCGTAAAGTACGAAGCAATCTGAGTATTGGCAAATTAAATGAAAACTGGGACACATATCAGTTTTTCAATCAATCTTTGTAAAATTAAGATAATACAGAGACGATAAAGCAACGTAAGTAAAACAAATGAACATAACATTTTAAAGATATGTTATATATATATATGTATAAATATATTACA
The DNA here is from genome assembly GCA_963995525.1 of Escarpia spicata. Lineage (NCBI taxonomy): Eukaryota > Metazoa > Annelida > Polychaeta > Sabellida > Siboglinidae > Escarpia > Escarpia spicata. The sequence goes on along the minus strand of OZ023213.1, from coordinate 56,022,554 downwards.
CTTCACTACCTATATACCTGTTTATGACAAAACTAACTTAACTTCTCTGGAAAGCATTCAACGATATATCTTCGGCCATGTAAGACGTGTATTCAAAAGTCTTATTGATATTGATATTACATTTCAGTAAAAATGAATTTATTAAAATAGACAAACATGACATTGTTTCTTTTAGTATTGGTTCCAGCAGTAATTGCCGTTAAAATAATCTGCATTTGAAGATGTCACAAATAATACTCAATAGAGGTGGCACAAACCGCCTACATATCCTACAACGAATAATAATAAGGACATTGTGTAAGGAATATCTGGTTTATATATTATAAATAACTTAAAATTGGTGTAAACGCAGTACATACATACATACATACATATATACACGGATACATACATACATATATACACGGATACATATATACATACATACATACACGCACACATGCATACATACATATATACATACATACATACATACATACATACATACATACACACACACACGCACGCACGCACGCACGCACGCACGCACACACACACACACACACATAATACCTGTATACATCGTATATATATATATATATATATATATATATATATATATATAAGTATACACAGGCAAAGGAATGTCTAGACTGATACGTTTTTTAAGTTTCCCAGAATGACTGCGCGTTATTCTGACTTAAATTATCGGCCAGTTAATCTGTAACGACACCGCAGAATGTGACCGCTAAGAGAGGGGAGGACCGGAGTACACAACGCGTCTGTTTACACTGTCCCAGCCATTTATTTCGCGCTATTGACTATTGAACAATCTTAATTCGACAATCGCATGTTTTCTTTTGCGCATTCTGTGCGATCGATTCGCCTCGCGTACGCTCAAAACACAGTTTGTTTAACGCTTTCAGGACGTGCGTGATCAGTGGAGTGTCAACTCAACGGATCACAATTGAGTGTCACATACACGGACCTCCCGTCCATTCACCACTCTAGTCTGACCGGCTGACCGTCGGTCGTTGTCCACCCGATAATTGCCAAGTAGAGAGCGGTGTAGCAATATTATTGGAGCAGAGAACCGTCGCTAATTAAAGCGGCAATGGACGTGATCTGCTCTAAGGTGTTGCGGATTACTCGATTACCTACGCCTTCCCTCCCATACAGCCGTCGACAAAAAGGATCATTTAGGCGACACTTAAGATGAAGTGATATCGAGTTAGATCAACACGCGAGGGTGTCACATCGAGCAGGCGATCGCGCCATATTTTATCGCGATTGCCATCGACTCTCGGCCGACGGCATCTCGGGGGAAAATATTGCGTCGTCACGGAACGAACTGTTTTTGTTGGCAACGTAAGACAGACACGGAGCCTGGGAACAACAACATTACTGCCGGTCATACACGGCTGTTGTTGCTACTACTTGCTACTGCTGTTGCAACTGCTACTGCTACTGCTATCACTATTGCTACTACTTCTGCTACTGCTACTATTGTTGCAATTACTAGCGCCTTAGATTACTGAACATTCTTCAGGATAGTTCGTTTTCAATTTCGAAACTTTCATTTTTCATATCCAAGAATAATGTTAAATTACCTGGTAGAGGCTTTCGTTGACGTGTCACGTCGACTTCATCAGTACCTATGACGCTGAATGACGTCATCGTACACGTGAGGCAGTTCGTAATTGCCCTCGTCTCTGTTGATGGGTGTTTGGGTTTTTCTGATCCAGATGGCTTCCTTGATTTGCCGAATTCTTCTGTTTGGTTCTTTGTCAACAATTTTCACTCCCTCCCAGTCTATGATATGGTTTTCAGTTGTCGCATGGTCTGTAAGGGCGGATTTATTGATGGTAGACATCAATCTTTTTTTTCCGCTCCTTGTGTATTTCTCATTTTTCGTGTTGTCTACGTCCTTTCTGTGTTCCTCCAGTCTTGTTTTGAGTAGTCTTCCTGTCTCCCCAATGTATTCCCCACCACAATTCTTGCACGGTATTTGGTACACCAGTTCGCCCTGTTCTTCTAGCTGTACTTTGTCCTTGGGATGTACCAACAGGTGTCTGAGGGTGGTGTGGGGACGCATGGCCGTTGCTACTCCATATTTTTTCAGTACTCGATGTACTCTCTCCGATACCCCCTCTATGTATGGGATGACTACTTGGCTCCGATAGTTTTTGTCCTTAGTCTTTTTGTTGGTCTTTTTCTTCTTACTGCTATCTGTCGCCTTTTTCAAGGCCCACGACGGATAGCCACATACTCTTAGAGCTCCTCTCAGGTGTTCCACCTCTTCTTTCTTGTCCCCCTCCTCCGAAGTTATTGTCTCACACCTGTTCATAAGGGTTTTGACAACTCCCAACTTCTGATGTTTGGGGTGGTGGGATGCAAAATTCAGGTATTGGTCAGTGTGCGTCTTCTTCCTGTACACTGTGGACTTCACACTGCCATCTTCCTTTCTGGTGAACTTTGCATCCAAGAAGGGCATGCTGTTGTTCTCTTCGTCTTCCCGTGTGAAAATGATGCTACCTGTGGGGTCTACAGTGTTCATGTGTTGTTGTAATTTCTTTGCCTTTCCTGTGTGTACCAGGCAAATTATATCGTCCACATATCGCTTCCAGTTTCTCGGTTGGCAATCGACTGGTGCTGTGGCTATGATTTTCTGCTCCAGGTCCTCCATGTACAGGTTCACAACAATGGGGGACACTGGACTGCCCATGGCTACCCCAAACTTCTGTTGGTAAATTTCTCCTCCAAATCTGAAGTATGTCGTCTCCAAGACAAATTTCAACAACTCCATGATGTCGTCTACGTTTATATTTGTTCTCTTCTTTAGTGTCTTGTCATTCTCTAGTCTTTTTCTGATGACTTTGCAAGCTTCTCTGATTGGGGTCTTCGTGAACAGTGACACAACGTCATATGACACAAATGATTCTCCTTCTTCCATTCTCAGCTTTGTCATTTCTTTCACCAATTCTTGTGAATTTTCCGTATGGTGTTCTGTTTTTCCAACAAGTGGTTGTAGTATGTTGGCCAATTCTCTGGATACTCTGTATGCTATTGTCTGAGTGGCACCTTCTCCTTGTGGATTTTTGGTGATCCATACATCCGTGGTACTTTTTCTAGCGTAGGATATAAGTACCAGTACTGATCTTTGGTGATCTTCCCCTCCTTCTCCAAGGAATTTACCATTCTGATGAGTTCTGCCTTATATTTCTTGGTCGGATCCTTCTTTAACTTCTCATATGTCGCTTCGTCACTTAGCATTTCTTTCATTTTGTCCTGGTATTCTTTCGTTTCCATGATGACTGTGGCCATAGACTGGGAGGGAGTGAAAATTGTTGACAAAGAACCCAACAGAAGAATTCGGCAAATCAAGGAAGCCATCTGGATCAGAAAAACCCAAACACCCATCAACAGAGACGAGGGCAATTACGAACTGCCTCACGTGTACGATGACGTCATTCAGCGTCATAGGTACTGATGAAGTCGACGTGACACGTCAACGAAAGCCTCTACCAGGTAATTTAACATTATTCTTGGATATGAAAAATGAAAGTTTCGAAATTAAATTACTAGCGCCGTTTGAATTGCAACTGCTATTGCTTCTATTACTGCTAGTTTATTACTGCTACTGTTGTTGCCACTGCTACTACATGCTACTGCTACTACATGCTACTGCTACTACATGCTACTGCTACTGTAACTGCTACTGCTGCTGCTGCTGCTGGTATTCGTATACTACTGTTTAACACAAACCCGATCTTTATAAAAACAATTGTTCTACCAATAAAACTTCTTCAAATGGGTCTCGGATTTCCTAGAATACCTTCTGTTGCAAGAACTACACGGGGATACTGCCTTTCTAGTGTGTAGCAGTGACATGTGTTAGCTTGAATAGCTACGCATCGTTTCATTGTCATGCTTACTATCGGGTCATGTATTTCCAATTTATCCCAAACCAGAATTGGACATTTGTTTCTCCGAAGGATTGTGTCGCACGGAATTGTCCATACATCAAAGACGCGGGAATAGGGGAAGGTCACAGCTGAGATGGGAGGACAACGTGAAGAGACATACGACAAGACCGGGGAGGATGGACAGATAACAGAATGAGTGGTTCGATAATATCCTACCTGACCCTCATCCCCGTACCGCATGCCGGGAACAGGGAGGAAAACAAGTATGTGCTCTACGCGCGCAGTTTCATCAAACAGCAGTCGTATCTCGTTGTTACTAACCAAAATAATGATAAAGTTGCCACCGTAAACGTCACCGGTCAACCAGAGTAATTTGCCATGCCCATATATATTGGGTTGGCGTGTCACGCAATCACTATTATTTCCCATCGTGCAGCGCGCGATGTAACTTCCGCGTGCCGCGAGCACATCGATCGTCTGTTGTGAAGCGACTCGATCATGTCGCGAGCAGCTTTATCTCGATATAATGATTATTAATCATCGATCGGGCGGCAAGACACGGGATTTTACGATATCGCAAACGGCATCTTGTCAAAGCAGTGTCGTCGGCGTTAATGGCACTGACGGAGTGTTCCCGGCCCGCGCGCCCCTTTCCCGCGTTCCCTTTTATGGCGCGTCGGATCACCCGGGGCAGTCATCGGGGAGCGCCTGAAAGGACGAGTGGCCACCGGGAAACAAATGGGGATATAATAGGCTAATCATTAGGTTTTTTACGACACCCAAGGTGTGTTGATTTCGGTCGGCTTTAATGATGTTGATCGCGTGGTCCGCTAGAGGATGGGCGGGTGGTCGCCAGAGGGCGGGGTAACATGGGCGGGGCGACAGCGGCAGAACAACACCTGAAGGCATGTCGACTGTGTGGCATGTATACAGGTGTACACACCCCGGGCTGAGTAGGTGAACTACGTGGGACGAACCTACACAGTCTATGCCTCCTCGTCGACCACCATGCGTGTGAACGTGTACGGGCGAACTTGCGGGAGTGCTTGAGTGCGTGCGTGCGTGCGTGCGTGCGTGCGTGCGTGCGTGCGTGCGTGCGTGCGTGCGTGCGTGCGTGCGTGCGTGCGTGCGTGCGTGCGTGCGTGCGTGCGTGCATGTACATGCAGGTTGTTGTATGTATGTGTGTGTGTGTTGGGGGTGAGTGCATGTGCGTGTGTATATATCCGTCCGTCCGTCCGTCCGTCCGTCCGTCCGTCCGTCCGTCCGTCCGTCCGTCAGTCAGTCAGTCAGTCAGTCAGTCAGTCAGTCAGTGTGATCAATCAGTTCGATCTCTCAGTTCGGACAGTGTATGAAATGATCTGGAACAGGTGTATATGTGAAACAGGATCAGTGATAGAAGTAGAATGAAAAACTCGAAGGCCCCTATATTGATGTTAGTTCCACCCCGGACTTGAGCGACAAAAAGGAGACAACTACATCAGAAATGTTGCTAATTGAGGCGCCAGAATGCAAACCTTCGCTCAAAGAAACGCTCAATGATCATCTCTGTGCATTGTGCCGCCACATTTCGTCCGGTCACCGAGTATTCAATCATGTGACGTTCTTTGTCTACGTCACACCCCCCTCTAAGCGAGTCAGCGTTGGGGCGACATGGAACGTTTGTCAACTCGCTTCACGACGCTGACACACGCCATCCATTTTATATAATCGCATCTACAAGGAAACATGCAAAAAGTGTGTAAACATTGAAATGTATTGATTTATATGGTTGTCTACCGGGCCGCTTTTAAGTTTAAAGAAAAACCCGACTCTGCACAGCGGTGAATGCATAATAAGCCCTGAGGCAGGGCGAAAGTCAACGTTGGAGTTATGACATGCCAGGGTGGTCTTTGTGGGACGTTTCCGTCTATTTATGGTAGTTCACGCGGTTCAAGTCAACTATTCCTTTTTTACTTTGCGGTTTGTCGGCGGCGTACAAGTAGTCGCCGGTATGTTACCGAACGCACTGGCGCGTGACACCCGCGGCGACAGAGACGAACATAATTAATATATACGATAAGCAGCGGTCACGGTGGTGGTGGTGGTGTTGGTGATTGTGGTGGTGGTGTTGGTGATTGTGGTAGTGGTGGTAGTGGCGGTGGTGGTGTTGTTTATGGTGTTGGTGTTTGTGATGGTGGTGGTGGTGGTGGTGGTGGTGGTGGTGGTGGTGGTGGTGGTGGTGGTGGTGGTGGTGTTGGTGGCGGCGGCGGTGGTGGTGGTTGTGGTGGTTGTTGTGGTGGTGGTGATGGTGGTGTTGTTGGTGATGGTGGTGGTGGTGGTGGTGGCGGTGAGACCAGACAATGTTGTGCTTAACAAGAGGAACAAGACAAGGTTGTACTTGACAAGAGGAACCAAACAATGTTGTATTTAACAAGAGGAACCAGACAATGTTGTATTTAACAAGAGAAACCAGGCATTGTTGTATTTAACTAGATAAACCAGACAATGTTGGTCTTAATAATAGGAGTCAGACAAGACTGAACGTGACAAGAGGAACCAGACAAGGCTGTACGTGACAAGAGGAACCAGACAAGACTGATTGTACTTGACAAGAGGAACCAAACAATGTTGTTCTTAACATGATGAACCAGACTAGACAATGTTGTACTTGACAAGAGGAAACATACAAGGCTGTATTTGACAAGAAGAACCAGACAAGACCTGCGTGACAATATGAACTATACAAGGCAGTTCGTGAAAAAAAACACCAGACCTTGACAAGAGGAACCAAACAATCTTGATCTTCACAAGATGAACCAGACAAGACCGTACGTGACAGGAGGAACCAGACAATTATGTACTCGACAAGAGGAACTAGACAATGTTGTACTTGACAAGAGGAAACAGACAAGGTTGTACTTGACAAGAAGAACCAGACAAGACCGTACGTGACAAGATGAACTAGGCAAGGCAGTACATGAAAAGAAGAACCACACCAGACCGTATGGTAGGCTAGCGGACTTGCAGTAATGGTTCGACTGCTCAGTTGCAGTCCGTGGTATACCCGATCGTCCGCTCCTGTCGCCCCGCTGCCATATTGTTCCTCCTGTCTCCCGCCTCCATACACTGACAGCCGGGCGGGGGTAAAAAGCGAGAATCCGAGCCACCAAAGTCCCCCCGGGGCGTTTCCCCGCACCCCGCCGTCAGACGGTCAAACTGTTTGTCCATTGTCTTCCCAGATCGCCCCCGCAGACCCCTCGCTCCGTACAGGTGCCTCGGCTAATGAGCTTGCTGAAATCGACCCTGCGCTTGGGTATATTTCATTCGCGCCTTTGTCGAATTCGGGCCTGGTCTTTCGACTGGAGACGCTGTCAACTGCGCTGACACGCTGTCGCTCTACCCTATAATCAGGGCACGCAAACGAGCGCGCCTAAAGACGAAAAGCCAGCAGGGAGGCGACCCGTGCATGCGGCCCCGGGGCGCTTAGCTGGCAACATGTGCTCAAGAATGCAGGGAGGAGAAGCACACACACGCAGGCACTTTGACGCACACACACGTATACTCACGCGCACACACACGCATGCATGCACACATGCACATTAGCACATACACGCACGCATGCACATACACGCACGCACGTACCTATTCGCGCGCGTACACACACGCACACACGCACACATACACATACACATACACACATGCACACATGCATGCACGCAGTCACGCAAACACACGCTCACACACACGCACGCATGCATACATGTACGCACAATTACTCACTCACTCACTCACTAACATATACACACGCGCGCTCGCACGCCCGTACGCACACACACATCTAGGTAGAGGTTTATCTTTGCACAACGATTGCAATACGGGAAGCTGAATATAGATGGTGTAAGAGAACAGGGCAGAAAGAAGAAACACATAAAAATGAAAGTAGTTGGCAACAGACAAGATGACCAGGACATGTCCAGTCAATGAGTGACGAGAGAATGACAAGTGGCGCGCGGAACACAGAAGAGGTCGGCAGATGGAGACGAGGAAGACATAATTTAAGACGGAAAGACAGTGTCACGTGATATATCCAAAGGGCAGGGACGAACACCGAAGATTGGGGAGAAATTGCTGAAGATGGGGTTGGTGGGTGAGGTATCGTCGAGAGGGCAGGAGGCTTCATCGCTGCTTCAAGTGGAAGACGTGTCTTCTACCATCCTTGAAGACCTGTCAAATCGGCGGCAGACACCGCGGTGTTGTCCTGTGTGCTGGCGGTGACATCAGACGAGGCTGTCTGTGTCTGTCTTCGATGTCTGCACCGAACCGGTGGCTGCGGATCAGTTAACCGACCTCTGGTTGCTTTCTTTGAGATTCAAGTGGCGTACGCACCAGCGGGGCTAATAGCACCGCTCTTTAAGTTGTTATGTACTTGACAATTGAATAGTTTTTCAGCATGAAGGAAGTGTCGTGACGAGTTCAGATACGTGATATCGTCGGCGCGTGAGTCATGGACGGTGTTTGTTTAGCGATTAATCTGCGCATGTTTAACGTCACTTTTTTAGTTTCAACGCGAGTCATTATTAATTCGACGTATTGCGTTCGTTTTGTGTAAAATGCGTTTTTGTTGTGATCTGCATACGAGTATAACGATCCGATGTGCAATTGTTTATCTCTATAATATAAATAAGTAAATTCTGTTAAATCCTCCGTTTATGATATAATATAGATTATGGTAAACATATAGCTCCGATTTGTAGCATAAATCTAGACGCTTAGTAGCGAAACATGACCAAAATAAAGATAACGAGTACCTTCTATTATGTAAACAACAACGTATATTTAAAATAGGTAACCCTAAGAGCATGTTTAACACGTAGGTATGCAAACGTAAGCATATGATTTGACATCCATCGTTGAGGGTATGTGTCCATGTGACGATGATTACATATTCATAAAAGAAGGGGCCTTTAATCATGATATCAAAGGTAACCAGCAGACGCGTGTAAGTTGCCATTTACGCCGGATCCAATGAATGGTTACCGTCGAAAAGACCCTAAAGACAATATCGACTTTCTGCAGCTCATAGACGGTTCATTGTCCGGGGATGCGGGCTGGAGGGCGTCGGGGCAAGGAGCCTGCATTCCCACTGCACGCGTCTGTCCGGGCTCTCCCTTTGATAGAGGCGGTACTAAAGTCACTGCACGCGTCTGTCCGGGCTCCCACTGGACAGTCGGCGGGTAACGTCGCGAAAAATTAAACTAACAGAAAAAATTACGGAATCAAATTAGCAAGTCTTGTACGTTTTTTTGGCGTATTATCGTTTGATGCTTGACATATATTTCAAAGAAATCTTCCACAGTCTTGTTTGTACGTTTTCAATGCCTATTCAGCACAAGTGAGATGTCAGATTTTATAAGTATTTTTGAAATAAAAATCATTTGATATATATATATATATATATAATTATATATATATATATATATATATATATATATATATATATATATAAATGTATATATAATAATAATAATAATAAACTTTATTTATACACCATCAAATCCGGGACTAATGACCCCCGTTCACGGGTGTTTACAAATTGCCAATCATATAAGAAGCATAAAAACACTTTTAAGAGAACAAATAAGAAAATAAATTTAATTAGCAAACAATATCCTAGTATATAGTGTATGCATATATATATAAGCCTAAGTATAGTAAAATTACGGGTAAATGCAATGATAAAATAAACGATTAGCAAAAGTGCTGAACAGCTGAAATATATATATATATATATAATTATATATATATATATATATAATTATATATATATATATATAAATGTATATATATATATACAATATATATACGTGGTTTCCGGAACCCACGTGACACCTGCTGTATATATATATATATATATATATATGTATATATATATACAGCGGGTGTATATATACATATATATATATATATATATATATATATATATATATATATACAGCGGGTGTCACGTGGGTGTCCGGAACGAGACGTGTAAGTATACGGACACCCACGTGACACCCGCTGTCGGCGGTCGACCACACGTGACGGGTCACAAGCGGGTGTCCATGACGGTGAGACGTCGACGACCCACGGCGTGACAGGCATCCGCCGTGACGTGACGCTATACTGTCCGTCCAGGCACCTCACTCTACGTCTTGAAAGTAACCCAGTCTGAACTGCGGGACACAGCGCTTCTATGTGCCATGTCTGTCACAGGCGTTGGCGATCATGGCCCTCCAAACCGCACGGTCGTGTGTAGTTTGTAGCAGTTCTGTTGTGCTCCTTCCACACCATGTTGACAGACTATCTATTATTTTTAATCTCTGGCGTCCTCTGGACCTTTTTCCTTCCATCTTTCCTGTTGTCACTATAAACTTATGTTCTAACTTTGTCTTCCTCCTTATATGGCCTATGTATCGTTCTTATTGTGTTCTAATTTAATTAATGATCTTTCGTTTTAATTAGGAATAAAATTGGACATGAAAAAAAATTGAAATCTCTTCACAGACACCGCAATCATGTCTTTGTTTTATGAAACAACTGTCGTCGATGGGCATCACTATTTACAAACATAGACGTCTAACCTTGTAATTCTGAACACACTTTGTTTCGTGAAGGAAATTGGCAGTCATTTTCTTCTAAAACTACATATCGCTCTATTATGTAGGTTTTATTCCGAATTATTTGTTTTCTTATCTTTCCAAATTAACAACAATGCTATATTAAATATACCAACAGACAAACAGAAAATGTAATGTTATAATGTTATATTGTTATAATGTTATAATGTTATAATGTTATAATGTTATAATGTTATAATGTTATATTGTAGGGTCGACGGTCGCTATATCATAAACCCAAATTTCATCCCGAGCATTCTGTATGTCAAAATAAAAATGAAGACCAGTGTCAACATTTCCAACACTAAATATGCCAAATCATGTAAGTGTATGAACATAGCAAACTATGGTGGGTCTAAGAAAATAAAAACATCACGCCGAAGACTTCTGAATGATTAGTGGAATGTTAACTCGTTACTAATGGTACATAAGAAACGCCACGCAGCGGCTACGCCAGAGCAGTCCAGAGTACAATATATCTCGTTATCCGGCGGACGATCATTGTGTAACGCGTGAAAGTACTCGCGATCTCAACGATACCACGTCAGTCGTGTGAAGAGACTTATGATCTCGCTGATAACACCCATAGTTGACGTTATTGCTTTGTTGCCGACTGACAGCTCGCGTATATCACTGACGACGTTCTTATCGGGACAAACATCGATGATTCACTCGACAGCGCTACTTTGTTGGTTCTCGACTGCCGTGTTCCAAATTGGTGCAAGTGATTGTGGCCATAAGTGTGGGTATCACCGGTGTGACGGAATCCACTCTGTACATTCCTGTAATAAGTTATATAAACTAACAAGCGAGAAGCAGAAGACGCTTTCCCGAATTATTTATAATAATAATAATAATAACGTTTTTATTTCAGACAAGCATTTGTCCATATTGGAAAAAGCACATCAATAAAACAAACAAAAAATAGAAACATAAATTAAAAAAATATGTTAATAAAAACAGGATATTTAACACTTATACCGAGCCGTGACCCACTGATGCCGCAACTGCGACGTACTGTATATGTCGCTAGTAACAATACTCTGTATAATTGTATTAACATACCTGTTAATCCTCGTGATTAAGCTAAAAATAGCTGTTCTGATAACAGATTTACATGATTTTACATTAGTTGTAGCAAACATGTGGCTAGCGCTACGTCTCATTGGCAGACTGTTCAATATTCTGTATGAATTGTTATAGGCAACAATAAGTTGCTGAAACTTAGCTTTTCTAAAATTGACACATATAAATATTACTGAAATATGCAGTAAACAGCTTATTCTTTACAGCAGAAGAACAACAATGAAATGTTTGCCGTAACATGTTACTTTTGGCATAAAGAAGTCTCACTTTGGCTTAAATGTCAGCCTCAAGCGATAAGTCGTTATAAATGACACGCCCAAGGTATTTACAAGAGGTGGCGAAGTTTAATTTCTATCCTCCTAAAGTCATTCCCCTGGCAAGATTTCAATTTCTAGAATCAAAGTACATGACCAGGGATTTATCAGCATTATACTGAATGTCGTGATCACACCCAGAAGAGTAACACATGTCAAGTAAAGTATGTAGTCCCTTGGCGGAAGGAGCGAATAGAAGTAGGTCATCAGTTAATAAAAGGTGATTAACAACCATAGTACCCAAACTACAACCAATATGTTGTCTGTACAGTTGTACACTCAAATTAATTAGTCATTGTGCGTTACCTGTAATGAATTTACAACATGCCTGTATTGAATATACAACATGCCTGTAATGAATATACAACATGCTTGTATTGAATATACAACATGCCTGTATTGAATATACAACATGCCTGTAATGAATATACAACATGCCTGTAATTAATATACACAATGCCTGTAATTAATAATTCCCACATGTATTTACACTTTATTGCTAAAAGGAAACAAAGTTTAATATCACTTAGTATATATGTTTAGGCATATACTTTGAAAACAAATAAAATAATCGAGACTAGCAAAGTTCTTTATTTATAATGATTTGTATATGTAACTTTGTCACAATAAGGTGCTTTTTAAACCTGTGTGAACCGTTATGATCACTGCATCGACCCTGTAGATTTACCAACATAACTGACGTCCAACAGTCAACTGCAACAGTTGTTACAATACACTGTAGTACCCGACCCTACACGTCATCGTCTATAGGTCAAGGATTTCCGATAGCGATGTGTTAGAAGTTTTTGCAAAATGAGCCAACATATGCATTCCTTTTACAATCCAAAATATGTCGAGATTATAAGAATGTATTGCCGCACGCATAAAACATTCACTACATGATCATTTTACTTGTAACTTTATATTTGAAAATGTGATTTTGCTTAATAAGAATCGTTTGCGTTTACCGAGCTTAACAAATGTTGCGGGAGGTGCTGCACAAACAAGGTAGGTGTCGGATTATTTAAACGACGTCGACAATCAGTATTACAACTGCCCCTTGTTATGTTTGTACCCGTTGTAGTAGGGTGTGCCCTACCGGACGTTTGTTATCAAGTAAATTTTACCAGTTTTCACCGGTCGCGTTGTTTCTACGATTATTGCTAGTAACCTTTGGGGAACAAATGATTTTTTTCCGTCTAACGTCCGGTTGGATCCTATAACCGGTAAGAACCCATGCCTACGGGAAATATCAAAAATGAAAGCGTTACGTTTATTCCGCGGGGTTGGTCCCGAACTGAAATCGTCTATAGGATGAAGACACTAACAACCCCCTCAAACACATTCGCTCACTCATTTATATTTACATAAACCGAGAATATTTTTTTTAATGTTCCTTATAGCGAGCTCGTCTGTTCCGCTACCGGGATCATCCTTTCACGCCATGGGCGGTAATCATCAGCAGGAAGCTCATTCAAATTGCGGACATTGTGTAAATGCCATCATGGAGTTTAATACACACACACGCACAAGCACACGCACAAGCACACGCACAACCACAAACAGACACACATATGCATGCACACACGCGCACGTACGTACGCACGCACGTACGCACGCACGTACGCACGTACACGCACACACCTGCAAGTAAGAAGATATTATGTTTATGCAGTAACAATTATCTTGTCGTTTGTCACTGAATGTCCGTCTCCGGTCGTTGTAGTGGACAAAGGCGTGACCAGATCCCAAACCGCAAGTTGGGATAACAGTCGGTCGAGTGATGTTTTGACCACAACTGGTTTGTCCTGAATTACATGAAGTATTTCAGTCGGGAATTTAGCCTTCGCTACTGTCAGTAATGTGTGTGAATAATGCGCGTAAAATCCTAGCTGGTCTAGCAACATGTGATGTCTAGAAACAAAAATGTACAATTCTGAAAGGCAAAATGTGGCAACAAAACTGTCAATACAACGTTAAGAATCATACCATGTATCAACATGTCCATCGTTGATTTGTATAACCTCTTTGCATAGTTTTGTTTTAGTTGTAACACGTACGCCATTTAATCACTTTTAACTCAGGCAACACACAGACACGTATCTTTCACAGGGGTTCATAATCGACACCGTATAAAATGGTCCCCGGTCCATGTAGCGCGGGGTCCACTTACAAGAGCGCACAGGCATCGCAGCACATCCAAATACACACTCCGCTGCGTCTCACAGTCCACCACTAAGCCAGGTGTTTCACCTCTTGTTACATTAAACAACAATCGCTACTTCCTTGACCGCAGTGCCTACCCAGTCGCCGTGTAACACCAGAGTGCAGTCTGATAAAACAACCACACGATGGGCCAGGGTTTAGTTATTAAAACGAGGCCGTCTGTTCATAGTTTTTCATTAATTAATAAATATAGTGTACCTAAGACATCAATAACTATGTCGAAGGTATACTGCCGCCAAATTGTGTTTAGTAAGCCAGTAACAACGTTCGCAGTTTGGAAGGTGCGACCCCCGAGCACGTTCACAAAGTAAACAAAACATCCAGTTTTAAAACAAGATTTATTGGCAATAATGGCGAGTCGGGCTGGGTTAACTACAACACCCTTTGATGTTCAACGATGTCACATTTTCCCACGTTCAACACACTAGACTTCCTGTTGCAAATTACTACGTTCACTATTTCAGGGTAGAGAAACAGACCTGCCTCCCTTTAAAAAAGAAAATGAGAAATTTATTTTGATAAAAAACTAATTACACTGATATGAAATCATCGTGGGTGCATGCACCACATGTAACATTTGCTATTCGTGTTGTCAGCCTTTACACGAAAATAATTACACGTAATCCACCGAATCTGAATACGTTTGTTATAGACGTTCGCCGTGGCCGTTGACAACGAATGGTAGACGCCTGGTCGAACAAGTTACGGTAACACGGAGGACAATTAACTGTTGTGGTGCTAATTAAATTGATGTCACAATTTACATGTGCAACAAGTAATGTCGTCATACCTTTGAACAGTTATTACTAAAACAGCAACTGAATTGAGGACTCTATTTAATTAAGGTTTTTGCGTAAACTTTAGCAATACGTGTACATTGAAGCAATACGTGTACATTGAAGCAATACGCGTACATTGAAGCAATACGTGTACATTGAAGCAATACGCGTACATTGAAGCAATACGCGTACATTGAAGCAATACGTGTACATTGAAGCAATACGTGTACATTGAAGCAATACGTGTATATTGAAGCAGTATGTGTACATTGAAGCAATACGCGTACATTGAAGCAATACGCGTACATTGAAGCAATACGTGTACATTGAAGCAATACGTGTACATTGAAGCAATACGTGTACATTGAAGCAATACGTGTACATTGAAGCAATACGTGTATATTGAAGCAGTATGTGTACATTGAAGCAATACGTGTACATTGAAGCATTACGTGTACATTGAATCAATACGTGTACATTGAAGCAATACGTGTATATTAAAGAACTGTCGCACAACTGTATCTATATCCACAAAATATTTCAATTTAAACATTGTCAAAACCCCAAACCGTCTCAAAACCACAGGCACATCATTCGCCTACTATGAACCCCGGAAGGAAAATAGTGCATGATAAAATTGTCATATATTACCGAATAAAAATAATCTATCCCGAAATAAAATAGTAATATGTCCCCAAGTAAAATAGTCATATGTCCCGAAATAAAATAACCACAAGTTCCCAGGAAAAACAGTGATCCGATAATTACAGCGATATAATATGACCACCATGCACAAGGTCGCGACCACTGCAGTGGACATCACACAGCGATCAGGGAGACTGACCAAGCTGCCGGACAACCGTCCGTTCTGACGGACCGTGGCTAGCCTCTCTCTCGCATCAACACGTGTTAATTGCGGTTTAATTAAAGACGTGGGAAGCTCGAGATGTCGCCCCGCTTCTATTACGCCGTTAATTAAGTCTGTGTCGCTGAGGCCGCCGAGCGGCGGGAAGCCATGCTCGGCGACTCACGCCGGGAAATGGGTTTCAGCGCCTCGTGTATGAGCCAGGAACTGTTGGTGAGCCGGGCACAGGCTACTAGGAACGGCGACAACAGAACATATATCTCTTTGTCTGTCGGGGGGAAATTACCATCGATGTCGGAATCATCTTCACCGTATGATTCAACGATATTTATAATAATAATAATAATAATTCCGTTTTTTAATATAGCGCTTTTTAAGTAGGTAAATACTAATCAAATCGCTTCACATACTAAAATGACGTGTTGGCTAAATGTTAAAATATAAATTAATTAAATAAATAAGCTAAGATAAAAAAATACATATATAAAAATAAATAAATTAGAGAGTAAAAATACAATTTCAAACAATTAAATTAAAAACCAATCAATATTTAACCAGATTTAACCAGATTTAGCTAGATTTATTGTTATCAAGAGAAGAAACCAGATAACGAATAAACAAGGAAACATTTGGGTTATCGAGAGACCAGCACTTTTGTATGTCTATGCGTAGATGAGTTCATTTAAAATTAATTAAAGGCGCTCTGTAACCGTGCTGTGAATCTGCAAGGCGAGATCGAAAACAAGATCGAGAACGAGAAAGAGGAAATTAGGGAATATATTCACAAAATAAATCCTGTTTATTCGTGAATGTAGCACTCTGCACTGGAAGAGATATCAGGGGATGTTCCACCAAACTTCAAGATACAAGATGACATTAGACTTTGATGAATAAAAGTAGGACATAATATATACATATGTAATGGCCAGTGAAATGTAATGGGTGATGATTGTAGCATAATTACAGTCTACTAACATATGCAAAGAAGTGCCCGATTTTAGTAGATGAATCGCTCACTGAAATCACGTGATTATAATTACATATATATACAAATGTGTGCCGGGAATTTGTGTACGAATCACAAAAATCACCTCACAAAATCAAGGTAATTATCATTAATTATTATTTAAGCAGTTAATTACAACAAATAGCGCCGCCAGTCGTAAACCAGGCTTAATATCGGCAAACGTGGTTTTTCTGTAGCTGCACCCAAAATCTGGAATCAACTCCCTATCGCTTTAAAATCATCTGAGACTATAAATACCTTCCATACAAAATATACTTATTTATTTGAAATTGCTTTCCCACCCTAACCTTCGGCGGTCCCTTGCTCTAATGACGACTCTTGCTTGTCCCTGTTAACGATTTTGCCCAATGATTCTAATGTGTTGCGCCTCTGAGCTGAAATTCCTGGGGATTTAGGCGCTATAGAAGTTTGTCATTATTATTATTATTAATGCTTACTTTATTACTCTGAGCATCACCGCCACAACCGCCACCATCACCGTCACCGTCACCGTCACCGTCACCGTCACCGTCACCGTCATCGTCACCGCCACCGCCACCGTCACCGTCACCGCCACCACCACCACCACCAACGCCACCACCACCACCGCCACACGCTGTGTTAAACCCGCGCGCTAATCACTTCTTTGATTGTGGCCAAGTTAACACGCATCAAAGTGTTTATAGCCGACGCCGTCGTGCCGGAAGTTACGTACATACGCCGCCTTGGCCGTCTTTGTGCGCTCGACGCCCGCCGTAATGTCGTTGATGAGCGACACTCGATCAGTCTAACGATGTTTGTTATGAGCGCCCATAAAGCCCAGGCCAGGACCTTGGCGAGTAGCCGTGAAGAGTTGTACGAGACCATGCGTAACCCGGACAGATCACGCAGTCAACTGCGGTCTCTGTGTGACGTCATCGTTACGTACTGTTGACGCAACGCAACGTTCTGCGGGCGGCGTTATTTATTCTCACATCAAACAGTTTACCTTTTGTCACAACAACATCACTATTTCGGAATAACATTGAAGTGTGTGAATGAAAAAAAAATTGCCGCATAAGACGTTTTAGCAATGCCGTTTCAAAATACAATGCAACTGTAAAACCCACCTTGAGGACATGTTCATCCAAACATCAACTACGCATCAATGTAACACATTCAGCCATATAGCAACAAATGCGCAAAAATATTGTACGTGACACAATTGCATATAATTATAACTGTCTGCTGCAAAGTAATTGTACGGCTGCTGAGTGAAGAGAGACAATTTGAAGTTGCTCAAGCAACAGCAGAAGCAGCAACAACAGCAACAACAGCAACAACAGCAACAACAGCAGCCGTAACAGCAGCAACAGCAGCAGCAACAGCAGCCACAACAACAGCAGCAACAACAACAACAGCAGCCGCAACAGCAGCGACAGCAGCAGCTGCAACAGCAGCAGCAGCAGCAACAGGAAAGGTTAAAAGAAGACAGACGACGACCGCAACGAAGGCGGTAATGTCTTTTAGCCAAACGATATCTTCCACATCGCGCGATCGTTCTCAGCGATAAACGCTCACTGAGATCAACTTTGTCGGCAATTTCTGCCTAATGTGATCGATGTAATCAGGCGATTTGTCTTCATCGAACGTTGTTAAGGTTAGGCCGATGACAGGCGGGCTTAGCACCAACATCACATGTAATACCTTCCTACCCGGACAGTCCAGTTCTCCCGGATTAAGACTGTCACATGTCGACATAATTTATATTACCACTTGTAACCAGGGTGGTGTGTCTTTGTATTGGCGTCGCTAAACGTCGCGGTTGTCCTGAATATATTGGTCATAATATTGGACTGATATTGGTGACCTCCAAGTAACTAGTGTATAGGATCGGTTGGTCTTGTTAATTGATACTAATTAACATAATACTTACTGTATAATGTGTAAACATGCCTTTGAAAGAACACGGGTACACATTTCCTACAACTCATCCTCCACAATATGCAATCATTACAGTTTTCTCAAACGCAAGTAACCAGACGTCCATGCCAAGTGACCAGACGTCCACGCAAGCAAGTGCAGTGTCGATGCTGCACTGAGGACCGATGCGATACGTTGTCACGTGATCACTACACAGAATACGTCACGTGGTCGGTGATGTCATGCAATATTTTATGCGGGCTGGTATGTTGGTAAAAAATAAACCACAACGAAAGAAATCCATAATTAGTTTTGCCTAGTATGTTGTTAAGCGATATTATGACACAGCGGTATCCACCAAGAATGCAACAGTACATTTTTTGACTTCGTAAAGCCACTGAGGTCTTGATTAGTTACCCGAGCTAAGTCGAGGTTTAAGCCACCGACTGCGCAAGTAAGGTCATGTGCTACGGGGATTTACAAAGAAATATCACAATTCTTCACCGTATACGACACCGTTATCGACCGGCACTTCGCCGGCGGCGATGGCAGCAACATCTGTGGCGACAACGGCGGTGACAGGGGACTAGCGGCTGGCGTCCGTTGGCCGCCTGTCAACCATTGTCCCCCGTCCCGCCACTGTCGTCTGCCACGCTTTCAAGTCCCTTATCGCCCGTGTTCACGTTCGGCGGGAAAAGCGTGCCGCAAGGCGGCAAGCTACTGCGAGGACGCGATAACGAGCAGACGACATTCAGCGGCAGCAGAACGGGGGATCACCCACGTGTCGATCAGTGGACGGATAGCGTCCGTTGTCATGGCGACCGCTGCGCTGACAAATCCCTTTTTAGAGTGATTTATTTCGCCGTCAAGAATCTGGCACTAAGGGGAGCAAGTGTCAGAGATGTCACTGTCGATACCGCGGCGACAGTCGTGACAACGGCGACACTACAGTCGTCATAATTATACAACTATTATACATATTTAGTGATAATTATATTAAAGATAACTATTTGTCAGGACAACCTATATTATTATTATTATGGGGGTGAATAGAATAGGGGTGACTATCGGGGATAGTTTTACCATAGCGACAGTAGCGTGATAACCACAGTTACTGCCGTGATACTATAGCGATAGTCACGAGAGTATCGCGATAATATCATGGAAGCTAAATATGCTACTATTCCAATTGTATTTGTGAGTTGAGCTACGTATCGAATGGATCCAGCCAACATTGACGGTTGGCGCCGTCGTCAAGCAATGGCGATCTGTGGGTGATGCTCATTTCTTCGACAAGTGTTGACGTTGAGTCGGTGGACTCGATAAATAAGTAAATATTACGTAATAAAGTTGAAAAGTCACTTCTGTGAATAGCATTACAGGGACACAAGTAAACCTGCTGATGTATTTGGCCAACTATCGTTACACTCGATAGTTTACTGTGCTATTGCCGATAGCTATCGATAGTTACATTTACTATCGATAGTATTACATCGCGACATTGATTATCGCGATCCATCGATAGTTCGCACGCACGTACGTTCGCACGCACGCACACACACACACACACACACACACACACACACACACACACACACACACACACACACACACACACACACACATGTGTGTGTGTGTGTGTGTGTGTGTGTGTGTGTGTGTGTGTGTGTGTGTGTGTGTGTGTGTGTGTGTGTGTGTGTGTGTGTGTGTGTGTGTGTGTGTGTGTGTGTGTGTGTGTGTGTGTGTGTGTGTGTGTGTGTGTGTGTGTGTGTGTGTGTGTGTGTGTGTGTGTGTGTGTCTGTCTGTGTGTGTGTGTGTGTGTGTGTGTGTGTGTGTGTGTGTGTGTGTGTGTGTGTGTGTGTGTGTGTGTGTGTGTGTGTGTGTGTGTGTGTGTATGTGTGTGGGTATGTGTGTGTATGTGTATGTTTGTGTGTGCGTGCGTGCATGTGTGCGTGCGTACGTGCGTGTGCCTGTCTGTATGTCTGTCTGTCTGTCTGTCTGTCTGTCTGTCTGTATGTCTGTCTGTCTGCCTGTCTGCCTGTCTGTCTGTCTGTCTGTCTGTCTGTCTGTCTGTCTGTCTGTCTGTCTGTCTGTCTGTCTGTCTGTCTGTCTGTCTGTCTGTCTGTCTGTCTGTATGTCTGTCTGTCTGTCTGTCTGTCTGTTTGTATATATACTGCCCATTTATTTTTAAACTCTTCACATTTGTGTATGAACGTGTTGTCTCTTTGTCTCTGTACAGTCAGGGCCGAGTGTGGCCTCGATTCGTTTCCTCGATTTCTGTTTTCACGTATACGGTTTCAAAAACATGGCCGTCGCAACGTATCCGAGATCTACGATTGCACTCGCTGTGCTTCACACGCTCATCTCTACGTCAGAGTTGAAACTGTTGATTAGTTTTACACTTTGTGTACTGCACAAAGTTGATCGAAAGTCTGCGTATACGCATGGACAGTTTCAGTGGTGAATAAAGTTAGCGAATCAGATAAATGTACAATTATGTACTTGAGTGTCCCAAACACGTGAAAGCCTTTAGGACCAAACACAAAACGGTGATGACGCTAACATTGTCCGAGATTATAACATCGTGTAACTGCCATACATGTAGACAAGAACATAAGCGTGTCAGATGACATATCAGTTAGCAGGTAGTGACATACACATATGTAAGATAGCCAAAGAGTGATTCTAATCACGAGTTACCAATGCGTATTTAAACAGCGCATTTGGACTGCAAGACAAGATAAGAAAATATGTATTATTTAATAATGTGCTATGGTATCGAAGATACATCCAGTTTCAAAACGAGCTTTATTGGCAAGTAGCCAAATAGGGCTGAGTTAACAAAGCAGTACCCTCTGATGTTCAACAATGTCACATTTTTCCACGTTCAACACAGAATACTTCCAGTTTCCTGTTACAAATTCTACGCCCGCTGATTCTGGGTAGAGGAAATGACTGGCTCCCTTTACGAATACGAACACATGTATTTCAAACAAAAAACCCGCATAAATATATACAAATTAAATAAGGAATAAATTAAATAAAGTTAATAAATAAGTATTAAAATATTATAAAACTAATTAAATAAATATGTAAAACACACTATAAATTCACCGTTTCACAATATACAGAGATTCGGCCCAGCTAGACCACATTGGCCCATTAACAAAATTGTACACAGACTTTATCAGATCATTGTTTATATTGAGAATCCGTTTTCTAAAATCGTAAACATCCGCAATATGGCGTCAAAAGTATCGATAGCAATATTAACAAACGTACTGACCCATCGGTTATATCCTAGGATCCGTCTATGCATATTGTTGTAGGCAACTTTAAGTTTTACATAAGTGCCCTTGTTAAAATTTATCCAGAGTTGGGAACAATAAATTGTACAACAATATGCATAAAACAGATTTAGTTTAATACCGCCGATGGAACAATGGTGAAATTTACCAATAATGCTATTAGACCTGACATAACAGCTATGCAGATGTCCTAACTATTTTCATCATCCTTCAGATCTTTGTTTATCACTACTCCTAATTATTTCGTCTTTTCAACAAATACAAATTTGTTACTGTTCATATAAATATCTGGGCATTTCAGATGAAAGTCACGTGGTTTGATGACCATACATATCGATTTTATAGGATTATATTCAATATCATTTTTAAAAACAAAAATTTGCTAAAATATTCAGCAAAGCCTGAAAACCATTGGGATTAGGCGCAACAACACATAAATCGTCTGCATAAAACATATGATCAGTATAACAGTTGTGCATGTGACAACCTGCATTATTGTACCTGCATTATTGTACCTGCATTATTGTACCTGCATTATTGTACCTGCATTAGTGTACCTGCATTATTTAACACATTGCTTAAATCCCACCTTGTCGATCACCGTTAGATACATTAAAAAAGTCAAATGTTGTGGGATCTCATTAAGAAGCACAGGACACTTCGAAATATTAACATCACTAATCAAATGTATTTACAGTTAGAAAATCTTTGTTTGCATTAAACAATAGACGGGGTTCGTCGGCCATCTCATTCCCACGGCACGGCACGCGGTGACGTCGTTACGTAAACATGAGACAAAGACACAAACAAAGGCGTATGTTTCAATTACACGCGCATTACGGTACTTCCGCTACGGCAGGTCGATAACTACGCCTGCGTAAGTCTCATCTGAAGAGACTATGTATTCGATCTCTCCCGCCTCTCTCCCACGTCTCTCCCGGGAGGAGAACGGGGAGGAGGGCACAAAGACGCCTACCGACCAGTCGTTGATCTGGAGGGAGCAGCTGGGCCGGGATAAAGAGGGACTCTTTGATGGGGCGCATTTGCGCGATAATCTTTAATGAGAATCTGTGTGATTCGATTATGGGCGTCGTTTACGGCGAAAGTGAATTATGGAACCGGGGGAGGCCGAGTAAGTTACGGTATGTTGAAAGGTTCTGATTGTTCGTGCGTGTGTGCGTGTGTGCGTGTGTGCGTGTGTGCGTGTGTGCGTGTGTGCGTGTGTGCGTGTGTGCGTGTGTGCGTGTGTGCGTGTGTGCGTGTGTGCGTGTGTGCGTGTGTGCGTGTGTGCGTGTGTGCGTGTGTGCGTGTGTGCGTGTGTGCGTGTGTGCGTGTGTGCGTGTGTGCGCGTGTGCGCGTGTGAGCGTGTGCGTGCGCGAGTGTTTGTATGTATGTGTGAGTATGTGTGTGTGTGTGTGTGTGCGCGCGTGCGCGTGTAGATGCGTGCGCACCTGCGTGTGCGTTGCATATTGTGTGTACCGGTGCATGTGCGCGTGTACGTGCATGCGTTCGTACGCGTTGTGAATCATTCTGTTGTAAACGTCAGTGTAACGTTCAGACGCTGTGACGACTATACGTGGAATTCCATCTAACACCATCAGCTTAATAATATAATTTCAATATTACCTTTTTATTATCAAATCAAGTATGTACTGTTAAATTTGAGATTTGTATTGGATACTTATTTCTCCATCGTGAGCAGTTTTTTTACGATGATAAACAAGCATACAGTGTACGTGCAAGGCTGACACGAACCACGAATGGCGAACACATCTACGGCGTCATAAAGTACTTGACTGCTGCATTTAAATGTGTACGTTTTGTGCCGCTTAAAAGCGTTGCCCGCGATAAAGGCGCTGTGATCATTCTGAATACGTCATTTGTTGAAGACATCACCCGCGCTAATGACGCGCTATCCAGTACAAGTCCGCTTTTACATCCCGAGGGCACTTCGTCGGTCGCAGATCCATCGGTGTTGACACCTTTACTGCAGGTTGAAAAGACGTACAAACACAACGGCAACGACCACAACTCTGGTATCAGTGTTGACACATTTAGCACAGGTTGTAATAAAAAAGAAATACCTACAAAACGGCAAAACCTCCATGTACAAGAAAATGGCAGATAATGAGTGGCTGTTGGTTATACGAGAATACATAAAGTACGCCCAATTGGTTTGAAAAACGTACAATTAAAGACGCGACTCCGGCGCTGAGGATCGTAATGTGTTTTATTTATGTGTGCAATCGACCGGCGGTTTTGGCTTTTACCGAATACAAATTCTTCGTCATAAAGTTTATAATTAGCCATTTTTGATGATGTCATAACATTGAAAGCGTTATCTATAGCCAAATTTACACTTTACACACACGCACACGCACACGCACACGCACACGCACACGCACACGCGCACGCGCACGCGCACGCGCAACACACAACACACACACACACACACACACACACACACACACACACACACACACACACACACACACACAATTAGGGTTAATGTTATTTATTTGATTATTCAAATGTTTGTAATCATAACTCCAGTAGCAATGACACGATTGTTCCTACAGGGCCTACGAGATCAACAAATCTCGCCCACGTCTGCAATAAATACTACAAACCCCGAAACGGCGTCAACCCCCCTGCCCGACCCTCCCTTCCGACCCTTCCCGCCACCCTTTAGGGACATTTTCACTCCCGCGCCGACAATGAAGGGTTCTATAGGTGGAGGGAGGCCCAAGTCCCAGCGAGGTGTCCCCTCACTCGCCGATGTTACAACCTCCGGGATTTGCATTTCTTTTGATCCCCCGCGAGATGATGACGCCATTAGGCTACTTATCATATGCCCATGGTGACTCGTGACAGAATCCAACATTGCACGTCTTTAATGGGGTAACAGCCCCGGGGTTTCGACGGCAGAGTGTGGACATCGTGAGTTTTGACACGAGGGAGCAATATGAGTTCGCGTTATAAAAAAAACGCACATAATTATACTTATACGAACGGTTACACTCATGATAAGAAAGTTGTTTACAGTTTTAGTAATTCCACTCGCATTACTGCCCCTTTCGTTCTGTCGGTTGAAACCTTAACCTGCCGCTAAAGAACCACACACATGAATATATACCGAATTTTCGTCGGGAAGATTATGTTGCCGACATATAATAGTTGACGACTACCGTCGGTCGATAGTAATTCACCGACTATTGAACATAAACGTATCGCGACTGCATGATTCGCATATCGGTGACTGTAGGTTACCATGCGATCTCAGCAGCAATATGTGGATTGGCTGATAACCAAAGCCTAGTTCCCAACTAGTCGGAGACCGGCATGCATATACTGACGCCGACTGGAGTCGGCCAAAAACAGTCGCCAACCGTCGGCGAAAATGTAACACTGCTATATGGTCAGTGACTGGTCGGCGACACGCTAAATCAATAGTTATTGCAAACGACAATAAAAGTGATGGCTGAGAGCAGGCATGCACTTATATTTGCGCACGAGTGTATGTTGTGTCAATTTTCACTCACGAGCGCGTGTGCATGTGCGTTTACAATACAATACAATACAATATAATACAATACAACTTTATACATCCCTGTAAGGGCAATTACATTGTCATTTGGGCGGGCACAGTTTATAAAAATGTATATATATATATATATATATATGTATATGCACATATATATATATATATATATATATATATATATATATATATATATATATATATATATATATATATATATATATATATATATATATATATATATATATATATATATATATATTCATTTCACATCGTTAAAAAGACTGGTTGCAACAGGAATAAAAGACAGTTTCTTACGGTTTGTGTTGCACGAGGGGCGCCTAAAACGGCGGCCGACGGCAGAGTCTCAAACATGAGATATAGAGCAGGACTATCATTCGCTAAAATAGAACGTGCCTTCCTAACTACCTGTTGTTCACAGAACTGAGTGATGTCTCTCTGAGTCTCTCCGATTATTTTTGAGCTGACACGTACAATCTTCTGTAAAATGTTCTTGTTTTTAACACTCAGGTTGAAATACCTGCAGATAAACGAAGAGTAAGCGTGCAGGCGTGTTTTGTGTGCAAACTCGCACTCCTGGTGATGTTTGACGTCCTCTTTTTTCGTACGATTGCACAATAAGACGACATCAACTATTATAACGCCATACCATGCACGACGCTGACGTAACATTTTTACAAGTTTCAGCGACTAAGCAAATTATTTACGTTATAAACTGATATACTAGCTATGTAAGTGTGGATATAAACATATCGCAATACACACTAGAACAACGTACATCATAGAAAGTGGTATAACCAGCTGCGGATATATCATTACAAATGCTAAAAAATTGTTTACGTTTACTGGCTTCGCAAACTAGACCAGAATTCTTTAAAACTGGATGTTTTGTTTACTATTTAAACATGCTCCGGAGTCGTTCCTTCCAAATTGCATACGTTGTTACAGGCTTAGTAAACATAATTTGGCGGGCTGTATGCATTCAACATAGTTATTATAATCTTAAGAACATTATATTAATTAATACATGATAAACTAGGAACAGACTGCCTTCTTTTAACACACAGCGAATTAACCACTACTGAATTAACGATACATCCAGTCCCAACTAGAAGGGACTGTGGCTAACCTAACATATGCCACGACGTGCCCTTGTCGTCTCGCGGTGGCACTAAGCTCTTAATAGCTGCACTTATATCAAGAGTGTCGTTGAATTCGCCTCGAATCGTTAAGAACGGAAGTGAAGTCATCGCACTTATCTCCACAGCGTCATCTGTGACAGCTGCGCGCAGGTGGTTTTGATTGGTGCGCCACTCGAAGACGTCACTTCCGTCTTCGCTCACCCGGGAGGTCTCGTCTGATTGTCTGCGCGAGGCATGCGGAAATGAAAGGGCGACGGGTCTTAATCGGCGATTTAGGAAACTGATTCCGACGTGAGACCGGAACAGCGATCGCTGGTGGCGCTGCGGTTTCTGACGCTCGGTTCCAAGGCTGCACCTGCCTCGGCAGGGCCGAAACAAAGGCGGTCCTCGCTGCTGATTGCGACTTCTGCGGTGTGAAGCGTTGACAAGTGACATATTTAGGTATCATCGCTGTGGTCTGACAGCTGGTCTGCCTCGAGCCATGCACCCGGTATCATGTCGGCAATAAACAGCGTGAACGGTCAGCGGGGATGGTCGAGGTGTGTGTGTGTGTGTGTGTGTGTGTGTGTGTGTGTGTGTGTGTGTGTGTGTGTGTGTGTGTGTGTGTGTGTGTGTGTGTGTGTGTATGTGTGTGTGCGCGTGGGGGAGGGACGGCCAGGATCAACACTATTTGTTGTGCTTTACGAATGCACGAAATCGCCTCAGTAATGCAACAAACGTACACACGTACGCACACTATAATATTATGTACGTGACCTCCCCTCTTCATATTGCTCGCCTTGCCGTGTCCTTCTCGTCTTTTCTTGTCTCTTCCTTGCAATGCTGCGGCTACTGTCGCCGCTGCTTTCTATCTGCTGCTGCTGCTGCTGATGGTGATGATAATGGAGATGATAATGGTGATGAAGGTGACGATGGAGATAATGATAGAGAGGATGAAAAAATGATAGCGATGGCGATGATGGTGATTATGAAGTGGATGAAGACGATGCTAATGATGATGATGACGATAATAAGGATCATAATGACGACGATGACGATGCTGATGATGATGATGATGGTAGATGTAGATGATGCGGCTGTTTCTACCGCCTCCACCGCTAACCGTACAGCTACACGTATGTCACGTACTTTAACATTACCGTTTAACGGACAAATACGACACGCTCTGTGTCTAAATAAATCACTTCTGCTAATGACGACACTTCCTCGCGGACGTGTTAATTACCCCCATCCGGGCTCGTCCGTCCCCCCGCGTGGGGTGAGGATGGCGAGGCTCGGCAGATGCTGCAGCCTAATTTGAATTGGCTGCCGAAATATGGTCATTATTTATCGGAGGGTAAGTCGATACAAGATTCCCTGGAGTGGGCGTGGGGTAGAGATGTCGGCTGATCGTGGGGTGCCGGACCAGTAAGGGGTGATTAGGCGATTGAACCCAACGGATCGAACCCCCAGTGGATATGGGGTCGTTACGTCGGTGGTATACTGAGTTCTTGCCCCCTGCGTCTGGAATTGCTTCCCGTCGGGCATATGAGAAGCGCCGAGCAGGCAGTGTGTGCGAGAGTAATGTCGTCGCTGACTCTCCACAAGGGTCTGTAGCAGTCGGCCCTAGATCTAGAGTTCGTACCAAACTGCAACAGCGACGACGACGATGACGATAATAAAGGCGACGACGAAGACGATGATGATGATGTTTCTGCTGCTGGTATTGATGTTATATTGTGAAAAACCATCTTTCATATTAATACTTAGGTATATACTCTAGCTCGGTTACAGTTAGATTACGTCACTACGTTATGTATAGGACAGCAAAATGTACGCGATTTCGTCACTGTGGCGTCGACGTGCTGTTAGATAGTATTAGTTTAATTTATTATAAAAGGATACTATATTAATATTTTATAAACGCATGCATTCAGATAAATATATAGTGGTTTCATAAATGTATACTTCGTTAAGTGTAATATCGCCCCGCGTGTCTATAAACTTGCAAGAATGAGATTAATAATTAGGTCTGGGAGTTTCGTTCGTTCGTTTGTTCGTTCATTTGTTCGTTCGTTCCTTCCTTCCTTCCATCCTTCTTTCTTTTGTTCGTTCGTTCCTTTCTTCCTTATTTCTTGTGTTCATTCATTCGTGTGTTCCTTCCTACCGTCCTTCTTTGTTTTATTTGTTTGTTCCTTCCTTCCTTCCTTCCTTCTTTCTTTTGTTCGTTCGTTTATTAGTTCATTCGTTCGTTCTTTTTCGTTCTTTTGTTCGTTCGTTCGTTCGTTCCTTCCTTCCTTCTATTGTTCGCTCGTTCGTTCATTCGTTCATTCCTTCGTTCCTTCGTTCCTTCATTCCTTCTTTCTTTCTCTTGTTCGTCTATTCGTTCGTTCATTTGTTCATTCATTCGTTCGTTCGTTCCGTCCGTCATTCCATCGTCCCTTTTCCTTCTTTCCTTCTTTCTTTCGTTTTCTGTGATCCAGTGTAGCTGATTCATTTGAAGATCATCAGAAACTTCTTTTTCATAAGCCCGTCAATGTCTGTGCAACGCTTATTCGGAGACAGAAATAACAAGATGTTGACCGCTGTGGAATTGGCGAATCCCTCGGGTCATTCCCGAAATAGCGCGCTGCAAAAAACATAAATGTTGTTTTTATTCGATGATATATCAGAGTCTGCGAAAAATGCAGAGAAACGAACATCTTAGCACATTTATTTTAACAGAAAAAGTAGCATAGCAACTTCACTGAGTAAACGGGTGAAAGTGGACCAAAGATAGACGCAGCGGCGGAATGTGTCGCTGTCATAGCCGCTGTCACGCGGTTGTCACGTCGCTGTCACTGCCGTCGTCACAGCGGGCAGCGACTGACCCCCACCCTTCCCCCGTTCCCCGCGTACCCGTCGCGCGAAACTCGACACCGCCTTACTGAATGCGCCTTAATAAGCTTAACAAATTTCACGGCGATGCATGGTGAGTGATACGTGCAACTCGTCACTTTCCCACTCGCGATCTCGCAGCCTTTTAGCGATATTGACAGTTTGACTACATGGCGGCAGCTTTGCTTTCAAGTAGTGCAACTCTAGGCTGCCGGATCGCCGACAAATCGGGGAAGTTTGGCTGGCGATAAAGGGGCATAGTCACCCACGTCGGGCGGGATAGCTTTACGCCCCGCGGCAGTTTTTTGCGCTTCTTGCAAAAGAGCAGAGCGATTACTGTAAAACGTGATTACGGTAACAATGAGCTGACAAGGGACGGCGTATTTTCCCACGAAGACACTGGCAGGTTCCGCCGTGCGTGGAGTAGACGTGAAGGCCTGCACTGGACGGTTCGTTTGGTCAGTGCGTAATTAGGATATCAACTGCTCGAGTCGACTGGTGTCGTTTTGTACTGCAGCTGGACTTCTGAATGTTTGGTTGCGTGTGCGTGTGCGTGTATATGCGTGCGGGTGCGCGTGCGCGAGTGCTTATGCATGTACGAACGGATGTGCGTCAGTGTGTGCATGTGCATGCATGCGTGCGTGCGTGCGTGCTTATTTGCGCGCATGCGTACGGGCCTGTTTGTTTATATGTCTGTCTCTCACTCTAACCGCCCGCCCGCCCGCCCGCCCGCCCGCCCGCCCGCCCGCCCGCCCGCCCGCCCGCCCGCCCGCCCGCCCGCCCGCCCGCCCGCCCGCCCGCCCGCCCGCCCTCAAGAAACCAAAACGTCGATGAAAAATTATAAAAAATGTGAAAACAGTTTGAAATGTAACATAACAGTCCACACCTGTTAAACTCAAACGCCGTATGCGACTTTTGTCTAACCAGATGATCACTGCCATTTACCCGCGACATCACACACCCGGTTTCTAGTCGCTGCGGCTGACTCACGATATTGTGGTTTGTAAAACTCGTCTCCGTGTCGGAAATCCAGCATAAGTTGTCACGCCGTCTGCGCACGCACAATGGTTGCCGCGGGACGTGGACCCGAGGGCAGAGGTCTGTGACTGGTTGTTAGTCGCTAGTGTAACCAATCATGTCAATGACACGTCCGAACGTATCGAACACTGCGGTTTCTTGTCTTTCTGCTCTACAGTCTTATTCACTTAACGAACTTCTAATTGTTTTTGTGTGTGAATTTTGATGAGTGGTTGTTGAATTGACTGAACCCACAAGCCGTGGTGTGAGGAGACAGTTCAACAAACACTTGGCTATTATGGAGTTAGCTTTTATTATGGTTCGAACAATTCTGATAATAATTAATTCGACGTCTCTGCTAATTGTGTACGCAGTGACATTACTTGCAGTTCGTATTACGTAGATGCACAAATTTGTGTTCACGCCGACAGGAGTACAAGTCCACTACCTTTCCCTTTACATATTATCACCAGAAAACAATATTCTTTAGTTAGCACATCTCAAACTCCAGATGCAGTAATCAATTATTGTCTTTGTTGCCAGTAATACTCAAGTGTGGAACACCCTCAACAGACAGTAAGATAAACCAGCGTGGATTAATTTAAGAACAAAGCATTGATATGTAAGAATTATATTTTTAAAACACGTGTCAAGCTTCAGTGCATTGACAATGTGTTTCCTATGACACAAGCGCACTTAAACTCAATCTTCAGCCAGTTGAGGCTAGATGTGTTTGGAATCATATTAATAACAACAACAATAATAATAATATGAAGAAGAACATGAACATGAACATGTACATGAACAAGAACAAGAACAAGAATATGAACACGAACACGAACACGAATACGAACACGAACAAGAATAAGAACAAGAACATGAACATGAACAAGAACAAGAACAAGAATATGAACACGAACACGAACACGAACAAGAACAAGAACAAGAACAAGAACAAGAACAAAAACAAAAACAAGAACAAGAACATGAACATGAACATGAACATGAACATGAACAAGAACAAGAACATGAACATGAACAAGTACATGAACATTAACAAGAATAACAAGTAGAAGAATATAACGTAGTAGAATCAGAAAATGATGATGAAGAAGAAGATAAAGAAGACGAAGAAAACTAAGGAGAAGACAAATAATAATAAGATGATTATAGAGAAGAAGTCGAAGAAGACAAAAAAGATTAGAAATACAAAGAATAATAAGAAGATGATAATAAGAATATGACACAGAAAAAGCGAAAGATGATGACGAAGAAGAAAATGAAGAGGAAGAAGAAGATGAAGACACAGAAGAAGCGAAAGATGATGGCGAAGAAGAAGATAAAGAGGAAGAAGAAGATGAAGATACAGAAGAAGCAGAAGATGATGGCGAAGATGAAAATGAAGAGGAAGAAGAAGACGAAGCCACAGAAGAAGCGAAAGATGATGGCGAAGAAGAAGATAAAGAGGAAGAAGAATATGAAGACACAGAAGAAGCAGAAGATGATGGCGAAGAAGAAAATGAAGAGGAAGAAGAAGACGAAGATACAGAAGAAGCGAAAGATTATGGAGAGGAAGAAGAAGACGAAGAAACAGAAGAAGCAGAAGATGATGGCGAAGAAGAAAATTAAGAGGAAGAAGAAGACGAAGACGCAGAAGAAGCAGAAGATGAAGCAGACGACGACGAAGAAGATGAAGACGATGAAAAAGAAGATACAAAAACGTTATCTTTACCTCTACCTCACTGCGCCGCGACGTCCTTCCTTCCGTGACGTCATCTGTCGTTGACTCCCCAGGTGGCTCGGAATAGACATCGGCGTAAATGACGTCGTCTCCAGTTTCGCCTCCCGCGTTCCCGGCACCGTAGACGTAATGCAAAATAAAATAAATTCATATCGCCTTTCGCAGGTGAGATGTGCATCCAATGCCTCTCGCGCCTCGCCGCTGTATCTTCATAATTACATCCATCAAGCAAGTGGAGCACGAAGGAGGGGGGTTGCATTGACCGCGACCGTCATATTTCTCAGGTTATCAGTCCGAGACACGGAGACCGCGGTGTCATTTCGTGACAACTCCGCGAGAAACCGTGCCGTGGGCAGAGCCAGCGCCAAGAGGCAATTAGCCGACGATATTAGCCTAATGGAAGGCATTTTTCTGGCTTTTCTGCCTCGGCAACGTATTTTTATTCCCATCTGCGGCCATTATAATGTTACCTGTAGTAAATCGCTGCTTCTTGGCATGTCAAAGTGGGCGCCTAAGTCGCTTTTTTAAAGATTTGTTTTTCTAAGTACCCGATTTACATATGACGGACTGAAAGTTCCATTTAAAATTAGAACTTCTTTCAGTTCATTAGTCGGCTTATGCAATTAGCACCTTTAATATGCGACTAAGCCCATGTCCTGCTTACTGTCAAAGTGCAACCACGTTTAGGTTCCTATGCCAAATGACATCAAATTCATCCATGTACTGATATAGGCCCTTGTCTTATACGTGGACTCAGCTACGATTTTGTTACGTTAACATTGCCTAGACCATAACTGTTTCCCATTGGCGACAATGTTACTATTTCATAATGTTTGTTCACAAAACTGCCATGATCTTCTGATATATCTTAATATATATTCTTTCACATGCTGTCAACAAATCGTCAAATTCTGTCGTGTTTGTTTTCGAAACAAATCGACTTAGAAGCATTGCTCATTTCTCGCGCAAACAAATCGGACTCGACCTTCGTAGTCAATATCTGGGCTGTACTTTCACCACGGACACGAGTTTATTCTACAAAATGCCACTTATACGTGTAAGCCTGTGTGTAGCAGAAGTCGGGGTCTGGAAATGTGCCCCTGTCCTGTTCGTAGGTTTTTTGTATGCAAGCAACCATCGAAACTGGACGCGGTCTTAAAATCACTGGCATTTTATTCCATGTATAGGCGCCGGAACCGGGGGGGGGGGGGGGGGGGGGGGCTGAGCTCCCAAATAGTTTGGTGGGGAGCTGGATATAGGATTCGCCCCCAATATTTACGGAATGGGTGCATTTTTGAGTGACATTTTAGATTTGTTTAAGAGCCTGAAGGTGGGTTTTAGGCGAGCCTCAAGTGGGTGGAATTGGAGGTTTGCGGAGAGCCAGAATGTGGGGTATTTGTTTAACCCCAAGGGGGTGTTTTTGAAGGTTTTTGGTGAGCTTCAAAACTCTTGATCGTCATCGGGAAAAATATGCAACAGCATCCTCCTATTCCCGATATCGTACCCCCATCCTCTGATGTCATGATCCGACAGCGGTGTGGTGCTAAGCCCGTTGAATTAAACCTTTCCCGCATCTTCCTCCCGGAACCTCCAGCCCACGTCATTCCGCCGCCGTCTCGCCTGAGCGGGCGGCGAGCCGTTGACCCGGGACAAACCCACCCCCTGGGGCTGCATGCGGGTCCATTCTACATCCGACCGCGATAAAGAACGGGGTAATTGCCGTTAAAAAACGTCGTCGTTGTGTTTTTGAACGTCCACACTTGAGCGTGCTTTATTGAGCCGAGGGCGCTGAGCGTCGGGCAGGAGCCGTGACCGCGGCCTGTGGGCGCCCTGTGGGCACGGCGGAGGCAGGAGGGACCGACACAATGCAACGTAATCATAATGTCAATAACGCACAGGCCTCCAAGTTCACGGCTACGATGGATTATTTTGTTTAGGCCTTGTAAAGTGTTAATACTCGAGTCGACTGTTGACTGTATGGCGAAGAGCGTGTTGTGTACACGCGCACGCTCACAAGCACACAGGAACGCACGCACGCATGCCCGCAAGTACACACGTACACACACAAAGAAACACTTTTTTTTTATAAACGAAGACAAACGCTGTTTAACTAATGTATATTAAGTAGATGTGTGCGCACACGCACACACGCACACACGCACACACGCACACACGCACACACGCACACACGCACACACGCACACACGCACACACGCACACACGCACACACGCACACACGCACACACGCACACACGCACGCACGCACGCACGCACACACGCACACACGCACACACGCACACACGCACACACGCACACACGCACACACGCACACACGCACACACGCACACACGCACACACGCACACACGCACACACGCACACACGCACACACGCACACACGCACACACGCACACACGCACGCACGCACGCACATACGTACATACGTACATACATACATACATACATACATACATACATACATACATACATACATACATACATACATACATACATACATACATACATACATACATACATGCATACATACATACATTTTCTTTGTGTTAAAAGGGTACAATGGCGCAGTCACGTGGAACTGCCAGAGCTAAGCCACCCTCATGATTCCACCCATGCATCAAAATACCACACGACCCCAAACGTGCATTTCACCAAAGCAGCATCGACGATAAAATTTGACCCATGTCAGCAACTTGTTTACACGAATTTCCAACATGTGTTTCTTAACGGATGTTCTCGACCTTTATTAAGCGTCAACCACAACCGTTGGTGTTCCGCAACATTGCCTCCTCGAGATGTCAATGGTTCAAGATGGCGACTGTGGACAATGGCGGGCGGCCGTCGTCGGTGACAATGCAGGTGACGAATCCCACGACGTCAATGTCGTGCCAGACAGGAAGACGGGTGACAACGACAGGGCGGGTGGACGCGGGCCGGCTGGTAAGTTGTCAACCACGACACCTTGGCGACTGTCGTCCTGCGGGTGGGACATCTGTACACTGCTCGGCGTATTCCCTCTGTCGAGACAACTCTATTCACCTTTAGAGCGGGGTCCAAGCGGGGCCCGAGCACCCCGCTGCCCGGTCAGGGTGTGGCCACTTGTGGGTCTGTTGTTCACTGCTGTGTCCGAGTCAAGAGGTCGCGACCAATCACAAAACATCGTCATGTGTCGGCCCTACTTGGTCATGCTGTGCCTCTTGAAGTTCTATTCCATGGGAAGACATTCGCATTAGAGTTGCATTCTGAGTTAAACTACCGTTTTAACTATTTTGAAGAACATTTATGGACAACATGAACAACATTTATTTGTTGACATACTTGCTCAAACTTGACGTATGTGTCACTTTCGCATTTTTCTTATATTATTCACTAAATTATGTTTTTACAAAAAAATCGGTCGCCATGTCCGGCCAGCAGAATATTGAACGCGGATAGATTTTATTCTTCTTTTGCACTGTTTTATCTAAAAATTGCATTATCCTAAGCATAGTTTGTTTTGGAAAAGTGATTGGTATCAAAAAATGGACGATCTCTAAATGCAACTTTAAGATAGAGAAGACTCGCTTTCCCGCAGCCTTGAGGTATGGCGACAC
Source organism: Escarpia spicata (assembly GCA_963995525.1). NCBI lineage: Eukaryota > Metazoa > Annelida > Polychaeta > Sabellida > Siboglinidae > Escarpia > Escarpia spicata. The sequence goes on along the minus strand of OZ023213.1, from coordinate 55,986,601 downwards.
GGAACAAGGAATGATAACTTTCCCGCAGCCTTGAGGTATGGCGACACGGAACAAGGAATGATAACTTTCCCGCAGCCTTGAGGTATGGCGACACGGAATAAGGAATGATAACTTGGACATATAACGCGGGATGTGATTAATTAAAGTGTCTTATCGAACGGAATTATTTACATTAACGTAGCTTACTAAAATAGTAAACTAAATCAGAAAGTTCAATATATATAATGGTTAACTTACACAATTATATATGATTAAAATATTAATGTTGCAGTATTCTTTAAATAACAAGTAAGTATTATTTAGTTGATACACAAGCACGTGCTTGCATGCATATGTGCGAACGTGCGTAAACAAATATATCAATTATTGGAGATAATTGTGATACACAACATATGCACGTAACATTTAAATGTGACGTAGCCGATTTCATAGTTAGATCTTAGTCTTAGAATGTGACGTCATCGCTTGATCAGCGATCGTGGGTACAGCAGGCTGAAGAATGCACGGAAAGGTTAACATAACTATCAAATCTTTTTATTAGAAAATATATATTACGCTATGATGCGGTGTGGAAAACTGTAGTGACAGTTCAACGTAAATGTTGACCTCCGGTGATTAACTGCTAGTTTACAAATGACACGATGCCGCATTGCCACGGAATTGTGCGGCTCACGAACTTGGGACCACCCAACTATATAAAGTCCACAAAATCATGACTGCACAATTCCCGTTACAGTAGGAGCTGAACTGCAAGGTTTACGTTAAATGTGCCAAAAAGAGTTATATCCTAAAGCATTGGCGAGAGACCCGGGGGCGCCACTTATGACGTCACATAGACAAGGAGGCTACAACTATGACGTCACAATTCTTATCTGTCAGCCACTGTTGACTGTGGTCGATTCGTAGTTGCGACGTAGTTGATCTCACTATTCATTATTTTAATGTCGATTAAAGTCAGCTAGATGCTGCCATATCTAAACGTCTCATCCGTCACTGTCGGAATTAGCGGCTCGAAAGCAAGTCTTATCGCACGATTTCTCGGCATACGCGAGAGCAGGAATGGGTAACTACAATGACGACACATTGTCAGTTAAATGCACATTGAGGTATCAATAATTGCCGAGGTCACGAAACGTGGTGATTAATCGTTCGATATTTTCTGTAAACCAACAACCACTAAATATCGTAATATTGCACACACAGTTTTGATTATTTAATCAGGTATTGACGAGTTTTAAAATGTTGATTTATCTGACCCTGGTTTTGTATCAACTAGGCAATGTTAGAGTATGTTATGTTTGATTGTCAAACTAGGAAGTAGCACCGTGTATTTTCGCACCATTTACTTTCTCCATACTTCAGCGGTTGTAATAACAGTTTATGACCAGTGATGAGCCTATTTTCTAAAGGACCTTTGCACTGACGGGTCAGACTGACGGAATCGCCGGTACAACGGTCCATCTTGCCCCCTGTATACCCCCTCTCCTCTACCGTCATGCTGATCAACAGGAGCATTGGGTAGCTAAATAAAAATACTATTCTGAAAAGCAAAAATGTGCCAACCACATTGTCAAAACCGCATAAGATACTGAAATAGCCATATAAGATACTGAAATAGCCATATAAGATACCCTGAAATAGCCACTGTTGATTGATGCCAGAAGGTTTGGACACATGTTTTACATTTACCGGTGCATGTTTACTACATCACGTCCACAAATTAACCACTTCTAACTCAATCGACATATTAAAAAGTAATTTTTTCACAGGGACTCATATTCGGTCCACCCCATATTCATAAATAGACTCCTAAACTACATATAGGGGCCCAGTTACAATATCGCACCGGCCCCTGCCCTAAATGGACGTCCAAGCTACATATAGGGGTCAATTTACAGTATCACACCGGCTCCTGCCCTAAATGGACCTCCAAGCTATATATAGGGATCCATTTACAATATCACACCGTCCCCTGTCCTAAATGTACCTCCAAGCTATATATAGGGATCCATTTACAATATCACCCCGGCCCCTGTCCTAATTGGACCTCCAAGCTGTATATAGGGGTCAAGTTACAATATCACAACGGCCCCTGCCCTAAATGGACCTCCAAGCTACATATAGGGGCCCAGTTACAATATCACACCGACCCCTGTCCTAAATGGACCTCCAAGCTACATATAGGTGTCCATTTACAGTATCACACCGGCCCCTGCCCTAAATGGACCTCCAAGCTATATATAGGGATCCATTTACAATATCACCCCGGCCCCTGTCCTAAATGGACCTCCAAACTACATATAGGGGTCCAGTTACAATATCACACCGGCCCCTGCCCTAAATATTCGTCCAAGCTACATATAGGTGTCAATTTACAGTATCACACAGGCCCCTGTCCTAAATGGACCTCCAAGCTATATATAGGGATACATTTACAATATCACACCGTCCCCTGTCCTAAGTGTACCTCCAAGCTATATATAGGGATCCATTTACAATATCACCCCGGCCCCTCTCCTAAATGGACCTCCAAGCTACATATAGGGGTCCAGTTACAATATCACACCGACCCCTGTCCTAAATGGACCTCCAAGCTACATATAGGTGTCCATTTACAATATCACACCGGCCCCTGCCCTAAATGGTCACGTTAGTGGGGTCACTGGTAGGATTAGTTTGCAAGGACAAACTATATCATTTTAACGGATCCGATTTTTTTAGTGAATGTGTTATTCTTGAAGAATAATATCTTACATAAATAATAAGAATTCCTATACAAAATAACGTGAACCTCGGGTCTCTTATTTTACACCAGTGATATCACCAACACCTTGCTTGCCTTCCTAGATACGAATACAACCGTTTAGATTCAAAAGTGTCAACATCGACATTATCGTTGAAGCACGACACCTCGCAGAGTTGTGACAGCCACGTGTAGAAATAAACACGCAAGAAGATTGAGGGTAAAGAGACGCGACCTAAGCCTGGAGGCTACTGCGGGCTCACACGAAAGCGCCACCAAACAGCGCCTGTAGGTGATCACGTCACGCCTACGTCACGTTTACGTCACGCAAGGTGCACATGAAGTAGCCTACAAGAGGCTAACGTTCACGCACTTCCCTACGCATCGCTACCTGCATCTGGCTTCCGGGCAGTGGCGAAGTAATGATAGTCGTTGGTTCTCTTGTGATTCCACCTAAAGTAGTTTTGTCTGACAGTGTTTGCTCAGTGGTAAAGCTGGCGTGTTGTGGTCAAGACGAGAGAGACGCGATCAGACGGGACACGCGGGACATCTTCTCTACATTGAACAAGACAATCTTCGCTAGGCTCGTGTATCATCCTATTACTGAATTAAAATATTATTATTTTCCTATTAACGTCCATGTTAATAAATTCTGATATTGTACACGTTGTTTCAACACAACATGGAATATGTTTTATGAAAAAGAAAGAAAAAAATTATTGTACACGTTGTTTCAACACAACATGGAATATGTTTTATGAAAAAGAAAGAAAAAAATAGAGAACGATAAAAAAATAAATAAAGAAAGAAAGTATGAAAGAGAAAAGACAAGAGATACAGACATACAGGCATGCAAGGTTAAGATAGAGACAAACAAAAAGACAATGAGAGAGAGAGAGCGAGAGAGAGAGAGGGAGGGAGAGAGAGAGAGAGAGGGGGGAAGAGAGAGAGAGAGAGAGAGAGAGAGAGAGAGAGAGAGAGAGAGAGGGGAGAGAGAGAGAGAGAGAGAGAGAGAGAGAGAGAGAGAGAGAGAGAGAGAGAGAGGGAGAGAGAGAGAGAGAGAGAGAGAGAGAGAGATAGGAGAGAGAGAGAGAGAGAGTGAGATGGGGAGAGAGAGAGAGAGAGAGAGAGAGAGAGAGAGAGAGAGAGAGAGAGAAAGAAGAGAGAGAGAGAGAGAGAGAGAGAGAGAGAGAGAGAGAGAGAGAGAGAGAGAGAGAGAGAGAGAGAGAGAGAGAGAGAGAGAGAGAGAGAGAGAGAGAGAGAGAGAGAGAGAGAGAGAGAGAGAGAGAGAGAGAGAGAGAGAGAGAGAGAGAGAGAGAGAGAGAGAGAGAGAGAGAGAGAGAGAGAGAGAGAGAGAGAGAGAGAGAGAGAGAGAGAGAGAGAGAGAGAGAGAGAGAGAGAGAGAGAGAGAGAGAGAGAGAGAGAGAGAGAGAGAGAGAGAGAGAGAGAGAGAGAGAGAGAGAGAGAGAGAGAGAGAGAGAGAGAGAGAGAGAGAGAGAGAGAGAGGAGAGAGAGAGAGAGAGAGAGAGAGAGAGAGAGAGAGAGAGAGAGAGAGAGAGAGAGAGAGAAGCATTACCGTTGTTTCCAAACTGACTCGATCGTATATGGCTATGCAGTTGGTATTTACTTGTATACTGGCCTAAAGTGATTTACGATTTAAAAAAATGAATAACGGGACTTTTCTCA